>WEIT01010457.1:82983-115007 GCA_013389985.1 Dryoscopus gambensis | reverse complement strand
AATGGGGGGGAGGAGAAGGGTTGTGTTGTTTTAGTTTGGTTTTTAACCTACGTTTTTCAACACAACACTGTATGAATGGATCTCAGCCACAGCAACTTCAACTGTGTATTAATGACATTACTCCATCCCTCTCTTACCACTTACGAAGTATATGGGAACAAGTTGCCTCTTTTCAATTATTTTTTCCTACGATATCTTTTCTGTATCACCTCATGACCTCCTTTGGTTAACTTGACCTTTGTACCTTCCAACACAGCAAGGATGTGCATTCAAAACGGGGTTTGTACTTCTTGTAGTGATGCCCCAATGTGACTAAGCTTGTATCAATTCTAGAATGACAGAAAGCTGCTTTTCCCTACTTAGATACAAATATCCATTGAAAGCACACTCCTTTCAGCTTTGTGCCGTTGTGGGATTTTAATCCCCAGAGCAGTAAATGTGGCTCTAATATATCCCTCACTACTTTATTGATAAAACTGAATTCACTGTAGATGAGCAGCATTGACACAGAATAAAGTACGGTGATGAAGAGCCTGGGTTTACTCAGCAAGAAATCTCCATTTTCTGAATTCACCAAAGTGTGTCTCCACATCTAAAATAGACCAAAATACTGGAATTTCACTCGCAGTCTTCATCTCTTGCTTTAAGCTACAGCTTCCTAGCACCAAGAAAGTGCTATGAAACTTACCCTCTGGGCAACACAGTCTCTCCAGAATTATGATCAGAAGAGTGGCTTTATGTCATTTTAGAAGATCTGTTACACCACTGTTTAGACCTCTACACCACCTGGTATCACCATCTAGCCCACACACAAGCTGGTCTGGCATTCCCTGTATTTTTAGAGAAATTCAAATTTTCAGCCCATTTTACAAGTTGTTTGTTTAATTATTAGTGTGCAGGTAAGAAACATCCTGAGAAAACAACTGCGCTCTACAAGAACTGATAGATGTGCGAATGGAAGTGTCTCTTTTGTTGCATACAAATAATATTTTTAGTACAAAACCAGCAGCATGATGTCCCTACTGAATTTATGATACAATTAGAAGAACTGTGTTGTCTTCAACCTTCGGTAAATACTCTTTGAAGATTTCTGAGGCCCTTTGCAAGCTGAATCTGTTTAAAATCACCAGTTATAAACATAAAAACCTAATGAGGATGCTGAACAAACTGTACTTTGACTAACTCCAAATTATAAAACTGAAGCTGGGAGCTGACAAACAGGGGTATTAAGTTTATCACACACAAAGAAAAACAACAAAGTGTTTTTCTCACCTTGTGTTTAGAATTATGCACCAGTGAAATGGTGAATGGGAAATCTCATCCATCACTGTCTAAAAGAGAAATCTGGAACTTGGAGAATTTCAGCCCTTTCAAAAAATTTTGAAGAGGTCTTAATCCTTTTGCTGTTTAGATATGTAGGTAATCTTCAATTGTTAAAAAAATCACCCTCCGAAACTGCCAGTGTTAGAAAGGATGCCCAGGATACAGAGAAAATCACTATAAGACAAAAAATTAAAGTAAAGAAAAGTTATGGGGGGTCCAATGGGGATTGAGGGATCCCACTAATCAGTTATCCCTGATAATTGAGGGAAGGATGAAAACACTGGCTTTAAGTGGAATTTCAGAACCTCAGTCATACCCTCCAAATGCTCTGTCTTTCCACAAAAGCTAAGTTATTACTTCTTAAGACTTGCATGTAGCTCTCTGGAGATCACTACCTCCTGTTTATGTGGTGATTGTTTAGAACCATGTGTTGCTAATGCCAGCATTCAGGAAGCACAGATACCACCCAAATAGCTTGGGGTTTTTAATTAAAAAAAGAAAAAAAAAAAAAAAAAGACAGCTGCAACCCCAGAGCACAGCTTATCCTGGTGAGCTGTTCACCTTCACCTCTCCCACCTCATGCATTCAGTGAGCTCAACACTTGTTGCTGCAGACTGTCACATACCCCCTGAATGGCCAATACCATCAAACCACTGGGGTAACAACTTCACTAATAGATAGGGTCTCAAGGAGTTCTGCTTTCATTTAGAGGAAAAAGAGGCAAGTGAGCTCCTGGAGGAGGGCAGTGCACTGACATTAATGCAGCAGTGTGAACGTTTGGTGCTGAAAACCTGGTTTTCTTGACTGCTTGGCAGGTGCACATAAGGGCTGCTATTATTACTGTAGGGTTTCTCCTCTTTTTTTTGAAATCCAACAGAGCAGGCTCAGGCTGTTATGACCTGCAGCAGTACACCAGGTATGATTCTACAATCTTTCTGTTGGAAATGTGCAGTAAGTAACAAAATAGGCAGGTACATTCCCTTCAGTTCTCACATCCAGCTCAGAGAGCTTTTCTGACCGGTACTCTCCCCAAGCCTGTCTGAGGTTACTCCATGGGTGACAGTGGAGTTATTTCACCTAACACAGCCAGCAGCTTTCTCTTTGCTTGAGGCAACAGAAGGAGGAAGCTTAAGGGAGCCAGGCTGACCAGCTTCTCACTGGTTTCTTGGTTGTAATCCAAGCCATTAACAGGCCAGCAATCCCTCTGAGGCTCCGGTTCTGTGAAAGCCTTTCCCTGTCCTCTTTACCACTAACTCAGAGAGTATGAGACAAAATGCTCAAGCAAAACTTGGACCTGACACAGGGTCTAATTCTTCTTACAAGAGGCAGTGGTGGGAGAAAGGAGGTCCTGAAGTCAAGCAGGGCAAAATTGGAACCATTTCTGTTCTCTCAGCCACGGTCAAATCCTACCATTTCATCCACCTCTCCATGCTTGGGTGCCATCTGTAAAACAGAGATGCTAATAATCCCCCACATCTCACAGCTGTTCTGTGAATTAACTTGCCAAGGCTCAGTGGTGTTTCGGTCCTGCTGATGGGCACTCACAGGACATGCACAGCATCACCTCTTTTCTTTGTCAACTTATTAATTACTGCATGTATTCTCCAGGTCTTGCAAATGAGTATGTCTTATTGCTGAAATAAATAAATAATTCAGAGCCAATAACCTTTCCCTGCCTACAAATCAACCATCTGTCGTATTCTTGGGTATGACAAAACTTTTAATCAATATATAATTTTCACCCTGTTTTAATGAGTATTGCTGTATCACTACCTACTGCTGATTGCAGTTCCGTCTCCTGTTGGGCTGGTATTAAACACTTCTGTAATAGGAGACAATGCCAGCCCAAAGCCTTCATCTTTCAGCTGTACCTGATAAGCCTGCACACATAAAGTGCACGTTTATATCACGTATTCCACTCAGTTTCCTAAATGGGAGACTGCAACAGTTTTATAACTATAGCAGATCCTAAAAATTAAAAAAGCAATCATGGTAGTTTTTGCAGAAATATTTCAAGGAGTAACCAAGGAAGTTTTCATCCAGTTTGTTTCAGACTAAATGAGTTTCTCTCATCCTCTCTGGGCTGTATCTTCTTCTGTTGGGATCTAAGGACCGCATTAAACAAATATTTAAATGGGAAATATCCAAGGAATAGTTAACCATTGAGAGAAGGGGATTTGGGATGGTTCTCTTCTTCCTAGGTCAGGAACAACTAGAGCTGGGAAGAAAAAGGCTGTTGCCTAATGCAGCATTTTAGTATTTAAAAACCTGGTTTTCTTCCAAAAGAAAAATGGGGCCCTAGTGGCTTGGCAGCCTGCTCCTGAGCCACAGATCCTGTGATGCCAGGATCCTCGGCCTCACAGTGGTTTGCATGCCCTGGCACCACATCCTTCCCAAGAGGGCATTGCCAATCCCACAGTGGCTGGCAGAGTTGGCAGGCTCCACAACTGGGACCCTGGGAAAGGTCCAGCTTCTCTCACAATTTCAGCAATGTTAAACCATGTCAGCAAAATATGTAGTTCCTTTCAAAGCAGGAAATCCAGTGAAAAAAATTCCTCTTATCAGCTTTAATGTAAATCTTTCAGTTCAGGATGGTGTGAGGTAAAGTGAGATCTCATGATCTCAAGATCAGGTTTGGGACCACATGTGGTCTCCTTGCAGCTTGTGCAAGAACAGCCTTTGCAGTCCTGTTTAGGTCATACTCTGCTTCAAAGAAAGTGTGACTGGAGATTAAAGAATTTGGAAAAACACAGTTGGGTTTTATCGTTAAGAAGAAAAAACAAAACCAACAACCAAAAAAACCCCAACCAAACCCAACAGAAAGAACCCACAAAAAAAACCATAAAAAGGCCATAGTCAACAAAGAAAAACCACCAAATAAATATCATTTCCATATTTCCATATCATCACTTTGTAGGAATGTGATTTAAAATTTAAATTCTAACTTTCCTTCTGCAGCCTCCCAGTCCAGCACGGAGCAGTAGAGAGAGAAAGCACTGAAGAGCAAGAACACAATTTTTCAGCCCTGGCACTCTGGAGGATGAGCAACACTGCAGATCTGATGAGAGGCACCAACCAGCAGCCCCTCGTTTCATGCACGGAGAATGGCTTCTTGTAACATTCTATTTTATTTTTTAGCCCTCAACTGGTTTAAAAAGCACTGTGTGACTTGGTGTGAAGACAAAATTACAGAAAGGAGCGATTAGCCAGTTCAAGTAAACTGTCATAGGCTATTTCGTAGGGGCACAACTGTGAATAAACTGCAGTGGACGGAACTGGATGAAGGACAGAGTAGATGTAGGCTCACTGGAGCACAAAACACAAAATAAAAGCTCAAACATTTCAGCTGCCTTCCCAACAGCTCCCAAACCATTCATACTGCATCCTCAAGATTGGGAGGATCCAGGTCTGGAGGGCAGTTCAGAACAAGCCTCAGGTGATCGTGGCTGGAGCAGAGCCCTGTGGGGCTGAGCTGTCCCTTTCCCAGGGAAAGCCGCAGAGCTGAGGGGCTGTGGCTCACAGCACCCAACTTACCCCATGTGCGACTCAGCTCAGGCCACATGCACCACGACAGTGCAGCAACAGGGAGGCCACATAAAACCCCCCACTTCACACACAGATAAACAAAGCCCAGATGGCACTGGGGAGAGCCAGAGGGAAGCCACTCTGTGTGTGCACTTTATAATTTGGGGAAAACTTGCAGATAGCAGGGCACAGAGCTTTGCTACATCAGCAGACAGATGTGAATTTAAGCAAGCCTCCAATATTGCTGCTACACTACTGCTCTTAATGTCTGCTAGAACAGCAATGAAAGAAAGGATCAGGGACTAGAGGAAAAAGGGAATTTTTGGTGGTTGGAGCAGACCTGCTCTTTCAGTAAATCACTGAATCTCTGTTTCTCTCTGCTGCAGAAGGACCTAAGCTTACCAAAGGCAGTGGCAAAGCTCTCATTGACTTTACTACTGAAAATAGCTAACTAGAGGTGTCAGGAACCTGAATTCTAATTAACATTTTTAAAACCTACAAAGGTATTGCTTCTTGCTTCTTTGAAGTGTGAAAACTTCTTACACCATTGACATTTCAGCTGTTTGTGAATTCACCCCAAGAAGAGCAAAGTGGGGCAGAAAAAGGGGTCTGAGACACATCACTGCCAGAGCTGCATTTATCATTCTAAGTTCCTAATTACACTGTTTAGAGAAAAGATATTTTTTTCTTCTCAGATTTTCTCTGCTCTAGGCTGCATGTCTGAGACATTAAGTGAACTGCTCTGTCACAGCACCTGATCACCAAAATAAACAATAAAAGCAACCATGGACAGCAAGTCACAGAAAAATTGACCTTTTGTTGCTACCACAGCCTTATTTGGTGTGGAAGCCCCAGCAAGCCATTTTTAATGAATCAGACCAGAAGTATTTCTATCTCTTGGCTTGTTCAGAACAGACAAAACTACCTCGTTGTTTGTGCTGCATGAGCACCACCACAGACTGCTCTTCATAGGTCCAGCCCCCACCATGGGTGTAAGGATGCTCCAGGTAAACAGCAGTGTGAGTTGTGCTGCAACTCAGAGACTCTGAAATCTACAGCCAACATCTTGGACACCTATTTCACAGTCTTGAACAAGTGACTTCATCTGCAGATGCTCAAGAGAGCTGTGTTACTGCTCTTTTCCAAAATTGCAGTCTCAATTCATATCCAAGTCTAAAATGTACTTATATGTCTAATATTAGGAGTTGCACTCTGAACTTTTAGCATAAGCATCCCATAAAGCTCTGGTATCAAAACTCCTTTTCACAGTGATGGAGAAGACAACCTTTTTGTGTTGCTTATAAATTGCATATTTGATACATATAATGACTGGGTTGCTTTGGGTACCCAATAGGGGTGGTGGGGATTTTTGCTTACTTGTTTGTGGTTTTGTTTAATGAACTGGTGATACTTGGAATATTAGTTACTAAAGGCTCAGCAATACAGTGATTTTTTTTTCAGCATCTGTATATTTCAGCAGCTTAGTGAATGAGGCAACAAGGTTTCACATTTTACTTAAAGGTGTTCAGATGTCAACAACTCCAGCTGGTCTAAAGGAAAAAAGATAGATCACCATAAATTGCTGCATTAGCTGAGGGAATACTCCAGGTAAAGCAGATATTAATTTTCTGAAAACTAAGAACAAAATACCTTACCCAAGGCACAATATAAGCTGCTGCTGGATTGAACCAAAGGCACCAGAAGATATTCAACACATATTAATATTAGGTTTTAAACAAAAGAGCTTGATAAATACAGAGGTGAGAAGGAAAAAAAGATCTCGAGCTTCTTTTTCCAATACCAATATTTCTTTGTGAAGTACCAAAAATATACAAATAATGAAAAGAAGCAAGTATTGCAGTCATTCAATTTCTGGTTTCTCTGTGGGCAAAGGCAATTAAGAAATCCATTCACTAAAAAATGGAGAGAATGTCAAGATTTTCAAAGCAATCATGAAGGTTATATTTTTTCCTTTTTAGGACATCTGTCTTGGACCAAGACAATGGGTTGCTTTTTCAGATTACTATCTGTATCAGAAAAGCAGTGTTATTTTATATCTGTACACAGAGCAGCTTAGTTCTTGGGATGGAGAGAGATATGCAAGGGGAAAAAAAACCCCAAATATCTGGCAGCAGCTCTCCAGAATGAAGCTGGGTTACAAAAGACAGCTCACAGCAACACATGGTGCCACCCTGGCAACATGGTAAATGCAGAACCTGCACTAATGCCAAGGTGCTCCTTCATGCCCATGTAAGTCATGCCCAGGGTAGACCTGGCTGTATCTATTGCAAGCTCTTCTAAGCAATCCCAAAGGAATCACCCCAGCCTGAAGGATAAACATTTTCTGATGCTTTAAGTCATAACAGTGCTCTCTCTACAGTTCTGGTCATGCCCACGTGACAAGTCAAAACCAGGCACAGAGCAAATAAAACCAGTTTTCCTAAATTCATTTATTTTTCTAAAGAGCTGGACAATAAATTAGACAAGAGTGAGACCATGATGTAGGAAGAAAAGAAAAAAAAGGACATTTGCCAAGAAGTCTCTAGAAACTGATTTTCCACTAAGGAAGTAATAAGTATTTGGAATCACCTGTAAGATTTTTAAAACAAATTCACTGGAACATCCAAGTGTCATAGGGATTACATTTTTCAAAGGAAATATAGTAAGTGGGGGAGGAAATGACATAATGAATGGATTTTTTCCTTTTAATTCTTCACATTTTACTTCAGAGACAGAAATATTCTCATATATACAGGAAAATATCCTTTTCCCCTTAGACATTCTAAATCACATTCAGTGGACAGGTTATGGGCACGCAGACCTACTGTGAAGGCAGAGAGAAGGCGAAGGAAACCCCCTGACATTTATTTCACTACTTGGCTTGTTTAAGGCAACAGCTTCTGACACAAATAGTCACATATATGGTCTCAAAACATACATACTAACAAAAAAAAAAACACTACAAAAGGCACTACAGCAGGGACTAGCCCCAGTTTCTAAACTCCTTTTCAGGAACTACCAGCAGTGGCCAGAAAATTTAGGAAGTTGGTAATAACTATTCAAAATCTTGGCTTAAAACCCAGTTTCCAGGTTTTTCCCTACTTGCTTCATTTTCATGTGGTGTAGCACATCTTCCCGTGTGATCAACTGTGTGTAACAACCTCTCAGGGGGCCCAGGCTCAAGTGGCCTCCTGCATCAGGATCAGATCACTCTGAGAAGATACCCAAGGGAGGGTTTTGACAGCTGCTAGAAGGAAGACAACAATTCACAGATGAAAACAATTTCAATAAAGTTGTGAAAACACATTGCAGGTGAGCACGGTTCACATTGTCCCAAGTGAGGGTTGGGACTCCATCTCCAGAATGCTGGAGGTTGTCACTGCCTTGTACCTTGTCTGCTTCCTCTGAATCACTTAGCTGAGATGGTTTTCTTAATCATACCTAATCAGTGGAAAAATTCCACATTTACACCAATAGGAAAATTAGGCTCCTTTTATTTGTTAAATATCCCTTATTTCTGCTCAAGTTTTGCACTCTATGACAAAATAAAATAAAGAATAAAAAGAAACAGCTTTATCTCACCTACACGGCTATGAGACATGACAGCAAATCTGTCAGTCTCATAACCCAACACCACATCTATCTGTCTTTTCTTGCCATAAATTCCTGGTCGAGCAGCAGGACTATGACAGCTGTACCCATGCACTGGCATATTCACAACACTAAACCTCTCCAGAGCAGCTTGATGAAGGGATGAAAGCTCCATACCCCTTAGTGAAACAAAGCCAGCCTGGGAGATAAATACCCTCAATAGCTCCTTGATGGCTAACAGCCCTCTGCACAGTTTGGTGGATAAATACTGCACGAGAGCAGGAGCAAGGAGAGCTTGCAAACTGCAGCCTCTGTTGTCCTTCTGGAACTGTGATACTTTTTGACTACCAAATAGCATGAAAACTGACTTCAGCTACATGGTAAATTGCTGCTTTCCGAAACATTCACTATATAGTCATGCTGTATTCTGCAATATTTGTCAACAGAAACAGGGAATTTTCTTTTATTCCAAGACTTATCTTTGAAGCAAATGGGAGGGAGAGGGTTATTTCCAGTCTTGAAAGAATTACTTACCCTTAAGGTCTACTGATTTCCAAGTATCCTACACAAGACAGCAGCTCTGGGACCACTTTGACCCACCAGACTCCCAAAATAAAAATTTTTTAAAAGTATAAAAGTATGTGGAGAACTGTGCTTTGTTAGTGAGAATCTTGCCTTTCCTACTTCTCATATGCTCTCCTCACACCCTGTGATCACACAGCAGTAGTTGATCCAAATATCTTAAGGACTTTTGCAGTGTTCAAAACAATCCCATATACACTGGTGGCAGATGTCCCTGAAGCCCCCTTCCTTCCACACCGTTAAATCTCTAGTCTTGGCACACGCTATTCAGAGTATCAATTGACTTTTCCTGCTTAAATTGCTACACCTAACCCAGGATCTCTAAATTGCCTTGTCTTTTAAAATATTTATTCTTACTAACAATGTAACCAAGGGCTTGTAAATTTAATAACATGCTGAGCTGGCCCCCTATAAATGCCTATATTAGAGACAGGAATATCAAATAGGACAAACTTGATATTTGTCAAGTGCAATGCTGTCTCATCCCAGAGAAGTGAATAAAGAGTGATCTGGACCATCTTTGTGACAAGGAAAAGATCTGAGCTCTTGAAATTCTAAAATCATAGAATTATTTAAGTTGAAAAAGACCCCAAAGATCAAGTCCAATCATTAACCCAGCGATGCCAAGGCCACCACGAAACCATGTCCTTAAGTGCCACATCGACACGTCTTAAACACCTCTAAGGGTAACTCCACAACTTCCCTGAGCAGCCTGGTTCCAGTGCTTGATAACCCTTTCAGCGATGAAATTTTCCCTAATATCCAATCTAAACGTCCCCTGGTGCAACCTGAGACCATTCCTCTTGTCCTACCACTGTTCCTTAGGAGAAGAGGCTGATCCCCATCTTGCCACAATCTCCTTTTGGAAGCTGTAGAGTTGCTTTGGGGGTGGGGGGGATGGTTTAAGCTTTGTTAACTGTTTTCCAAACTATCAACAGAAACACTTAAGGATTTAAAATTCACTGAGACCTCCTGGATTTAAAGCTTTCTACAAAATACTGGCAATCTATATATTTGAGATATGTGGTTCATGGGTAGAAATAAATCACCCTTATGGATAACTTTCCACAAGGAATCATGTCCACACGGTGAAACATTGCTTCTGATGGTTAACATGAGCTTCAGATGCCTATATATAAAGTGTAAAGTCAAGTGAATCCATCATGTAAGGTATAACTCAGCCAGCACAACCACACAGGAACCACATACAACTGCACTGGTTGTGTCCACAAGTCGGCTCAGGAGCAGACACAAGGACAAGATGGGCATAGATCTGTCTGTCTGTTCTCTACTTTCAGGAGTGCCTGGGGAAACTCCTGCAAGAAGCCCACCAGCAGCCCATTGTGTGCCCTCATGGCCTCAAACCCACACCTCTGCCACACTGAAACCACCCCAAAATGCCAGGCATACCCATGCACATTCACGCAATCCCATATATTCCAAAATAAGGACCTCATCTACCCCTGGTACCAAATCTGCAGATTCACTGAAATAGAACATGGCAACCGGTTTTACTGGTTGGTTCTCCCATAAAGCAAGGGCATTCTCATCTCCGGGTAAAATTCCTCCTGGCCAGAAGCATGACAGGTACTTCAGAGAAACACAGACATAACCCCAGCCCTGCCAGCGCTCAGAAACAAAAATAAGACAAATCTGTATTAAAGTGCATCATTATTCAGTGAGTGAAGATATTAACATGCAGACAAGACAGAAAGAGAGGGAAGAGGCCACTCCATCAGAGCACCCATCAATCACCATGGCACGAACAGAGCTGACAGCTCCATTAACTCTGGCACATGCAGGTCACGGGCTTGCCTGCTTGTTTGTTTGTTATATGTTATCAAACCTCATTTTGAACAAAAGTATTAGAACATGGTAGTTTACTGGTGATGCAAACAGAATGGTTTTTTAGGAGGTGCTCAAGGAACTAGCTGGAGGAGCAGGGCTGACCAAAGAGTTTTCAGCAAAACTTTCTTTTCACTATGAAATATGTCTTTGACTCAGAAAAATAAAGTGCCCCATGTTCTCAAAGAAAATGAAGTATTTTTGTTGGAAAATGTATAGTACTTACTAGCTAATAATTTCTGTTCTAATAATCTGGGTAGTTTTCAAATGAAATTTTTCAGTTATTAGTGTTTTTGTCCAAACATCAAATTATCTGGTGTTATTTTTTTCAAGAAAAGCTGAAGAGATTTCTCCTGAAATCATCAATAAACACAGATGTTTTTATTGTTACCACCAAAATTTACAGGACGAGGTTATGTGGAGACCATTGAACTACAGGGACGCAGAGATGGCATGGAAAAAGCATGCAAAATGGTGAAACAGCCTGCATACCATGAGAGTCGGATTGAAATTCTACAAATAAAAAACAGTTGCAGCAGAAAAGTAGTGTTTAGGGTTGAAGGTAGCCAATTCCAGCTCAAGCCATGAGCTCACAGAGTCCTAGCCTCCAGGCAGGTATATGATTTGACGGAGACCAGACAGTGCTACAAAAGCCAAGTATTCACAGAAAACACAACCAAATCAGCAAAAGCATCTGGGATGCAGCTTTTCCTGTGTTTTTGTGTCAATCAAGCTCATTTCCAGATGTGCAGATAAACCATTCATGCACAGAGGTTTCCAAAATTCTGAAGACAGCCTGTAGGCTGTGTATAGGCTTGTTCCTGCACATAACACAGCAAGCAGGAGACTGGAGAGCCTTGGCTAGGAGCACATGCTCATAACACAGGAGAAACTTTAGATTTGCCAAATGCAACCACCTGAGGCCACATTCAGTTTTGGGACAGGCCAGCCCCACTGGTGTCCGAGTACTGCTGTGGGATTTTGATCTCTACATTCCCTCAGAGACTGCACAGTAGTGGAGCTGACCCTCTGGGTTGGACTCATGGCTGTTGCCTCATGGTAGAGCCCTGCGGGAGTGTGTGCACGAGGAAGTATGCTTCCAATGTAAATCAATTTATTTCTCCCCATATGAATTATGCCTATTGACAGAACCACAGAATAAGCTGACATGGAAAGGACCCACAAGGATCATCAAGTCCACCTCCTGTCCCTGCACAGCACCATCCCCAAGAGTCACACCATGTGCCCGAGAGTATTGTCCAAACGCCTCATATGGCTTCCCCTCACAGCCCCAGAATGACTGGGTTTAAAAGCCTACAACAAAATTAAAAGTAACAAAAACAAGCTAATGGGCTGAGATGAAAAGATGCTGTATTTCTTCTTTGAAGGACAAGCATACAGTGCATTCAGTGACCCAGAAAAACATGCTGCAACACCTACGTCTGTTTGTTATCAGTAAATGTCACGACAGGTGAAACAAGGAGAGGTCAAGTCTTCGCCTCAGACAGCTGGAGGAAGCACTGTGTTGTGCTGTGAATGCATTTGGAAATAATTGCCGATGAGGGAAAGTCTTTTCTTTCTGGTTCTCATGAGCCTGAGGGCTACAGGACATGAAGCTGTCACAAGTCATCATCAGCACACCTGCAACATGCACCAGATGGGATCACTGAAGTCAATGACATGGGCCTTTGTGTTTGGGGAACACCCCATCCAGTGGCCCAGCCATCTCTCTTCACCACCATACACCACTCACCTCACTGCAGCAGGGCTTCCTCCGTTTGTTTATATGGATGCTTGACTCTCCTGAACGAGTCTGCACACAAAACCAGGATTCTCCTACTGTTGCCTCCAGCAGAAACTGAAAGAGGACAGGTCACATGATGGCAAGAACACAATGCCCGGGTAAGGAGCTGGACACAGCATCCAGCGTGTGTGCTATGGAAACAAGGGGATTGTATCTCCCGGGGAGGGAAGACGGTGAGAAAATGCTTTTTCATAGCTGAAGGTATCTGAAATGTCTAAAGCCAAGTGATAGAGTGGTGGCTTGCTGTGCAGACAGGTCTCAGCATGTGGACGTGGTCTGCATAACCACTGCCAAAAGATTCCCCAATAGGAAAGAAAAAGTATCCATACTTTCAGCAGGCCTAACTCTGCTCTCAAATGCACTGATGTTAAACCAAACTGATTGAGTCTGAGCCCAGCAGAAATCAATGCGATCACTGTCAAGTCCAAGGTCAAACACACACACATTTACAAACTTGCCCAAGAGATTTTTAAACTATCCTCTGTGAACTAAAATCTTGAATGTTTTCATTCAGTTTTTCCAGAAAGTCTTGCTGTATCTGCCTCTTATCAGCATGTTTAGAACACTGTGAAAACCCACAGAGCATCTCTCATGTCAAGATTACTCATGTGCACAAATATCTGAAAATTACTGATGTTACACAGAAAATACTGCCTGGGTAGCAGCTTCCTTACTGCCCCGGAAAACAAGTACAGTTCAGCAGAACCTTGAAGTTGCTCTAAATCGCCTGTAGGGGAAAACCCAGTAATTACCAGGCCCTTGGGCAGGAACATACTTCTACAATAGATGGCATCAGGCTGCAAACTGGCCATCAGAGGCTAAAACTGGGAAATGCCAGCTGCATTTCTCTCCCTTAGCCTGTTTCATGATTTCCTACAAGCAAGACTATCGTATAGGACAAAAGTAAGGGCAGCTTCCTGCACAACAGTGTTCCTTGGCCTGTGGTCCTTCTCAGGGTTCAGCTGCAGCAGAGCTGGGTTCTGCCCCTCCAATCTGTCACTATATCTGTACGCAGTCGCTCCCCAACCTGGTTGTGTCAAAATGATCCAGGTTGGCTTTCTATTTAAAACCATGGAGGGTTTTCTTTAACCCAGATCATTTTGACTGATTTAGGTTAGAGAAGGACTACATGTGCAGCTATGCTTGCAGACACCAACCCCCAGCTGTGGGGACAGTGCCCAGGCACTTTAAGCCTGGCTTGGGTTAAAAGCCTTTGAACCCAGCTCAGCTGCAAGCCAAGTAGCACATCTGGTCACAGCTGTAGAAGCCGTAGTTCATGAAAAAAAAAAGGCAAATGAGGCTACATTCGGTGTCCTAGATAAACTATGGAGTGTAAAAAGTTAGGGTATGATTCACAGGAAACTCAGAAACTCAGCTTCGGATTCCATTATTACAGTTTAACCTCCCCCTCCTTCCCTGCTCCAATTTTGGTACTAATGGTTTTCATTTTTCAACTAAATTCTTCACTTTAGGGTGACTAGGATAGACTCGTTAATACTACATAGCCACACACCAAGACAGGCATCCCACAGTAATTCAATCACCTCTCAAACCGTAAATATGTGGGTATTTATTTCAGCCACCCAACTTCAGAAATGTGAATTTTAAAATGGAAGCACACTAGAAGAGCTGAGGAGTTTCTCTCCCTCAAGAAAAACTCTATGTGTTACCTCTATGGTAGCAACACAGTTCAGATCTTTCTCTTCCTCTATACTGGCTGTGGTTACACACACCAGAGCCTTTGTCTGGCTTCCCAGGCATGGGCAGAACTCTTAAAGGATCCATGCAAACATAATCTGCAACTCAGATTGGGAGAGAAACAGTTTTGCACCCTTCTTTTATTCACCCACAAGAGGTATCAGACTTGTGACCAGGATTGCAACTGAGTCAATGTCAAAAATAGCAAGACTCTAAGAATCTGTTCCCCAAGTTTCTTACCTAGGCATGCCGTCCCATATCATCTTCCAGCAGTCTCTGCTACCAGCCTGACTTAGAGTCAGATCATGTCCTGCTGCTGGCCAACATAGCTCCAAAATGGTAAACTACATTTTCTTGTTCCACAGAAGTTTGGTTAAACTGAACATATTTGGCTTTGTAAAATACATCAAGACAAAAGATGTTCCTTAGGTGCAAAATACTGAATGTTTCTCTTCATTTAACAACACAGGGTCTAGTAATCCAAAATTTGTTTGGGGATATTCTGAAGGATTAGACTCTTCAGATTCATTCAAAAAAAAAGGAGAAAAACTGGTTCCACATATGCTTCATCATAAAAGTATTTATCTGACCTACAGCCAAAACCATTTTATCTCTGTAAGCAATCCTTAAACACTGCAGAATGCATTCACTGCTTTCATTACCAAATTACTTTTTAAGAGTTCAGCAGGTAATTGAAGTTCCAAATGTCTTAAAATGGCTTGGCAATGCTGAGATTTCCTAGTGGACTTGCTATCCAAGAACTTTAGAGGGAAAAAATCAGCTGGATACTAAATATATACTCTAAAATAAGATGGATTCGAATTACACTAAGACACAGGCTCTTAAGGAGGGAGAATGTTTTATATGAAG
Organism: Dryoscopus gambensis; assembly: GCA_013389985.1. NCBI lineage: Eukaryota > Metazoa > Chordata > Aves > Passeriformes > Malaconotidae > Dryoscopus > Dryoscopus gambensis. The sequence goes on along the minus strand of WEIT01010457.1, from coordinate 99,769 downwards.
AGTAAAGCTCTGCTCAGAGGAGGTTCCATGATATTGAAGCTTCAAACCCATATTCAAAAAGTCCTGTGAATTTTTCAAAGACACTATGTTGGCCTAAATCTGTTCCTACTGAACTCAAGGGCTGTTAATTTTGACAGAAAACTAATTAGGACAATGCTGTCCCATATACTTTGTACTATTTAGCAGACGACTGTTAAAAACAGAGGGCTCTAAAACCTTTTTCCTAGATAAAAACCATTCTGTTTATTACTTTTCCAATTCACTCAGCAGGAACAGTGAAAGGAGTGGGCCCAAACCTGTTCCCCACACCGAAGTCCTCTGCATTCCCCAAGGCTGAGGTGCTCAGTGGCGGTGGCAGGAGGGCCGTGAGCAGCACGAAGCCTGCAGGCTGGGCAGGCAGCCGCCAGCTCCAGAGGTCTAATGAGGACTCTTACCCCAGCTACACCAATAGCTTTTGGCAAACCATTTTCTGCCTCAGTTCCTCACATTTATGGAGTGGAGATGATGACAGTGTTCTGTGTTTATAACTGTTATATGCATTGCTTTAAGTGCTATTATTTTACAGGGCTTTTTATCCACAGCCAATTACCCAACTCTCAGAGGGAAACTGAGGCATGGAGCAACACTAATTGCCTTAATGTCATCCAGTAGACCAGAGCAGAAGTAGGATCTTCATCTCCAGAATTTTACATTATCCTCTAAACTTATCTACAACCTTGGTATTACGAGGCAAAAATTAGTTTGCTGTTTGTCCAGCACTTTCAGATGGCATGATATTTGCTTACTTCTGCTAACACTGCTGTTTTGCTGGCTTGTTGATGCTCTTGTTCCTGCAGAGAAACATAATATTAGATTTGTAAAATCACACTGTACACGAAGACACTGTGATGGTAAATGCAGGATTACTGTCTCACTGCAGGCTCCAGCAGCAGGGAAAGCCTGTGATGATGTGGGCTGCTCACAGGCTAACACAAGAAGCTTTAATGATGACAAGGGGAACAGAACAAGAACACCAAGAGCTTTACTTTTCACAGCAGCAATCTTTTCTCATAGGATTACTCTAAGGCAAAAAAATCCTTGTTCTGCAATGGATCTGTTTTCACAGCAAGGGGATAATTGGTATTTAAGATGAACAAGAGTAATAGAGGAACCTTCTGGTCTGGCATAGATCAGAAGAGATGAGAGGCATAAAACTAGAAGCCTGGATTCCCGTATCCAAATTTTGGTTCCCACCCAAAAAGGGGCAACCATCTCACCTTACAGGAGTGCAGCACTCCTTGCTGCTTTATGCTCACTTACTGCCTTACTGCTGAGGCATTTCTATTGCAACACTGCCACTTGTAAATGGAACTCGGGGATACCCACAACCATAGGATGAACTTTTCTGGCTTCACCTAGATGCACTGACACCAGGAAAATAAACCCTTAGAAGTATCAATTGAGCTGTCTGTCAGATAAAGCATGCCAGACTTTTCCTCAGGGAGCCTCAGGAAAGTTACGGATGCAGAAGCTCAAGAGCTCTTGTTAGAAGAGCTTGCAATTCAGCTGCTGCACCCTAATTTAACCCTATAAGAACATGACGCACAAAACAGCAGAAGAGGGCTAAGATGTTGGGAACTCAATTCCAGTCAGCACCAGAAAAAGCACCCGTTGATTTGGGATGCTGGAGACAATCAATGCCTGCCTTTCCCCTTCTTTTCATAGCAGGTGTTCTCTCACAAGTCTCTTATCAAGCAGTGTAAGGAAGCTCTGTCTGACCAACACATGGTACTTAACCATTTATTGAGTTCTTTAATAACAATAACATGGTTGTAAAATAACATTTTCCAGCTCCTGTCGTGCTGCAGACTGCAGCACACTTTGCCATCTGAAACAATGAGCGGTGACGTGCTGGACCCATGTGCAGCTGGACAGGAAGAGCTGAAGATCCAAGGAGGTTTCCTTTAGGCACAGAGGCTGGGGCGTGACGCAGGGGAAGCCCGTGTGTTCCCGGACGGCTCTGGGAGCAGCCGGGAAGGATGGGGTGCCTGGACATGGTGTCTGCATGTGCTGTTCCTGACACAGCTGCCAGAGACTGTGTTTATTTTACCTTAACTAAAGCAAGGGATGTTATGCAAAGACAAGCAAAGGTGCTAAGAATATTATCTTCACACTGAAGCCCTATGGAAGAGTCACACATACAAATCACCTCTCAAAATGAAAATGCAGCAATTTATGCAGGCAAATCTACCAACTACTCATGCATACTGGCACTGCAAAGCATAACCACAGAGTAGAAAAACGGAAAAGCAAGAGAAGAACGTAGCTACCCCAAGAGGAATCTAGGTAAGACATAGAAATGCAGCCTTACTTTCCAGAAATTGCACAGGGGCTGCCTTATTTGCACCAACAGCTTCAAAACCATGAACCTCAAGCTTTAACTTCAAAAAAATTGCACTTCTAATATCTAAGTGCCACTTAGGGGCTCAAATGGATGGGTGCCAACAACAGAGCCCTTAGCACCTACTCATCCATAGAGGCTTTCTATCTAAAAATCCCATTTTGTCAGCAGAGTCTCAGCAGGATTTCGGTATGATAAAAAACCTCCATGACAAGTCCTAGACTTAAAAATTAACATATTCATTTACTTATCCATGTGTAAAAGTGTGTCACTTAGACAGCTTTCTTGAGCATCAATACCAAATACAAAGCCATCCATTACAGCTTTCCCGTTTGTTCCTGGATTGAGAATCAACTCGAGTTACTTCAGCACAATTGAAATATTGTGTAGAATTATACAACAGAATTACTGAGACAGTTTTAAGAGACTGAATACAAGGTTTATATTCACTCCTACATGCTGAATACCTCCTACAAGGAAGTACAAGCCCAGGCTGGTGCCCAGCAAAATCCCACTGGCTCTCTTTCCACTATGTTAAGAGGAGCTGTGCAAGGATCTGTCCAGACAAAGAGTCAGGGACTGATTCTGCAACAGCCTCTGGCTTTCTGGGTCAAGGTTGTTCAAAATTCATTCAAATTTCATTCTCAACTCAAGTTAAGAGGTCTGGATGTTTGGTGTTTTAAGGTCTTAATATAGTACCTGTATCTGTAACTCTATAACAAAATTAAGGACGAATCTTATGTAAACTCTTGCATAAAATCTTTGGTCATAGAGGATTTTTAAATAACTTTTAAAGATAGTCAAAATAAGCATAATAATGTTTCATAAAAGATGACAGCCCCAACCCCAGACTCCCACTGCTTGAAGGGAAACAGGACAGCCAAAAAACTGCAACATAACAAGTTTTATTTTCCTCAGCAAAAGATCTGCAACTTTCTACTATTGCCACAGGATTAAGAATGGAAAGAATAATTTGGTACTGTCTGATACAGAAAGCAGATAGGATTGCAATGGCAGAACACAGGGACACTCCTGCGGTCCAGGCTGCAGCAGCATAACATGTGGGTGCTCAACACCAGTTCATACCAGGTCATAAAATCCAATTCATCAAAATAACCTTTTAAAAATAGATTGCTAGAGTTGGTTTCCTCTGGATTTTAACTGCTTCAGGCTCCTGCCTGAGACACTGTTTGCAAGCTGTACTCACACCAAAAGGAAAAGTAATGTCTAGGGAGGTTTAAATGCAGTTCCTGGAACACTGCTCAGGGAAAATACACACAGAGACTGGAAGAGCAAAAATGCAGCCAGGAGAGGAGAGCTCCCCAGAAGTCACTAGCTGCAGCTGATAACATAGCTGCATGTCAGATTTATTAAAAAAATAAAAACCCAAAACCAAAAGAACACCCAAAAAACCCCTTTTGTCCTGCTTGCTCTTAGTCTCCCCTCCACATTATCCTACTAGTATACAGTTTAAACTGAAAATCTTGAAAAAGTCTCTGTCTTGACCATTTGACATTCAACTACTTTGTGTGCAAAGAGAAGTCACTGCACATCCCAGGAGCAGGACAGGAGGAAAGGAGTGACAGACTCCCCCTGTAGCACTCTCTCATTCAGTACAACAAATTGGAGGCCCATTTGGATTGGGGACATCTAGAAAACAGAGCCAGGGCATAAGTTTGCTACTTCTTGTCATGAGGGGAACCAAACTGAACACAGGATTCAAGGTGCCTCACCTGTGTCGAGTACAGGGGATTCATCACTTCCCTGGTCCTGCTGGCTGTGCTATTTCTGATACAAGCCAGGATGCCACCGACCTCCTTGGCTACCTGGGCACACCGCCAGCTCACGGCAGCCCTCACAGTGCTGTGCCTTGCACTGGTAGCGAGAAAGGTGTTGGTAACACACCAGTGTTTTGGCTACTGCTCACAGCACCAACACTGTCTCTCCCACATTCCCTCTCTCACCAGTAGGCTTGAGCAGGGACACAGCCAGGACAGCTGACCCAAACAAACCAAAGGGATATTCCATACTGTATGATGTCTGCTTAGCATAAAAGCTAAGAGAAAGGAGGAAGAAAGTGGGTCATTTGTTATTTACGACTCTTGTCTTCTGGAGCAACCATTATGCACACTGAAGCCGTGCCTCCCAGGAATTGGTGGTACGTTGCCAGCTCATGGAAGAAGACATTAAAATATTTGGTTTTCCTTTGCTTCCGCTTGCAACCTTTGCTTTTTCTTTCTCAAACTGCCTTTATCTTGATCCATGAGGTGTTTTTTTCCATCTTATTTTCCTCCCCCTGGCCTGAAGAAGAGTGACAGAGTGGCTCGATGGGCACTAGCCAAGGTCAACCCACCACAGGCATTTTCAGGGGGAAGAGAGCTCCCACACAAATCTCTACAGGCCTCAGACTGGTGATCACTGCCTGTGCTATACCTCCCACAGCTTCTGTCTCTAAAGATAACTTCCAAAGAGGAAATTTTCCTTTGTCAATAGATTCCCAAAGGAAGATGCAACGTGACTTTCTGTTTGTCAGTGTGAAAATTACTCTTTGGAGTAGCACCTAATTAGAAGTCTCTGCAGTTGTCTCATTCACATGCTACATGGAGAATGTTACTGGGCAAACATAGGTGGGATGTGCAATCAATCAGTGCTCTTCAGAAGGCCACAGGTATTTATTCTACCCTGGACAACACCACGTTAAGCAAACATTTGGAATAGCAACACACAGGTTCTATATTTGCTAGATACAGTCCAAGAGGAAAATGTACGAGGAAAAATGAGACCAAGAAAAGGAAATCATATACTATGGTTATAGCTCTATTAAACTCAGCTGTACAGAACCATCCCATGCCCCATGCTCATGGGAGACATCCACAACATAAACTTCATGGTAGGGCAGCTGACTCTGCAGCAAAAAGGAACCTGGCACTTGTAAACAACAACAAAGCAGGATCAGAGCTGTAAATGGCTCCTGACAGCACTCTCTTCATGGAGAGATCTCTGTGAAATATGGAATACATTAGCAAACCTGGGCTGGAAAGCAAAGCATTCTTAGGTAGGTGGAACTTTGTAATAGCATGTCATTAAATCTCTCTTACATTTAGTATTTAATAGATGTAACTTTCACAGCAGCACGCTTATTACCAAAGAGGCACAGGGAGCTTACCAAACAGTGAGCAGAACAAACCCAGAGCCCAAGTGCCTTCTTTTGTCAGTGTTTGTGTACCACGGTGATGAGCAAAATCATGTAGATGTCTTACCACATTGAATTGGAAATATCCTTACTCTGCTATCAGTCTTCTTTGGCCCTATCCCCACACAAGTCTGTCGGCTGAACGTGGGCCAAAATTTCTGCCTGTGTCAATTACTGTAGCTCCTCTGCTGTCACTGGCATTGGGCCATTTTTTATACCAGCTGTGGCTCTGACCTACATATATTTAAAAACAGGGTCAAGTGTAATAAAAATCTTAAGACCATTTGACTTCTTGGTGTGGACATACACAAGGTGTGTTAATCTCATTTCCAGGACTAAGGCCAAGAAGTACAACCTGTCTGAAGTACGACACCTGCATCCATACATAGGCACCCATACCAAGTGGTTTAAGAAGAGACGAGAGTTTGCACATCTCTCTGATTTCACTTGTCACTTCAGCATGAACTTTTGAAAATCCTACAGTAAAAAGGGTTTGGTGTGTTTTTCCTGGCCCATGCCATGCCAACAGAAGGTGAAGCCATTAAGTGCTTTGCTCAGGGTTTGCACCAGGACATGGGTTTCTCAAGGACATGGGTACCAAGTCCATACAACCTCAAAAAAAACACTCACTACAGCTTTGTGCCTGATTTGCCCCTTTTTGTAGATGAGACTTCCCTATTTTACACAAAGACTGCAATACTTAAGAAAGTGTTCTGAAATGCTGTACTAATTCTGTGTATTATTTCTAATTACTGTTATCTCCATTACCAGTGCACACCAAGAGGAGCTGAGGATGGCTGAGCCAAGCAAAGAAATTATTGTTCACCCTGCCGTGTGTCAAGCACTTCTTGATTTTGGAGGTGGATGCTGCAGAAACTTGCCCTTTGTCTACCCGAGAAAGAAGCCACCATTTATCGGGTTTGAACAACTGCAAATGGCATCATAAGGCCCCCAGGCTGAAACATCATGATGGAGCTGAAGCTGGAACAAACACTGAAATCAATCCCAATCACAGCAACCAAGTCTAAACTGCCAGTAACACCTTACTGCACAGCTCAATGATGAAGACTGTAAGCTTTAAAAAAACCAAAATCTTTTCTTATTATAGGAACTTATATGCTGGGAAGTGTCATTTTTACAAACTGCCATTACCACATGGCTCTGTTTCAATTGATTTAGACTCATCCAATCAACAGGGTTTCCCCTCCACTTTTAGCATTAGAGCTGTTTTAAACCAAGACACCGTTAAAAACTTTCTCCTGGCTCAAATAGTTCAAGATCATCTCATTAGGGATGTGATAAATAACCTGAAGCAGCAGACAGATTACAGCCTAGCAGGAATCTGTAAGAGATAGGTGACCTATTTAACACTCCAGCTAACTTTCGAGCAAGACTGAGTTGAATAGGAGCAAGCTGTTAACAGGAGATTCACACACCTTAGATCCAAGTCCTCGAAGCTCACAAGATCATTACTATTTACCCGGTAGGCCTAACTTTCTCCTTCGGACTACATTAATCTGAATGCTTCAGACTGACTCAATTAGCATCACTCCTGAACTCTCTGCCTCGGCACAGAAAAGCAGAGCAGGAAAGTTAAATTGCTGCAGAGTGGCAGTCAGATCCAAGGAGGTCGGCTCTCCATGACATATTTCTGTGAACAAGAGGCATTAAACATGAAGCAGAACATGCAAGGATTTTGGCTCTGTGTCTTTACTTCATATGGAAATGCCTTCTCTTCACAGCACCAAAGCAAGGCAGGCATCTGATGCACAACTATTAAAAGACTGCAGTGTGATAGTAACAGTCTTCAGCAGTGAGGGACATCTAGAAGAGAAAGCCTTGCTATTTCTCCCGTGCTTTGTCATAATTCTTATGGCTTCCTTACCCAGTCTGAGCATGGAACATGCACAGGCTTTGCCTGTTCCCTCCTTTCCCTATGTACCCAGGCAATCTTTACATTTTTTTCTCTCGTGTGTCAGAAAACCTACCTTTGGCTTTCTATCCCAAAAGCTACAATTCCAGTCAGACCTCTCACTGTCTCATTCCTGTGATTTCCTCTGGTTTCTGACCTTCCCCACACTGACATAATCTGCTTCCCTTCCACAGAGGATGCAGGCTGTGATCGCTTTCTCAGCCAAGTGCCCTCCAGTTCTAAAGTGCTCTCTTAGGTAACTTTATGGCATTCTTCCATGCTTTCCCTACAGTTTTCTTATTTCTTCCCTATCTTTCTGCTTGTACCTTATTCTCAGCCATGTCTTCTGCTCTGCACTCAGTGCTTGACTCCATAAATCCTCAGGCTTGTCCTTCAGATGTGTTTAAAAGCAAAAGTAAAACATGAATCTTTTGGTTAAATGAATTCACAGTCCACTTGACAGCTCTTATCATAAGCACTCAACAGCAAGGATCACCTTTTTGTTTAGTGTTCCCACAGCATCTGCTTCAGAACGAACTAGTCAGTGACTGAGACAGCAATATAAATAATAAACCCTGGTAGAGAACCATCATAGCATTATGACAATATCGTAGTTCCCACAGGAGGACAGCCCAACAGGAAGTTTTATTGCATTCACTCACAATTTTTTGAATATTCTCAAGCATCTACAGCTTCGAAAGCTGTGCAGACTCACAGGTACAGCATTTGAAGGGCCTGCTGAAAACCAAAGGGCAACTTGCTGGAAGTTTTCATCTGGAATCTCCACTACACCTGTCCCATGGGAAAAGGCAGTAGTAAACAGTGAAAGAGAAACATAGTCCAGATATTTCCACAGAAAGTAAATCTGCTTCTTCAGAGAACTGCATATTTCTTGCTAGCTATTATTTTTAACCTCTTGCAGATTTATTTTTACTACAATTTAAATGTATCTGTTATATGCCATAACATTATTATTATGGGAGACACTAAAATAGCAAAGTATTCTAGGCACTTGATACCATCTTACAGAACAGGGAATTACAGCCAGCAATGACTTGACTGCAGCTCACTGCAGCAGCCACCAATGCTTGTGACCCTCCCTTTTAGCCTTATTTCTTATAGCTCCTCTGTGGAGTTACTTCCAAAGTTGTGGTGTGCCTTCTCTTGCTGTTTCACTGGCTGGGGGGAGGGAGGGGGGCAGCAAGAGGAAAAAATGAACTAAAATTAATCCCATTTATTAGGATGAAGTTCTGATTTCTGCTACCAGGCTTTGGACACAGCTTTGGGCTCACAACCCACAGCTTGAAGCCGCTGAAACCATCAGCTAAGCCTACACATCTCGTACCAAAAATTACCTGGGATACCTTAGAAGCATAGAACAGTTTGGATTGAAAGGGCCCTTTAAAGGTCATCTATTCCAACACCTCTGTCACAAACAGGGACATCTCCCTCTGCTTCAAGTTACTCAGAGTCCCATCTAGGCTTCCAGGGATGGAGCATCCACACCTTCTCTGGGCAAACGGTCTTATCATCCTCATTGTAAAAAATTCTTCCTTATCTCTAGTCTGGACCTACTCTCTTTAACTTGAAAAATGATGCCTCCTGTCTTATTGCAACTGATCCTTTTCTGAGCCTTCTCTTCTCCAGGCTGAAGAACACCAGCTCTCTCAGCCTTACCTCATAGGACAGGTGTCCAACTCCTCTGGTCATTTTTACGGACCTAACCTCGAGCCCTTAATTCCATTTTTCATCAAACTGTTTGAAATAAGCAAAAGTTTGTTTGCACAAGGGTCTCAGGCTTTGGCTTCATAAGACCAAGAAAATACATTTAAATAAATAAATTCCATCTTGGATAATCAGCTTAGCTTTTCAGTGCTCCAACACTGAGGAACACCTCTTCTTATCAAGTCAAGCTGTGGTAGACCATAGCTTTCCACTCGTGACAAACACAGCTGGCAAAGCTCTTTGTGTTCAGCTTGGATGCTGTTTGGCACAACAGTCTGACATTGACTTACAAGACCAGTGAAAAATATGCACTGCTAATTTTCCTAAGTGCCATGCCAGTGCCTCTGGGGGCCATGCATTCACCTACCTTCCCATACAGTAACAGGATTTGTTCCCAGCTAGTAAAGCAGATTCCACATCAACTAAGGAAAGACTTCAGTTAGGATGTCCTCCTTCTTCATTACTGAATGATATATTCATGGCAAAGCACTAAAGTTGATAACATCTTTAAAATACATTTTTTTCTGTAGTGTGGGGGATACAACCCGCTAATCCCTGCAGATCTCCTTTTTCTCCCCCATTGCCCCCGTGGTTTATCATGTCCAATTAGCCATCTGCCATGCCCGCACTGCCATACAAAGGAAGCCCCCTCTCCTCCGACGCAGCCTATCAGCGGGGCATTGTCCCTGCTGACAAACAAGAATCAGACACTATTGTTTCCAGCTGACGATGCTGCTCCCAAAGTAGGCTGCCAGTTGCCACTAAAACAGCAGGAGCACCAGGGTACGCTCCAGGAGCCAGGAACCATGCCAGCAGCACCAATACTACTAGGAAACCTATACAAAGCTTTTTGAGATATATATATAGAGAGATATAAATATATATATATAGATAGTTTCTGATTTCAGGTAACAAACCAACCTGGGCCAACTACCACCCTTTCAATCGCAGTTGCACTGGAGCATGCCTGACCCGCTGCCTTTCGTGCTTCACCAAGCAGTCACCTGGCAAAGAAAGGGTCACAATCCCCAGAAGAGAGCAACATCCTTGGGGTCAAATCGTTCCTTGTTATGTTTTTATTATTATTATTTAAAAATAAGGCATGTCTTCTACCACTTAAGCACAACTAATTCCACACATTAAACCTACCCTCCCCCCACCCAAAAAAAGTATTTTAAAAACCTGAAAACTCCACCATGTCAACATGGGTACTAATTATGTAACGAGGTTAATTTAATTTCTCTCACAAACAACATACATTCACCCTTTTTCCCAAGGCCACTTCACTAAAAGAAATGACCAGAGCAGCTGGTCTGCCAGTCACTAAGATGTTAAATTGAAGATCATTTCCTCTTATTATTCTCAGCAAAGCATGATGTGACCTTACACTAAAAACTACAGTGTGCCTAATTATGGTAGTTTTGTTCCATCAGTGAAACTGAAATGCTGGTTCATATAATTAAGGTTACTAAAAAAGGAATTTCAGTTTTAGTTTTAAAGGTAATTTCTTGCCTTGAAGTGGAAGTGCAACAAATTGGACCTTTGTACCTGAATGTTTTCATTTTGTGCAAACTGAAAGAAGCAAAAAGCACTCCTAGATTTCAGTAAAAAGTCACACGTTGATAAGAGACAAAGAGCCCCAATAAACCGCAATTTATTCTAAGCGCTTCTTAATGAAAATGAGCAAACAAAATTAATATTTATATTTAAAAGTAGAAACAGAATTATCTTCTAAGCCCTTGATTAAGTAACAGAAATTACTTAAACTTCAACAAGTCTTTTAAATGATATTTAACACTCCAGCACTGAACGTACATAGTTTCAATATATCACTTTGAATGTTGACCAAATAGTTCAAAATAAAAAAAATGAAAAACAAATGAAACTAGTGTGAATCCATAGTAATCACATAGGTTAATGATTTTCACAATGACTTATAAACAGAGGAAAGTCTTTGTCCTGGATTTAAATACAAGGATCATTCAGAACCAAATATGAAATACGACATGAAAACTTAGATATTTTGCTGAAATGTTACTCCATTCCTTGCATGAAATGCTCTAAATCCCATTTCAACACACTGCAGGCCACATATCACACAGGTGACTAACTTAAACCTAGATTTACGATTGCCATTGCAGTGCCTGGGCCAAGTTCTGTTTTCAGTTACATCTGTGAAAACTCCCAAGCAATTCCTCTGAAGTTCTCTGGATCGGTAGAGCAGTAACACAATCCATTCTAGAAGCGAGTGGGGAAGAAATAATTCAAAATATTATGACTTCTTTTTTTTTTTACAATCCTTTACACTCTACGGCTCTCCATTCAGACAACCATATTTGACTTCTCTTTTCATATCCAGCTCTCTTTTGCAAAACGTGTATTGGAATATTCCTTGTTATTCTTGCCAGATTCTCTAGGCAAAATTCCCCAAGTGGCAGAGTCCCTTCAGTTAAACACAGGGTGCGTGAGCCATGCAAGGCTGTAAAACAGGAGTTGTTTATCCAAAGAAATATTAAAAGCAGGACACTAGTCCAAATCAAACAAAAGCACAAATACCTCTAAGTTGTTTCATGACTTTAAGTTCCAGCTGTAAAAGGCACAACTCTATGGGTTTATAAGGCCTAATACTCCACAAGTATTTTCTTTGATGTAACTATGAAGTACTTAAAATACCACTGGGTACTGTATGGTACATGTCAGCATGGAGCAATAAAGCTGCTATACATCCATAATCAGCCTTTCCAGAGACCATAAGGTCACAGCAGCTGAAACAACAGAATACTTCATTCCCAACCTTCAAGAGGCCCAGAGCACCTGTGCAGCCAGAGGACCCCCTAAAAGGCTCTTAACATGGGGGCGTGCCTGGAAATTACAGCAAAGAAAACCCACCAAACCCATCAAAGAGGCTCCCATTTTCAAAACCTCACGTTTCCCCAGCAGGTTATTATAATGGGACTTGATAAAATACAGCGTGGGAGGCAGGTGGTAGGAAAGAGTGATAGTTGTATGTGCCTGGCCAGGTTGGATACTCACTTGTATCCATGCCACTCACCATTCCAAGACTCACATGGCCATCTAAGTCCACAGGTAAAATGGTCTACACAAGTACTAGGAGGGTCCTCTTTTGTGATGATTTCAGGACTACACTTCTTTCAGAGTTTCAACCCAAAAACACAGTGTAGGCAACAGGTTCCCCCCCATAACTTCTGTAGGTGCCATATCAAGCCTTATTACAGTGCCCTGTACTAATGTCTATGGTTTTAGCTTATGTTCCCTATTGCACCTTGACCTGGAAATCAAGGATTGTGAACTTCAGTACATATGAGCTCTGAACAGAAGCTGTGAGGGAAAGGCCCCATCCTCTGGAGACCCAATAATTCAACATTAATTGAATTAATATCAAGTAGAATAAGTATCTTCCTACTGGCCTATAACACAATGTAATCTCATCCAGAAGAAATACATTGTAAATAACTATCAGATATCATCCCTGTTGCCTGGTACATACTTCTGAGTGAGAAGGAAGGAAGTAGTATGGGAAAGAAATGCTCTCCTGAACATAAATCACTCATTTAAATTGCTTCCCTCCATCATCAGACAAAAAGAAATCCTTTTTTGTCACAAGACCCCACAATCCAGCAGTTTCTGCTCCATTTCTCAACAGCAACTGCATGGCAAGAGGGGCAAAAGGACAGTCATTCCCACCTAGACCTCTTGATTCATCTACATGAGCTTTCCCTTGTCTACATGAAAATTCAGGAATTTTCACTAGCAGATCTGCCTCAGAGAGTCCCAAGGTGGGGAGATGGGACAACCACAGGGCAGAGCCACACAGCCTTCCCCATGCACTGTGGAGGCTTCGGCAGACCTGGGTTCCCACGTGTAGGGAAACAACTGTGCTCCTCCCCCATGTCAATCACATGAAAAAATAAAAACCACCTACATTAGACAATAAAGAAAGAAAACAACAAAATTCATATTCCTGACAGGGTCAGAGGTCAAAGCCTCCCGAGAGTAGGACAGATTTTGATTAACAGCATCACCTCAAAGAACACAAGAGCTTTCCAAATGGTAGGACAGACCCAACAGTCTTTTCTGCAACAGAGCCTCCTTTATCAGCACACATTAGCAGACCAGGCCTTATGAATTATAAAGTCTCAAGGTAAGGAAGCCAGGCATCATACACACACCTCACTCCTAGTGACAACTTAATTGAATCAATTTACCTGCTCTTCGAGAAGACACTTGAGTCCATCAACCTCAAGGAGCTCTTCTCTGCTGACATCATTTCAAGTACATCTTTTGATCAAACAGCCTGGCCAATGCCAATCATTTTAAAGTTACTTAATACCAGAACTGCCAGTCACTTGTGCACAAATGAACAACACTAGAAGTATAACTGGCTGAAAAGCAGAGAGCAAACAGAATAATTCGTCGCACCCAAAGGAGATAGAACAACGTCAATTTTCAGCTCACTCACAGGAAGTATCAATGACAAAGTCAGCATCTTTATATCAGACATAATCGATGTTATACTTAAGTGCCAGAAAAATAAATTAGAAAATAAAACAGTAGCTGCTAGTGCATAAGAAATATGGATGACTACTTTTACTAGTAATTGGTAGTTTGCTAAATTGTTCAGTCACTGACCTCTATAAATATTTAAATTTTTGGTAAAGAATTTCCTTATGTGTTTCACCCCTGTATCCAAAACACACTGCAGAAATTACTGCAGCTTAAGCAGGAAGCTAAAGTTTTCTCTCTGTGTTTGTATTCAAATGATATCTCTTATTTGTACACTTTGCAATGTAACTTACTTTATGTTTGAAAGTGTAATTATTTGGATTCCATTCCATGCAATAAAAAAGTTTCACTACACATTTAATACAGACTATTAAGAGTTCCAGAGAACCTGGTCATATTTTACCTGTCAAAAAAACAGAATTAAGAAACTTGGTAAGGCGTCCCTAGGCATAGATTCAGTTTTTTACTCAAACAGAAGTGATAGACATCATGCAGAAACTGCTGCTACAATTCAGCAGATGGTGTTATCCTAGAAATCGGAGCTGGAGACAGCAATAGTAATTTCTGCCCTTCATGTCCCTCTGCCTGTTAATTTTTATCCCAATTACATGGGATTGATTCTCTAAAAGAGAATTCCTGCATTTCTTACTGCATGTATCTGATGGCGAAAATTAGAATAGTCCCTTTCCTACCTGACTCCAGGGAGGTTTTAACTGACTGCCAGCATCAACTGCACAGTTGTTAAATCTACCCTTTTCTTAAAAGTCATTCCTAGTTCTCATCAGTATAAGCACCAGAACAGACCTTCCTTTATTGTTTCATGTTAATTTCTTCAGTTTGCCTTCCCAGGTACAGCTCAGAAACCTGCTACCTCAGGTGTCCCCGCTGATAAGGGACGGGTACCTCGAGTGTTTGGGTGCTGCTCAGGGAGCTGCTCTGAGAGCGGCGCCACTCCGAGCATCAGCCTCCTCTGCCGGTACCAGGGAGCAGCCTATCGATCCTCCCGGCGCAGTGCAAAGCCCAGCTGGTTGCTAAAAACCTCGGAGAGAGGTTTAGTTGTTTCAGCTCCGGCTTTTTAATGGAGAATGACGAGTTCATGCTTCTCCATGTGGCAACAGTGAATTTGGGAAGAGTTTAGGCTGCTTAGTATACACTTGAGTTATTACAGCAGCTAATCTTTAAACCATATAGATTCATTTTTTATTTGATTGTGAGCACGTAAGACAATGGTTATGCTTTACAAATCCAGAACACAAGTCAGGACAAGGTATAAAAGAAAAAAATACACTAGCAAGGGAAAAAGAATGCTAAGTCAATGAAGGTCTTTGTAGCTATTACAAATCAGACCCCATCTCACAGTCCTTACTCAGACAGGATTGCTATTGCCAGCCAGAGGTGTGGGAGTCAGTTGTGTCCTGGCTACAATTGTTCTCCCAAGCCCCACATCAGCTGTTCTCTCCACCATCCATTAAACCCAACTTCGCACAGGCACAACAGCAGTGCACAAACCCCACAAGTGAAGGGGCCCCAAACAACCCAGAGGACCAACAGTGTCATTTCACACAAGTCATACCTGTGCTCGTGCTTTCCCCATTTCTCAGGGATGTTGCCAGGCCACTCTAACAGCAGACAGCCAAAATTAATTACTAGTAGTCTGGGGGTTTTTTTCCACATCATCATTTTGGACACAAGATGCTACATAATGGTGCAGAAACAAGAATTTTGCCATCTTATTTGATGAAGCTTAAGGGGAAGCAGACAACCATCCAGGATGGCCTATGCCTAAATGCTTCAGTGCAAGGATAGGACCCAAGCACCTCTCCCAAGCCGAGGTTGCTGTGATTTTGTTTCCTCAAGAAGCAGAAGCATTATGAGACTCTCTGAAATCTCCAGGCTAAATGTATAATGCAGGTTACAAGTGTATTTATGGATCTACAGTTGAAATTTCAGGTGAAGGGGGCAGCTTGGGAGCTTTTCCCTCATTTAGGAATACTTTTTTATATAAGCTAGACAGATTTAACTCTCTCCAAATTCAATTCTGCTAACATGCGTACATTGAGAAGGCAGTGTCACAGAAAAATGATTCAGCTTTGGATGAAGGAGGGGAAAGAGTGAAAAGGTAGGGAGGAACCTTAATTAACACATTCCTTTAAAAAGGTTTAAATTGGTGGGTTATTTTTTCTTTTTTCTAACAAATCTGTCATTGTTGAGACTTAGGAAATTATCTTGTAACCAGGTAGGCTATCAACGGGCAGATATCCTATGGCTTAATGGCTTGTGGATCATAAGATACACACAGCCAGACCTTATTACACTTATCCTCTAGATCAAAGGGTTTTCACATAAATGGGGTGCAGTCTACCATAGCAGGGAGCTGCTGCAGGCCTTCAGGAATTTACTTCTTTAAAGTTTTGGTGATTACATAATCGCTTTTTTGTAACTGGAGCTCAAAGCATTGTGTGTAGCTAATGAGCAGGTTGAAGAAGGGAAACAGCTGAAAAACAGTCTTGACAAACAGCTGTGGCAGTAAGTGTCAGTCCTAGCCCAAAAGGGTCAATCCCCTTAGGAAACAAGCACTTAATCCTGTACAATTTTTCATTAAAAATCTACCAAGAAGATTATAAAACTTTCTTAAGATTTCGACGGGGGAGGGAGCGAGGGAGAAGGGGGGTGTGTCATGCAGACCACAAGTTGCTTCAGCTGAGATGCTCATCCTGTGCAAAGCCATGTTTCAGAGCTGGGGGCTCCCACACAAGCACCACCTCACAAACGGGTGATGATGCAGTGGGGACTCCGGCAGGTACCTATTGCCCACAAAATTTAATTAACCACTGCTTCATTAGCAAAGGCCCTCTACGCTCTGCTGTAGTCCAGCTACACTTTGGCTGCACTTCAGCATCCTCTGAATCGGGAGAGTGAAACACAGGGCTCTCACCCCGCCCTGAGCGACTTAGCGAGCCCGTCTCCGCGAGGTCAGCATCCCCGGCCGGCAGCGGGGCTGCGGGCGAGCGCTGCCCAGGGCGCCTCTGCACTCATTCACTGCCCATCCGAG
>WEIT01010457.1:48102-82046 GCA_013389985.1 Dryoscopus gambensis | reverse complement strand
GATTTTTTTTTTTTTTATTCCCTACCCCTGTGCGCTCCGCAGCCGTGTCGCTGTGCATCCCCTGGCTGCACCGCTGCCATGTCTCCCCTCTGATGAAGAGCCGGGGGGCACGGCGCGGCGCTCGGCTGTTAGCTGGGCAGGTAGTCGGGGTGCGAAAGTGAACGCTGATGTGGTTACACGGACACAAAAAATTATTCTTTGGTTTGGGGTGGGGTAGAGGGGTTAGGGTTTTTTACGTTCATGAGCTGTGGGGCACGATTGCTTTGGAAATGATCAGCGAAACTGCATGTTGTTGCAGGTATGCCTTCATATTTTATTCTTTACAGTCCTCGGTGACTAGAGAGCCAAAAAGGAGTTTGGAAAGCCAAGATCCAGGTCCCAGCTCAGACACTGATTCTGCTCGCTAAATGATTTTGATTTCTCTGCTGTAGCTCCAATATTTGTGATTTGGGACAATAATTGCTGTTTCAAAAGGAGTGCTGTGAGGAATACTTGTTTGTACTTTGTTAGCCGCTGAGTTAAATGTTCTTCCCTGAGCCCAGCTATCAAGACTTCAAGCACAGACAGGCAGAGATAGACGAAGACAGATGTTTGCCATTTGGGCACTTTCTTCTCCTGTTCACCTATTTTAAGTTTCCCCAGCTCCTCCTTCTATAATCGCATAACAGCTCTAAAATGAGCTTAAGGAGAAATGTTGCTTTTTCACCTATTCAAACTACCATTGTAAAACAGGAATGTTACTCTCACACCTCACAGTTGTTCATTTTTCCTTCCTCTACCATTAGAAAGAAAGAGCAACTGTTGGTGTGATGACCCCTCTGGCTGTATTACTCCTGGATAACCCATCCTTGCTGCAAGATCCCATCCATCACTCTCAAGAACAGAAGTCTTTTAGCCAGGACATCCCCGTGGCGCTCAGTGTCTTTATCCTGTAGGGGTGTGATGCTGAATCATCACTCATTTGCCATTGAAAATCTCTGATGTTTAAGGGACTTGAGGACAAAACCTCGCCAAGAACCTGGTCAGCACAGAGGGATGCACTGGAGCACTTCAAAAGAGGTATCAGCCTAGTGCATCTTAAGGAAGAAAATACTCTGGCTAGCAGAAGTGTCAGAGCCAACTGGTCATAAGTGACACTGTCTGGATCAGTTCTCAGTCCATAGGTAGTTTAGCAGTTGAGGCTGGCAGAACCTTTTCTGTTTCAGCCCAGATTATTTTAGATGCAAGAGGAGCATGGGTTTCCTCCACCTGATCTCTTCCCAATAGAACATAAGGGAAGGCTGGATTTGGATGTATATTGCACTTGATAAAAAGACTGAAAACTTCCCTGCAGAAATTTAAGTGTCAGAATGGTATTGACCAGGCAGGATGAGCACAGAGATCCCAGTCACATCTCCTCTGACCTTACTGTTTACTACTGTGACTGAAACAGAATGTCATACCCAGAGACTTAGAAATATCCTACAGAGATCCATCCAGCATTTAGTTTCCTCATTACCTCCCTCCTGATATCTCATGTAGTGCTATTTCCAATGCCTACCTCCAGCTGGTTGCAACTGAAGCCATTTATCTTTTTATGTTTGTGCATTAAAAAAGGTCATTTCACAACTATCTGCAGAAAGTAGCACCACAAAGGCTATGACCAGGCTGCCAAAGCTGATTACAGACCCCTGTGCAGCCTCTGAGCTCCTCTCCTTAGCACCACCAGGATGCCAAAAGCACCTTCATATCACGCATGCCAGCAGTAGGGCAGCACCACAGTACAAGTACCTGAGTAAAATCAGTCTTTCAAGCACCAGACTTTCTTCAGTGACCATTTACCCTTCCTTCCACATCACAGAACGGTGCAAAAAGTCTTCCTTCTTCCAGGCTTAAGAAAGCTGCATCATTTTGAATGCCATCTCAAGATCTCATCTTGGAATATTCACTAGCCCAAAGCAGATTTGCTCCCCAGGAATCTTACATACAGGTTCATTCAGGAGTGTGAGCTTGGTAGCTGGGAAAAATGTGCTTTCCTCATGAAGCACTTCAAATCCACTCAGGATTTGGTACAACCTGGTGGTTTTTAGAGTTAAAGCATTCTGGAGCATCCTTAGAAGCTAGACAGGAGTTACCCATAGGCAAGGAAGGTCTAGCATCATCCAAAGGGAATTATTGTTGTCAATGAAAGAGAAATTTATATTCCCCTTTCATTAGGAACCCTGCAGATGTGTCCTACATCAGTTGTAGAAATCATATAGGCTACAGAAAGCACATTTGTCTGTATAACCAGCAGTTGTTAGAAAATGCTGAGGGGAGGGAGAGTGGTTCATTTAGCTTACCAGGTAAGCTAATCCCAATACCTACACAGATTCCTGGTTAATGATTAAACCAGTGAAAATACTCATATTTAACCGTATAAAATACCAATCTCTTCTGAAAACAATTTTTTTTTTCTTCACAGAAAAGCGTCATTAGAACATGAATGGTCCCAGAGCTCTCATAATTTAAAACCAATCAGAATTTCCACTTTTTAAAGAATAAAGATGTTTGGAGAGGTTTTTCATTTAAGTCTTTCAAGACTTAGCCATGTCTTTTTGTTGGTCATCTCTGCTGTGTAAGACGAGCAAGCTTGTCCTTCTCTACTCGCAGCTCCACTGGCCAGGGAAGCCCTGCAGAATATTTTCATGGCTTTATCACTGAAGCAGCAGTCCTGCTGTCACATTTTGCACACACCTCTGGTATGCACACACCATGGCAATGCAGGACAGGCAGTACAACAGTGCAATATCAGTAAACTTTAGTGGAAACCCAGACACTGAGTGAGCTGCTGTTTTCCTTAACACTGCAAGCAGAACAGGCCTGTCACTGTAAAATATCATTAACAACTAGAAACCACCATGACTTCAGTTCAAGTCCCAGCAATGAGTTTACAGTTTTTGTTGTTCAAAGAAGAGCTGTTAAATATAGAATGAAATACTATCTGCAATGTATAATTCCCTTTTTAGATATAATGCTGAAGGCACCTACAGTTTCCTTGAAAAACAGTACATGGAAAAAAAACTCTGTAGAATTACGTAAGCCAAAATACAGCAGTTTTACTGACAGACGCTGCTTTAATCTTTTGCATGGCTCTACTTGACAAATACCTCAATCCATACCAAACAACTTCGTTTAACTAGGTACGAATGTTTTTCTTTTTGACAGCCCCTAAAGCTGCTCAAAGATCACAAACTGTCACACAGGTTTTTGATTTAAGGCCTCTGTACAGCCAAGTTTTCCAATGGGATGGCAATAGGTAGCATCCGAGATGAAACATTTTTTAGCTGAATCTCATGAGCTTGCATGCTACAGGAAGGGAGGAGGGAGAAGAATGTGAACAAGAAATCAGTAAAATTCATCTTTCCAAGACAGCAGATCCAAGAAAGGAGAAATATATTTGATGGCTCTAGGACAGCTGCACTGCTGGAATCAGAACAGAACTCTGAGAAGGCACATGCAAAGGGGTGTCCTGCACAAAGGCTCAGGAGCCCAGTGCTACAAAACACAGTACATGGGCCAAGAGCTGTCATTCAAAAGGGACAGGGAGAAAAACCACCCTGCCAGGCTTAGCAGATGAGCTGCAGTCTGCAAGGTGTGGCAGAGACCATTGCTTGTGCAGGAAGTCCCTCCCATTCAGTGACACAGCCATGTCTAAATAGAGAGTGTTATTAGGAGGTGGGATTGAGAGAAAACCTAAATAGGAGAGCAGGAAAATATAAGTCTTAAAAGCACCTAGGGCTGCCTTGTTAATAAGTTATTTGCAGCTACATTCTGGGTATGTAGAGAAGAATTTCTCACACCCAGAGACCTGTTCAGGCCTATGTCTAGGTATTAGACTTGAAATTACTATGCTCTTACATGGGACCAGGCACAGTGGGATGGAAATTTCCATCTGTATTCCAGATACTCAGGAATCCTGCAAGGGAAAATCTGAAGTCCCTGGAAACAGGGTGTTCAGAGAAGCCTTTAGGGCAGGATGGACAAAGCAGAAGATACATTTCATCTGCTTAGACTGAAATGCCCATATATATGCCAAAGATTACTCCTGGCTCGACCAACAGCATGCACACATCAAGGTTGGCTTTGCAGCACCCATGTTTACATTTACAGTGTGGCTTAGCACTACTGTTTGTAGAGCTCTAATGCCATGCCAAAGCCCCTGTGCTGGTATCATCCCTACCCTTGTTATCCTCCCCCTCCGGATCACAGCTGAAGTGGGAACGTCTGCTCACTTGCCATCTAGTCTCCTGCTTTCAGAGCAAATTTCCCCAAACTTGGACAGAAAGCTGAGCAATAATCACTTATCTACAGAAACGTTGCCCCACCCAGAAGAAAGCAATAACAATTAGCAAAACAATTTTAAAAATATAGAATATTTTTATCACTGTGGCAGTGCAAAGGTTTACTAGCATCATCAGTCAGACAAGTATGTCTCCCCCATAAGTTTCAGAACTGCATTTGCCACTCTGGCCACAGAAGCTTAGACTGAATTAGCAACAAGCAGAACAGCTGATGCATCCAAGAAGAAGACACAAGTCTTAGCTAAGTTTACAGATATGAATCTGGAAGAACCAAAAGTGACTGAAAATTCTCTTCTCATTGGTAACTAATGAAACTCCTTGGATTCACTTGTTAAATAAGTTGCTAATAAGTGCTAGTGGATCACAGATTCTGTTAAGTAATGAAACAAAGAAATCTAAACAAAAAAGTGCTATCCCTCAGCCAGCCTCTGTTTGCTACATCGGGCTTGAAAAGAGAAGCTTGCATTGGCCAAGTCTACACTGTACTTTTATGTACATAAAGAACATCAGTCTTAAGCACTGTTAAGCTGGAACATTTTATTCTAACTAAGTTTCCTGCAAACATTTAATCCTGATTCTGAAATTCTGCCAGATTCTTAGTGATACTGAGCAGTACTTATTTACCAGGAGCTCCTAAATTCCAAGCAATCTCCCAGGCAAGTTCTGACCAGTGCAGAAAGAGTTACAGAACTAGACCAGAAAAAGGAAGTATTAAATATTGAAGTGTTTTGGGAAGAATGTAAATGTACATAGTAGCTATTCAGAAAACCAATTTTAAAGTGAAGCATGCATTAAAATTAAACAGTGACTACTACTTTATTACCACAAGCATTCATTTCAATGCACTTGTAGGATACTAATTTCACACATGGTTGGACATAAATACTAACCTGTTTTCCATTTCACCAGTATAAATTAGTGTGAGAAAGAAGTTGCTTCCTGTGATAAAACTAGTAGTGGTGTATGCAAAAACAAAAACAACATGAGCCCAGTTTATTTTTTTTTTTTTTTTACAAAAAGTTAGAAAACTGAAGTTTTGGATCTGTAAACATGTCATAATGTTTAATCTTTGGATTCTCCTCAGAAGCCCTAGTAAACATAAAATTAATCAGCTAACACATCAAATGAGTCATGCATTCATATTGAATCAGGTGACAACCTTTCAAAATCCCCTAGAACTCCTTACTACAAAGTACAGTCCTTGAAAATCCTGCCAGCAGCCCCTGTAACTGGCAGCTGTTTATCCAGCTTAGTGCTTTGCAATAGCTGTAACACTGAAAATGTACATTGTGATGTTCACACCAGACTGCACTCACTAAGGAGAATGTTTTTTTCCATTAATTACCCAAATGAATAAAGTTAAATAAATTTTATTTTACTTTTAAGTAAACATCCCAGTATTGCTCATGTAACGGATTTGGATAAGTCTCATCTACAGAGCCTCACCTGAGGAACTGTCAGAAGATACCCCTCAGTGGTAATTTTTGAGGCAGTTTAGATTTTGGGTAGTTGCTTTGTTGTTTTGGGTGGGGGTTTTTTTTGGGGGGGGAGGGGTGGGTTGTTCTTCTTAAAAAAAAAAATTAGTGGTTTTGAAGGCAGCAATCAGTAAATTACTGAGACCAAATCTGATGCACTGGAATCATTCAGTGACTTTGAGTTTTCCCCCACACTCCTACAGGCACACACAGCAGTTCTTGCAGCGACATGTCAGGGCAGTCATCCCTCCTGACACCAGGAGCAGGGCTCGGTTACTCAGTGTCTCCCTGCTTTCAAGTAACCACTTCTCTCCAGAGGGCTTTAAGAGCCTTGCTGAGCTCACTTCCTCTTCTGTCACTTTCCCCAGGTATATTTTCAGCCTGGTTTACAGCTATGGCTGGAAAGGCTACAGATGTTCTCCTTCATTTATGGTCTTTTTGGCTTTTTCTTTTCCACTAATAGCAGGTCTCCTTTCCCTGGTGCCTATAAACAGAGGTTCACAAGGATGGAGAGTAGCTGCAGCTTCTTCCCAGTATTGCTTGTGACAGGCAAATGTGATGGAGGGGAGGTGTTGGGATACTGGGAATACAGGAGAAGCACATGTGACTGCAACCAAAGACTTGTAACTAGACGAGGAGGAAGATGTCCCCAAGCAGCCAAATCCTCGAGCTCCCCAGAACCCCTGGGCTGAGGACCAGCCTTCCACCCCTCTACACAATGACTCCACACCTGGCATTTACCTACCTGCCGTGGTACTTCTGATCCCAATTCAAAACCCAACTTAGTTCTGAACTCTAAAAGTGGATCTCTACTGCCACCACATCTTGCTCAGAGTATCTTACATTTTCCATGCAGTAAAGGTCAGGGATGGATTCCTATGGCTCACAAGGAGACCTAGAGAGTCAGGGATGATAACGTACATATGGTGTACTGAAGATTCCTGATGAGGTTTGTGTCCATTCCAACAATTGCAAGTATTCATGTTTGTCACCCTAGAAGAGATGCTTCAGTGGCAGAACATTCAAGAAAGAACCTCTGTACAATTTGAGTTTTCAATACATATTTCCACTTTGATATCTGTATTTTCAGCTCCAGTGCTGATGGGGCCAAGATTCATACAGAAGTGTGTGGATCTGGTGTGCTGACAGCTTAGAGGGAGACAAAATTAGGAACCAGATGGGAAGTCACAGATGATACTGTTCTGCAGAAGGGGCAAGACAGTGTCTGCAGATACTATTTTCAAAACAGTATGTTCCAAACCACTGTGACACTTGCTCTGAGAGGGAGGTCATTTATATAACAGCAGGTAAGACTGACATACTTTCCGCAGAAGAGCTGCCTTCAAGGTAGGTATTTCTACAACCCCATCTGTCAATCAGATAGAGGCTGGTATCAAAATTGACCTCCAGGGAAGCTGTGCTATAAATTCTTTAGGACCACACATGATTCTGAATATCTTTGAAAACATAATGCCTCACAGCTGCTGGAGCTGAAGTACTGCCTTCCTTCAAAGGGTAAACCCTCTGTGGTCATCTGGATCTGTTTAGGAACGCTGATATCTACTAAAAAGAAGCGCTCTGTATCACTGACTGATATAATGAATCTAGAAATTATACACAAGGACCAGCCATCTTCCTTTCCTTGATTGTGTCATGTCAGCTCTTCCCTGTGCTCTGGTGAACATCTGGGAGAGACCAATTCCATGCTATGCTATGCTAGCATGCCTTATCACACAGCCAGCACTAGACAGCTCACGCTCCAGAGCTGCCAGAACTCTGGGCTATAGGCCACAGGCCATCTGGCTACCAAGATCCAACAACAAATACACATTAGAAACAAATATTAGGAGTAAGGATTCTTAGATTCAAATACAAGGTTTCTTTATGCTGTGAACTGTGACATTCCAAGAACAATTACCCCTCTAAATAATAATTAACCTATCTCCAGCATGGCTGTAGTGTATTCCTGCCTTCAGGGAAAGGCTAAATTCATTATGGTTCAGTGAAATACTCTTAGATCGACAGCTGAACAACGCACAACTTCTGAGTGAATTTTACTCCTATGAGAAGCCTTAGTGGATCTTATGCATGGAGGTAGTTTCCACGTTCCAATTTATGGTGGATGGTAGAGAGCTATAGCAGGACACTTTGGTGCCCAAGCACGCACATTCCCCTTGCAGCCTCTGTCTACTCCTCCCAGCTGGCACAGTCTGAGCAACAGCCACATTGGTCCCCATTTGCTCACAGAAGCGACACCCAAACCTCAGCCACCCCTGCTCCAAGTCTGATGTTCTGCAAGCGCTAAAGAATAACTGCTTGTAAGCTCTGCCAGCAGAAGCTTTTATCTCAAAGATACATCTCTTCATCAGTTATAAAATTGAACAGCACAACATGAATTTAAGATTCAAATGTCAATATTGCAAACATATGCGGCTTTCCTAGGCAACAGAAATAAACACTACAGTCATTATTATCATCCACATAGTCAAATATAATTTGGAATCCATGAATTCATATTTGTTTATATGTAATAGCATTTCAGTATTTTTATTTTAGTCTCTTGCCAAGGCCATCCCTCCTGTTCCTTTCATATACGTGTGGGTACACACACATACTTGTGCTGATTCTTCCACAGTCAATGGAAAGTTCCACACACACTTCTTTTTTTAATATATGTATTTTTCTAAAATATGGGAAAACAAAACTAGTTTTGGCAATGAACATCAATATCCTATACTAAATAGTTTTCTTTATTCACCAATGACTATCATCTTGTCTAACTTATTAGATTGACTAGATTTTCTAGGCCTTGTATCTTCAACACTGGCCCAACAGCAGCATTTAGTTTTAGTCAGTAGTGTACATGAGTGTCCTATGCCTACTATTGACTTTAACTGTGGGACTGGAGGAAAGTCCCTGGCCTGGTGAAATTAAAAGCCAAAGTCCATCTAACATCAGAAAGACTGTTTCATCCAAATGCTATTCAGTTTGATCAGTATAAGATGTTTTTATTGCCGAAAATCTCAGATTCAAATACTACTATCAGCAAAATTCATCATACATCTAGATTGTGTAACCAGAACGAATCCTAGGAAGTTTAGTTGGGAGCAATTTCTTACTTGAATTAAAAATCAACAGGTTTGCATTCTACATGCTTTCAGTAAAGTGCATTGTTCAGAAAATTATTCTTCCAGTTTATATTAATGTGGCCCAGGATGTCCCTCACTACTTCCTTCTCCATCAGTTCTTAGACCTTGCACTACCCTTGATAACACCAAGTTCTTACACTTGAGAGGCTGCAGCTAATTCAGAATACATCAGTGCACAGGAGCATCTTAAATTATTTCCCCCAATGCATTATTGTGTGTTTCTCTTCTGTGAATTTCATTTGCCATCATATTGCCCAATCATCCAATTTATTAAATCCTTCGGGACATTCTCCCAGTCCTCCGTACTTTCTTGCTTGGTTTC
Organism: Dryoscopus gambensis; assembly: GCA_013389985.1. Classification (NCBI taxonomy): domain Eukaryota; kingdom Metazoa; phylum Chordata; class Aves; order Passeriformes; family Malaconotidae; genus Dryoscopus; species Dryoscopus gambensis. The sequence goes on along the minus strand of WEIT01010457.1, from coordinate 72,778 downwards.
ACCATCTCATTATTCAATTAATCTTCTAGATCATTGTGGTGTGTATTGAAAGGTATATTCTCCAAACTACAAAGTGATTATTCTTAAGATTGAATTGGATTTTGCTGTGATACATTCAGCGGTGCAAGAAACACAACCATGAAAGCATTAGACAAAGAAAAATACTCCAACATACATTCCTAAAGAAAACAAAAGCTAGATGAGCCTCCGATGCTCACCAGGGACACAATACTTTGTTGTTCCAGGCCCAATAACACTTTCTGTGGTTTATGGGATGCTAACAAAAGCAGACACTTAAAACAGAGCCTAAAGATTTCAACCCCTCCAGTGCAAGGGAGCTGAATGCCCCCCATGCACCAGCAGTGGCTGCATTTGCTTTAGCTATCTTTATGCCTGGGAAGAGCATCACAAACCTGCTACTGCTTGCTGGCACATTTGCCTTTCCTTCCAATAACTCTTTCATCTCCTGCAAACCCAAGTGGGGAGAGGGATATTACGAAATGGAAAGGAGGGGAGAAGGAAATCATCACCATACTGAGATTATGCCAAGAGCCTGGTAGACTTAAGCACTCCATTTCCACTACAGTTCTGTGGATGTTTAGTGCCAAAGACCATGAAAATGATTTCAAAAATCCCTAAAGAAATGACTCCATCTTCCACACTTTGCCAAGGCACAGAGCTGCCTCCCTGCTGTGCTATGGTTTTGTCCATAACAGTGTAGGTGGACATTTTTAGACACTAACATCAGGCAGAGGAGCTACTGACTCAGAATCTGCTCTGAACTTTCAACCTAACAGGAATCTCTCTCTGCAAAAAACTTTGTCAGTCTTCAAGAAACCAATCCATGAAAAGGTCACAGAAACCTCCTTCTGAGCCTACCCAACAGATGTTGCTTTTAGTTCACCCCATAAGCAAAGACACCCACTCCTTTAGAGTCCAGTACAATTGTCATAGAAGTCAGAGGAAAGACAGTTTGCATTCCAGGGCTGTCAATTCTGTATCCATTTTGGGAATACTCTCAGACGAAGCAAAATTGTAATTAGCCTTTGTTCAAGATTTCAAACAGAGAACAACTGCCATGTTTGACTCTTATTTGTATTTTCTGATTCTTTAGGGAAGTGATTTCCATTTCCTTGCAATTGGCAATTTTCTATCCAAGTTTTTAGAAATCTCATTTCCTCATCTTTTGCTCTATAATCTTAATGAAAGACAAAGTAACTGAATAAAAAATGGAGATGGAGGTTGATCGGTAAAACTCAACAACTGTGTGACAGAGTGGTCAGCAGTAAGTGAAAAGACTTGATGGCTCTGGGTGATTTGCACACACAAGTCAGTGTGTGTGTGCATGCACACACATTCTCATACACACACAGGAATCTCTGGATCTTGTAACGATTCTGCTATGGATTTGCAAAACAAGCACAAGCAATTCACATTTCTGTGCCTCTCCTTTATACTTCTGTAAAATGGGTGTAGTGATACTGTTTGCCTCACAAGGGTGGCAAGGAACCCTCGTTCTAGTTTATAGTGTTCTGACATGCTGAAGGAGGGCTATAGAAAAGTGGAGAATTAATTGGTTCATAAATTGTCAACCTTGTGGTTAAAAATAGCTTTAATACGTCAATTCTTTCTGAGTTAACACAGAAAAAGGCAATTACTTATGACAAGGTAGGAAGTTCAGGGGTTTTTGCTGAAATGTACCCAAATGCTAATTATTGTATAAACATTTATACCAAACTACCACTCTTTGGAGGCCGGCAAAACAAACTTCAGTGCAAACCAAACAAAGGCTACAGCACAGACTGCTGTGCACACATCACATACACTTTTTAATGTTACTATTGTAATAGTAATGGCTTCAAGACATTATGATGTAATTATAACACCGTTATGGAGGCCAAACAATGTTTCCATGGTTCTGTCACGATACCCAAACCATTCTGTGAGTCTGTATCAGAAACTCTCAGTGTGCACATATGGAGGCAACACTGGGCTGCCAGAGTGAAATGAAAGGGTGATGCTGGGAATTGTTGATAAGCAACCTTTAACAAGAAAATGGAAGTGACACTAACATGATTCTGCAAAGATGGCATGATGTCCAAACTAAACTGAACTAAATCAGAGGCATTCCATTTAAATCATGTTATGAACAAGAGCCATTTATGCATTAGTGATTCAGCTTTTTAAATGAGTCAGTGACAATAAATGACAATGTTTTGACAGTTCATCTTAAATGGCAAGAGGATCATCTGAGCCATGAGCCTTCTTTTTCCTCCCTTCCTCTGATCAACTTCCAAAGAGACTGTAAAGTGCATTTCTGGTAAGAGGAGTGGTTTCATAAAGACAGCACTCTTGAGATCTATATTTACTCATTGTCAGTGGCCACCAGAAGAAAGCTCTATTCCTACTTTTTTTTCCCTATAGTGTCTTATTTTTACTGTAATGTCTAGAGAACATGCTAAGATCAGATCTTATCTTGCCACATACAATCTAGACTGTTTTTGCAGACAGTCCCTTGTTTGGAAGAGTTTGTAGCCTGAACAGCAGAACTCACTAGGAAGATTCAATCAAAATATTACATTTTAAGGAAAACAGTCTTCCAAATTTCAAAATTTCCCAATAGCAATATTCCTGATTTGCTGACTTTCTTTTTTTCTTTCATTTTATGCTAGAAAAATCAAATTTTTTCCTTCTTTCTCTTTCAGCTCAAATTCCTCACCTTTCCATTCTCACCTAAGACTAGTCCTCCAGCCTGAACCACTTCCCATGATGTGTCACATCTCTGCCCTTCATCAGACACTCCAAGTTGCTGGAGCCAATCTGTTAAAAAAACCCAACCATATAGAAGAAATATCCTTCCTGTAATTGTGCTGAAGTGAAGGCGGGGCAGAAGCTGGAATCCAGATCAGCATTTAGGCACATTTCATGTCTTGGCTACATCATCCAGACCTGTGCATCTGGAGAGGCATCAACTCAAACCCTACACTGAAATGCAGCCACTGCAGCCTCACAGAAAAGCTTCATTTGACACATCAGTGCCAAGCATATCCTCCTCCTCCTTTTCAAGAGCCTCTGTAATTGAAGGAAATACAGTGTACAATACAGAAATCTTTCTCAAGTGACCATCCAAAGGATTTGTGAAAATGGGCTGCCCACTAATGGCATTGATTTTTATTTGACCTGCAGTTAAAAGTCCAATCTGGGAAGGCTGATACTAGAAATAGCCTGTAAGGCTCATTGCACTGAATAGAGGTCTTAAGACACATCCTGTACTAAGATGACTTTACCCAAATAAGTTTTTAATTTTTCTGACTGCCTCCTGCTTCAGGGAAGTGTGGTTGAACAAAGAGACACTGAATCACCATCACCTCTTCCACTCCCATTCGAGCGTGGAGAGGATCCAGCGTGTGCATACTGTAACCTCTCAATTTCCATAGCAACACCAGAAGGGTCTTGTTAACCGCAGGTAGCACTAAACACTCACAAAGGTTTTAAACCATTCAGTAAGTCTGAAAAAAAAAAAGTGCTAAATATGCTGATTATAGTTTAAAATTCTCTGATAAGGGCATAATTTTATGGTAGCAATTGAAAAAGGAAATCTCTTTCAGGCTGAGACAGTATTGCTGTTCCACTCATCCAGCTTATTGTAAGACAACTCCATAAGCATAATTTTCTGCTTTTTAAAAGGAAGGTATTATTTCAATAGTTAATATGAATCACGAGGGAAACTTTACTACAGAAAAGAACACATCATTACATCTCAGTAATTGTTGTTGTTCTATATATCTGCTATATAAAGCTATAACACAACCTACAGCCAAAGAGAAACAGTGCAGTAATGGGGCTTTTGCTCCCTCTACTGTAAATATTCATGGTTTCTTATTACAGGTGATATGATACAATCCAAGTCATTAAAAATACTTCAACTAATCAAAAAAACAGCAAAAAACCACATTTTCAGAATGTCTTAACCAAATGATTGTGTTTCCTCACAATGCAGTGGAAAGAATATCCAAAGAAACATGATGCTTTTTGTTTCTTTTTTCACTATGTAAAAAACCAGCACGGTATCTGTAGGTTTTAACTTAAAAATATAAACACATGAGGAAACTTTTCTGGCACTGATCACACTCTTCCTTCCTAGTGGCAAAGGAAAAAAAGAAATAGTAAGTGCCCAGTGAGAGGCATTTTGACCTTCTGAACAGCCTCCCATTATGAACATCAGCACTGAGGAAATCAGCAAATTAATCAGGGAGAGTGGAAAATAAACAAGATGCTGATTCATGAGGATATTTACGGGGCTGAATTGTACATGCATGGGAAAGCAGATTATTGAATCACACAGAGCCTTCCGTTACCAGAAGCACCTCATTTCTCAGCTCAGCATCCGAATGGGCTCAGTGCCGAGGTGCCAGGCTCACCCACAAAGTCTTCAAACAAACTATGATTGTCTGTCAAAGGCCAAAGAGGCCAAACATAATTTTATCCAAATCATCTAAAAATAGATTGTTATTGAGCAGAGGACAGAGAGGAGTTGCCTTAGCACCAAATTGCTCCTTTTGGAGGCTTTATTCCTTTGCAACCAGAGATTCTTAGTCTAAGAAAAGAGCTTCTTCTAACTTTTCTGCAATATTACAGTAATGGAGAATGAGAGTATAGCCACTAGATTTTTAGTGCAAGATTCCTGCTGGGAAGCAATATGAAATTGCCTTCTCTCTTTCTCAGTCTCTGCTACGGCTCAAAGCAATCAGCAGCAAAGGGAGTCCAGCCAAAGAAGGGCTGATGGCCGGCAAATACCAGAACATCACCCCTGGAACTGGTTGGCATTTGCACAGGAAGCAGCACCTTTAATAAAGACTTCCAAAACCACAGGATAGAAAAGATTCATACACCTCCAAACTTCCCATCTAAATATTTCCCTTCTAGCCTTTCTCTAAAATATTTTACAGGAAGGAATGAGAGAACTTTCATTTTCTGCTGATGTGAATTACGTAGGGTAAGGTTCCTCAACTGATTAGTTTTAACACACTCTCCACTCTTCAGCTTGGACAAAGCACTCTTCTTGATTTATCACTGATTAAAATCAATAGTAAAATCCTCACTGATTTCACTGAAAGATGGATGAGCTCTTTGTGCTCTGCAGCCCTCAAGGATCTGAAATCGTGACTGTATTTAAACATAAGAGATTTTTTCTTTTGTGCCAGGAAGCAGCATCAGGCACTTTGGGGAGCGTCTTCCAAGTGTCTTGTTCACCCTGGGCTCCCTGCTTAAGGAAGCATATGGCTCTTAGTGCTTGGAGCCCCATAAATCTGCATTAGTTTAAAATATATGAATGTGAATCATTAGCCTAAGATTTCAGAGCTAATAAAAGAGAACACAAGTTCATTATCACTTCTAAGCATTTCCGAGTTTAACATTATCACGTTAGTGACCACTCTTAGGACAGTTTTTCCAGTGATAAAAACATCTTTTAAAGTTCAAAAATACTTTTTTTTCTTTTGAATCTTCGTGCACAAATACCTTATGAAGACTACATACCCCAAATAGCAGCACCATTGCTTGAATCTAATTAAAACCATTTGTCAGAAACATATTTTAAAATTCAATGAGACCTGTATAGCTAGCCTTGAGTTCAAAGTACAATTATACTGGCCTGTGTATAATCGGAATCACAGGGATTAACGAGCACATACAATTGCAATTTTTTTCCCTCCACCAAGGTTTTTCATTTTAGAGGAGGAAAGAAGTAAGTCACAAAATAAAAGTTGTGCACTTCAGAATAAGCTAAAGTGAAAAGCATCCACAGAGAATAGAGGGGGTTTTGGTGTGAAAGACTTGGCCAAGCCTGGAACTACTTACAAAACTTTTCATTCTAAACTGTTTTCGTGACCTGGCCAGAGAGATTTGATATTCAGGTGTGTTTGTTTTCAGACACAAGGATTATTGTCTTAAATTAAACTTGAAAGTTCTAGATGTTTAACCACCAACTGAATTAACAAAAGCCATTTATTTCGAGTAAAGAGAAAACACACATTAAAATACAAGAAGGAAATTCCTTCTTTACATGCACCTCCTTTCCACTTTGATTATTCCTTATCTAAAGACAAGAAAAAATAAAAGTGAGATATAATGCCAAAGTGGCTTTTCACTACCTCAATGCACCTCCCACTTCAAACTTTTACCAAAACCTTGCAGCTGTTCCAGTCCTTGCTCTATGTTGGGGCACAAAGAACAGAACAGATAGAAAACAGTGAGCTTTTAGTACAACTTCTCTCTCCAACCATAAATTAACTCACCTGACATTTCTTCCATGGTAGATTAGAGGTGGGCAGCAACAAGCTGCTCCAGCTGCTCCACATCAGAGAAGATGAGCGGAACTAAAATTGATAAATTTCAAAGATCCTGTATCTTAAATCACACTGCTATCACAGAAAGAGATATGGTCTGCAAAGGCAAGGAATATCTTCTATTAGTTCAGCAGGTATAACTGGGAAACACCAGATACGGTTTTGGGTGCAAAATTCTTCCTCCAGGCCTTTGAAATACTTTTCACTAAAAAGAGGTACACATTCCCCAAAATACATCTGGCTTTTACCAGTAATGCCATCTCATCTAAAATGTAGAATGTTTTGATCTATTATTTGCCTTACTTATACTTTAGGGTTGGATCATCCCAGCTGCAGTGCTATGGCAAGATTGAATCCTACATTTGTTGTTAGTTTTGCAGCAGTTTGGGGAGGCACCAATATCCTTTCATCACCAAGAAACAGTTCTCCAACAATAACCTTAAAGCATTTCCAGGCACAAAGAAGCCTCTGGTGACAAAAAATATCCATGTCAGATGTATGAGTAAATCTCAGGACTCTGATTTGGTCATTATGACTGGCTTAATTAATAAGTATGATCCTGTATGAAGGCTGTGTCTTTTCATGGTTTTGTTACCCTTCACTTAACCTGATCCAAAGCTTACCTTTTTACTAGCTTTTCATGGACACTGGGTAAAACTAGACTAATCCAATTCAATAAAGAACTTATCCCTCATTGGCATCATATGCTTGCTTCCCTTGCTTTTCCCTTAGGAGATGCTCCTTTAAATGCTGGATGAAGACTCAACTCACAGTACATAACTTGCAGATATGCAGATTCCCTATGTTTTCACAGTTTTCCCCCATATACATAATAAACGGTGCTTGTGTGGTGTGGGCAGAGTTATGCTACTGACAACCTGTCTTTATAATGCTTCTATTTGCTGTAAGAAATCCAACCACTTTTATCAAAGCAAAAGGTGAAAAAAGCAGGCTCTGGCTGCTAAACTAATCAGCAGCAGTTTCCTTCCAACTTTCACTGCCAACTCATTTCCTCCCATGGTCATTGTGTTGTTATTTGTACAGCAACAGCTGCTTCACAGAAGTAGAAGACACTGCTCCTTTTGCCAGTGTCAGTAGGTGATGGGGGGAGCCCATCTCAGACCCATGGGGATGGACCCACATGAAGGATCTTTGGGCAGGAATGTTTGATTGCCTTTCCAGGGCCAGGAGAGAAATCAGACTCTCATTTTCAAATGATCCAAAACAGAAAAGTGACAAATAACACAGGGTAGACAAAAGGACAGCTTTGTAACAACATGATTGCACGAATCTCTAGTTTCACTGTGTGTTCAAATGCATCAGCTCTTTCTCTACACTAAAGCTGTGATTTAGCAGCCTTCCTGATTAGCCAACAACTGCTGTACAGGAAAACCTGTCTGTTAATTAAGTCAGCACTAGACCATCTCCTCTTCCCTTGTTAGCAGCTGGAGGCCACTGAGGTGGTTTTTCTCTCTGCTGCTACACAGCTCTGTACCAGGGCACCCCAGGGCTCCTCTCCCAGCACTGCCTCCTCCTCCCACTGGTCCTGCAGCAACCTGTGGCACCCCAGGCACCACCTTGGTCTACGTCTTCCCCTGTGCCTCATTCCAAGCCCTGGTCTTTCTTCCAGGAAATTGTAATTTAGGTATAATACAAAACCTTAAAAAGAACCTTATTTGATGTCATCTTGTTTAGGCAAAGGAAGGAGATATGCTTTCCGAACTTAAATGATTTATGATAGGTGCCCAAATCAGTACTTTCATTACAATTCTCTTCAAGGTCATAAAAGGCAAGGTTTTATTTTATTTACACTGAAAAGTTTGCAGTCATATTGCATTTCTTCTTATTTATCAAAGAAAAGCTTCAGAGTCTTTCTGAACCTTACTTACATTAAAATAACATGGTAGGAATGACGTCAGTCTAACTTGTTCATTTACAATAACATTTACTGAAATGGGCCCTGTGGCTAATTTGGGAAATAGACAAAGTGGCACTTTAATCCCCATTGTCCTCTCCACTGCCACAGAATGTCTTTCCTCCCTCAGCATGGCAGGGCAAGAAAATTCTGTCTTGGCTGCAGAACTGTAGAGTTTTGAAACCGGACAAGAACGAATCATACTGGGCAAAATGTAGGGCAGTAGAGACACCTAAGCTTCAGAAAAATACACTGTAGAGCAGTGAGTTGAAAACACAATATCCTATTTGCAGACTGTCACACACAGTACACAAAACCTGTGGGAAAAGTCCCAGGCTTAAGCCCTGATTTCAAGAAGATGCCAGCACCAAAGGGGTCATTGATGCCTGTGTGCAGCAGGCTCAAACACCAGATTTCTCCTATACTTCCATTTGGGCCCTTGCTAACACTCACCAGCTACTGCTCCCTCCTGGGCAGGCGATGAGAAGCCTTGGCTTTTTCATGCTCAGCCTCAGTTGCTACACACCCACATGAACATGCTAGAGAAACTTGCTACACCAGCAGTGGCTCACTACAAAATATGACAAGTTTCCATGCACCTTTTTGTACCCCTAATGCTGTTTAAGCAGGACTCATTTCAGAACTCTTGTTCATTAATGCAGCTGCACAGGTGACCTCATGATTTGAGACAGGTCAATTCCAGTTGGAGGTGAGAACAAAAAGGGGTCAAAAGGAGTAGGTTAACAGGTTCTTTGAAAGGCAGTGGCCATTTTTTTTTCCAGTCTGCTAACGTATATCCATTAAATATTTTGTCTGCTTATTCTTTTGAGACAAAATGACCAATTCCATTCTTGAGGTTTGTGATATTTTTCTCTTCGACTTCCTGTGTGCTACACACACACATGCATGTACAAGTTTTCTGTAGATCAGAAGACTATCTCTTGAGATGCCCATCAGGTAAAAATCGTTAGAATTACCACTGAAAGGGGATAACACCTCCTGCACATGCACATCAACTCCTCCCATTTCGTTGCTATTGGATTTCAGTATTGCTCTGCTGATGTATCATCCCTTACATATTTCCCTTGTTAGTGGACAAAACACTGTGAAGAGGGTGAACTGGAGGTCTTCTGCCATTTACACTAATGTCACTAAAAGTGAAAACGTTAATATTGTTATTCAGTTCCCTGAAAACAGGCTGGAATATCACCAGTAATTATGATTTAGTGAACAGAGCTTTTTTAAAACAATACATTTTCTCTGAACATCCTCTTTCTTTTCTCCATCTGCGGGGAAAACACTGTGTCTGTGCCTGACTTTTCTGTCTATTTTACTTCCCCATCATAGAAATTTGAGGTAGGACAACCCTATGTTGCTTTACTGTGCTTTTGCCTCAAGCCAAATCTAGAAGAGGTGCTAAAAATCTTGATCATTTCTTAACACAATATGGGGGTAAAACCCTCACAAAAGATTGTCCCATTGTAGGCAATGGAGAAATAACTCTAAAAAATACAGTAGGAAAAAAAAAGTTGTAAGCAAAAGAAAATGTATGCATAGAAAGTGTTTTTGCTGCATCATTTTCAGCATAAATACATAGAGAATCTAAGGAAATTATGGATTCCTCTGCAGGCTCCCATGATAAAGAGCTCAAATCTCTCCACCACCTACACAGACTGCAACAAAAGCTGGCACAGAAAAAACTAGAGCCAGAAAATGAGAAAAGTAATTCTTATTTTCTCCCATTCCCACCTGATAACCTTCCTGAAGGTCAGTCCATTCCCACATGAAGATCATTATTCAACCTCTGCCACCCGACTTGTCCTTAAAAGCAGGATCATATTTATCATGATTTTCTCATTAGTTTCTTGATTTGTAACGTAATGCTTTGAAAGAAATGTTTGCAAGTATCATGTGTTAGCCAAAATGAGGTCTAGCAGACCAGTATCCAAAGAATGCTGCACCGATCAGCCGTGCTAATTGCTTCCACCAGCTTGCTGAAGCGCCTCAGCTGAACATAATATGGAAAATACATTTCTCTTTGCACCACTGCAAAAGGATTTCCAACACCTCTCCCTGAACAGCTGAAGCTGAATCTATTACTGTTCTTATGCCACCATCTCTTGATACAAATGACAGAATGCTTCCCCATTTAGCAGCCACTTTTTTCTCTTCTCTGCTGTTTCCCCCACAAGTTCTATCTTACTACAATTTTTTGTTTTAGTACTTTTCAGTTTCCCTTTCCAACAGTGCACCATCAAGAGTCCTCTATTCTAGTTTGTTGAAAATTATAATTCTTTCTTCTGCTCCTTGTCTTCCTACCCTTAGATCCTTTTTTTGCTTTCCTAGTAAGCCACCTGACCCTTTCATACCTCCTCTACCTTTTTTTGCCTCATTCACCTCCTCCTTTCTCAACTGCTTTCATTTTTCTTCATCTATGTGCTCCGGCTTCCCAGTTCCTCTTCTCTTCAGCTGAAAATGTAATTTTTTTTTTTCCTAGAGACTAATTAAGCCCAGAGGTCAAAAACTTCATCTTTAATCTTATTTTCTTATTTTCCATATGGATTCTGTTAATATGGAGTTGGGCTTTCCACTTTACAGTATATTGATGCAGTATTAGGAGAATTGCAGTTAGGTGGTAAAGGACCAAAGGAATTAAAAGTCAAAGCAAAATTCAGATGCTTTAAATATTTTGCTAATTTAGATATTAGCTAAAATTTTGTACAGATGTACATAGCACCTCCATCTTTCATTAGGTACTGGTCTTTGCAACTCTCTGGTCTCTTTTCATTAGCAATGTCAAAAAAGACTGGTTAAAACAAACAAAACAGGAGATGTTTATCCAAACTGGCAGGTTTCTGGTGGTGAGCAGGGGACTGGCCAAGGTGCACAATGGAAGAACAAGAGTCAGGAATGTAACATTTGCCAGTGGCCTTTGTCACACAGCATGAGCATGGGTCTTTTCTGTTCCTGGAAACATCTGGACAGATGCACTAGGATGCTGCAGTCTCCTCCCTGATGCAGAGGGATACAGATGTAGGGAGTGAGCAATCCACAGATGGCAGAAGAAAGGAGAGACTGAAGGGCAGGGTGAGGTTGCAAGTGTGAGGTGGATTCACAGAACTGATGTAAATGTCATTTTCTCACAGCTTAGTCAGTGAATCTCCTTCTTTCATGTCCCTGTGACCCTCTATTCTTTGACTCCAAACTTTCAAAGCCAAGGCCAGAAAGCAAACATGTTTACACACCAGCATGTCAGAGGTGCTATGCCTTCACCTGCTGATGGCCTGTAGTTCCTATGGTGCCAATCTGACTGAAGAAAAATGTGTATTTGATGAAGAGTTGAAAACATGGAGGCTTTTGATGGGATCAGTTGTTATTGCTATAGCTGGCAACCCATCACACAATACCTCTTCTGCCTCTTCTCCAGCAAGCATGGACATAGAGCCATGGCTGGGTGAGCCAGTGCTCCTTCCCTGCCGCAGCTGTATGGCAACTTCTCTGCTGGATGCTGGCTGGGTCACGGAGAGAAGGGAGAGAAAACTGCCCTGGCTGCTTTATTTTATGTTTCTCTTTGAAGCATGGAAACTGGAGTGGAGGAATGACTGATGGGATCCAAATGAACTCTGATAAACAGGCTTCCTCTTGCCACTCATGTAAGCCTAGGGGCCATGAAATAAGAAAATCCAGCAACCAGGTCATAGCTGTACTTTTTCTTTTCCTGCCAAGTGTCAGAGCAGCAGGTGGTTGGAAAGGTTCAGGGGTCGTTTAGGATGAGTGACAGCACACTTTGCTTCAGTCACGGCCACATGCCATTCCTGTGTCATCCCACCTGCACCAGAGAATTAGGGAATGAAAAATTTGCTGCCTGAAAGAGATACCCTACTTAATTTTGCTGCCCTTGGATTGTCAGATTGGATGTCAAAAAACCAAGATCAAACAAGGAACTTACAGTAAATAATTGATTTTGACCTCCCAGGCTTGATGAAAGATGCATCCTTGACATGAGAACATGAATATCGGAGTTTCAAAATGTATTCAACATTCAAACCCCTCCACCTACATACATACTGCACCCTGCGAAAGTCCAAGAGCAGACAACAGATGCAAGGCTGGGTGTGCAAGGCTATTGTTTCCCTTAGCTACGGCTACAAATAGGGAAATTAAAAACATTCAAGTCTCCCCTTCCTATTTAAGGATATGGTGATACAAAACCAGCAAGCTCCTCTTCATTGTGATTCTTCCGTTTCTCTCGCGGACTCCTTTCCACAAGCCCAGGTGCAAACACAGCCTGCCTCCACTGACCAGGCTGTTGGCTTTTGCTTTTGTGTTTGGCAAATGATCCCGGTGCTCCAACGCATGAAAGACTGATCAGCCTCTCTTCTCTGCTCACCTTCTTATCAAAAAATCTTATGGATTAAAGAAGGATGAGCCACTAGGAGCAAATTGGGGAAGGAAGGAGTGCAGGCAGAGTTTTCCTAAGAGTTGCAGTGTGTACATCCATAGCAGCCTCCTGTGACTTGCTTCCGTCAGTGGTGATGTGCTCACCACACAGCTCTCTCCGGGACACTGCCTTTGCACACCTGGATCCACTCATTAAGTTTAAGGATAAGATTATTATGCTTTTGTTTTTATCATGAAATTACCCAGCCTATGCTAAACCAAGAATTCATCTCTCTTTTGAGATTACTTAAATCCATTCCTATTAAACAAGGTTTATGAACTATTCTACGTAAGAATTATGGCAAAGAATAATAGAATATAAATATGAATCACAACAAAAATCATGTATTATTTAATCAAAACCAAATAAAAATAGTTTCATTTAAGTTTCTCAAGGACTAAGTGTCTATATTTGCAGTTTCTCTGATTTAATTCATTCTCCACAAGCTTTACTTCTGCTCTTAGCAATCCACAGGAAAAAGTTACTGTGCCCATGTTCTGTTGCATTTGCACAAAATATCAATAGCAGTGAGTTTAAAAACAAATATGTATATCTAGATTAAAATAATTATAGTCAGGGTGAACATTTTCAAAAGATTCTCAAATGGTTTCTGTGACTCCTGAAGGTGAGGAAGCCCAGAGATAGCTATGGGGAGTCAATAAAAGAGGTAAAACCAGTCTTCTGGTTTTAATTTATGCCACGCTCCTGTGCCCTTTTATGTAAGCAGTGTTTTGCCAACCTGAAGAGCATGAAGTTCAACTGCTGCTGAGGCCAGTGTCCCTTGCAGATTGTTTACAAGTGTTAGAGACAGCATTCCCTGTGCCTTCTGTGCAGGGGGAAGGAGAAGTTGGCCTTTTACTACTTCTTTTTTGATGGAGGAATCTTGCTTTCTTTTGTATTCCTCCCACAGAGTTTCCTACAAGGCAGCATGATCCAGCCCTCAGTAATTAAGATGCCCATCCTCTTCCCACAATTTTCAAGTACAAAAGCCAGCTCTGACATCAACAAGAAAGAGAAAGTAATATTATTAGTGCTAATTGGTTAGTAACAAATCTCTCTGGGACATATACAGCCTATTCACAACTTGAAACAGTTACATAGGGGAACACATAACCGAGCATGAGAACTTCATCAAGAATCCTCAACAAGCCTGCAACCAGCTCAGCACTGACTTAAGCTGGCTAACCAAAATATCCAGTTCACGCTTTGGTGAACAACGGTTTAGCAACACTATTTAGGTTTTGCCTCTGTGGAAAAAAAAAGAACTGCTTGAAGGAAGAGAGTTTTGCTTCCATAAACAGCAGGCTAGCTCCTCAGCATTTTCTGACCATCAAAGATATCTTTAAATGCAATTTTAGACAAAAACATCTAGAAAGGAGAAAGACTTTTAATGCAGAAATAAAATAACCATTTCTATTTCATTTGTGGACTAAAGTCACATAAACAAGTGCTGCCAACTTCTGCTGGAAGTTATTTAAGATTCACCTCCAGAAGTGGTTTTTTTTGTTTTACTGTTTTTGAGATAACACTTTCCTTTTGCATATTAGTAATCACTTGGGAGATTATTTTAACTTTTTTTTCCCATTCATTTCACTCATAATCACATTGAACAGCGAAAGTCAATGAATAAATTTCAAGACTGTAAACAGTTTTTTTGGTTTCATCTTCTGGTTTGTGTCCAGAAACACAATCCAAACACTAAATCAAATCTATGTCTATCCCATACCTACCGAAGTGCCCACTAACCTCACAACATGAGAGCACAGGTCACACTCCTCTCTGCAAGAGACCACATGAGACAGGAAGCAAGACACCAGCACTGAACCTTTTAAAGGCAGGCCCACCATAACTCAAGGGCTGACACTTTTGGTGCAAGAAAAAGGCAAAAGAAATAGGAAATAAGCCAAGGGATATGACAACTACAGGACTCAGACTGGGGATTAGAGTTATGAGTGAAAGTGAGGAATCCAGTGAGAGACACTGAGCATAGAAACAACTTACTGTAGGTCAGCAAGCTTCTTTATGTATTCCGACACAGATGCCAAGACCAAGGCCTTCACTTTCATCTCTGAGAATGAAACTGAAAATGAAGCTGTGAATAAGTTATAAGCCCTGGAAATAAAATCAAAGAGGAGGAAAGGGAGGAAATCCAACATCTTGATAGAAGCCAAATAAGGGGTGGGGGGGGGGAATCCAATTTTTTCTCAAAATTCAGGACAGTCTCTGGAGGTCAGGTCATCCTCTGTATGACCAACATATTGAGTCACCTTAGCCTAATTCAGGCCTGAGAAGGCCCTGGTACACCTGAGGCAAGGAGCTCACAAGGCAGCCAGTCCCATGATATAGCAACCATTGCAAAACATCTGAGTTTAAAGTCAATATTGGCAATTTAGGCTGCTGGAGAAGGACAGAGAATGTAGCCTTAGAGAAGTTCTCATATGTGGCTCGTTTATGTCTCACCAAGTGGAGGAACACAGACACAATAGTTCAAGCTTCCCTGGCCTAAGCCAGGCAGCGTCCCTCAGAGGTAATCCACAGTGACTGATATAAGAAAAGGAAAAACTGTTTTCAAGTCCTTATATTTTTAGGCTTCTCTGCTGTGGGAGTCACAAATTATGCTAACATATTCGCAAGCAAGCAGAGTGACCACTGAATTAATTTCTCATAAGACAACAAAGAGTCATAAGATATGAAAAGATCTCCAGTCACTTTCACTACCAGGCTGGGCAAAATAGTAGGCAGTGATTTTTACTTTTTAATTTTGTTTTGTTACATAAAAGAGATACAACACAGATCCTGAGAAAGGTTTTCTAATTATTTACTCAAATATTTCAGGAAATACGATGAGCAGGATATCACTGAAGGATTCGCATGACTGTTCCACAAGTGGAAGTAAAAATGATTGTTTGAGAGCTTTAGCCGAGAAATATTGAAATATTGAAGATCAAAACCAGACTTTCCAGGAAAGACTGTGATGGAGCTGGTTGAGAAAGTGAAGGATAGTTCCCATCCCATAAAACAGGTTAGGAGAACCTGGGCTTAGAGGATAAATGTTCTTCTGTGACTAAGGTCTATTTTACTTCAATAATTGCTTTTCTCAGAGAAGATAATTAAGGTGAGGATGATGATAATATCAATGATTTAATGCTTTTTAATTCTAGTGAATAATTTAAGGTGAAGACAACATTTTGCCTTCAAGCTGTTACTTGCATCCTTTGATGTAGTCCCAGTGCTAAGGAGACATATTTATTTATATGTAATATAATGCTTATTGTCAGTCATTTCTTCATTGTTTCAAGGAGCAGATAACACATTTTCAGCACTATTATGTGGTTTGTAAAGGAAATAATCACAAGCCTACTATTAAATAAATAGTAAGTTCCCTAATAATTTCAAATGCTTGAGGTTAAGGTCCAAAATGAGTAAAAAAATATTTGGAGCTCTGATAAGCTCAGATTCAGAAAGTGGCTAAACTGAGAATATAGGTCAGCTTCCTAGCTCAGGTAAATGTATTGATTAATAGGGACTTGTATGGATTTCCATCAATTGTATCAGGCCCAGCTGAGAGTCCCTTTTAAACGGATGGTGGTATCGAGCCCATGTCTTACCTAATTCCCTAGAAACATAATCAAAGCTCATAATTTTCACAGGCAGAGAAGTCTGGTGTCTTTTTTTTTTTTAAAAAAAAATAATACATCAGGGAATTTATCAAACCTACAAAAATACTACTCAATTATATATATATATATGTGTGAAAATTACATAAGCAAGGTATGTACATTTAATGACAAGGTTTGTAGTAAATCTGTTTCCTCATCACCCCACTGCCATGTTCTGAGGCCAATCCACTGCAGCAGCAAGCCTAACCTGGAATACCCATGCAGTATAGAAGGTGCAATGCACTGAATTTTTCTCACAACATCTTCTGACAAAACTGATTCATCACACCATGATGTTAACATTAAACCAAAATCGTAATTGAAATGTTTGTATTATTAATTACTTTCCTGATAGGAAGGGAAAGTATTTGATACATTAATTGTGAAGAGATTGCTACATGTAGGTAGATTGAAGGGAGCAGTTTCTGATCCCAAGGACCTAGAGGATGAAACCTAGATTAAAACTTCCCTTAACATATTTTAACAAATTAGAAAAGTCTTGTGGAAAAAAGGGTAGCTATTCAATACAGGAATGTGCAACATTCTACAGTGAGTCAGAATTCAGCAGCAGTATACACAACATAAAGTGTAACTGGATTTCTCACGCTCTTGCAGTTCTGGGGACTATCATGAAATTCAAGTTCAGCATCAGTTGACAACATTGTGCTATTGCAAAAGAGAAAAACATTGTACTGGAAAATATAAACTGGTAACATTTATAGACAGATGATGTAATCCTCCTGCTATTTTTAGCATTGGTAAGGTCTCAGCTGAAGTGGTTTGCCCCATTTTGGGCATTTTATTTCAAGAGAGATGTGTATCGGCTGAAGTTTTCAGACGAGAGTAACTAATATTTTATGAAACACAACACACAGGCAGGATTGAGCAATTTCAGGTTGTTTACCACAGAAAATGGGGTACCAAGGATGACATAGTAATTGCCTTAAAAATTTTAAAACACTACTGCAAAGAAGAAAGGGAAGTGATGCTGTCCAAGTTCATGAAGAATAGAAAATAAAACAGTAGGTTCAAATCCATCAGGGAAGATTTATGACGGGAGCAGGACAAACTTTTTCACAGTGAAGCATTGCAGCAGATTGCTCAGGAGGATGGTAACTCAGAATGCATAAGGGCCAGCTGCTCCCTCAGGGGTGGGATGCCAGGAGCCACGTCCAGTGCCACAACTGGCAGGGCAGAGACCCCCACCTAGGGCCCATCCCATTGCCCCCTAGCAAGCAATCAGGGCAGGCCAGGGGATGCAGCTCAAGCCAGTGGTATCGGGCAAGTTCTGGTGACACAGCAGGTCCAAGGTCAAGCCAAGCACCAGCCAGCAGACTGAGACCAGGAAGGCACATGGCCAAGCAAAGCGGGGCTGTGGCTTGAGCCTGGCATCCTACGGCATTGCAGGGGCAGGGACTGATGGCCTTGGACTGGGCTGAAATAAAAGTCCCTGGCCCGAGGGACGGCATGAGGCCTATTCCAAGGGAGGCTGGGCAGGACCAGTAAGGCCTCGGATGCCCTCAGGGCTGCACGACATGGAATGCCACATGGAAAGGCTGGATGTCAGAGCAAGCTCCTGGTAGGATGGGCACAGACATCTCTGATCCAGCCTTGGGGCAGAAGAAGAGATCAGGTGACCTCTAGGCTTGCCTTCTTTGTTTTGACATCTCAAGTTTGATGCCAGAGATCTGAATCTCTCTATCATACATCTGCTGTGGCCCACAGTGATGTTTCCCAGACATCAGGAAGGATGCCTTGGACAGAATGAAAAGACATCACACCAGAGCTCTTAAAGGTCCCAAATCAAAAATCAAGAAGTATCTTTCCCACTTCTGGGGCAAATATATTAAACATTGATAATATACGTCCATAGGTTTCTTATTCAATTATTCCAGTAATAGTGTTAACACTGACTATATTTTTAGTTTGGATAATTTGCTTCCACCCATATGTCCATAAATATTCTATATGGATAATGTAAATACAGGAGATGGTGAATACTGACCTGTTAGCTGCTTCTGTATAGTGGAAAGTAGATTATTTCTTCAGCTATGCTTCCTCTGGCCCTGAAGGTTTCTGCTTTTCATACTCAGATCACTCGCTCACCCAAGTCATAGCCCCGTGGCCAAAGAAAGAATATGCATGAATAAATGTCCACTAACGAATATAAAATTATAGCCAGGGCATGCTTCTGTAAAATTAACATCCTTCCAGATCTAGTTATTTTATGTACTCACACTGTTAATTTTACCTGTATTTTCATGACTTGTAATCATTTATGTACTTCCACTTTATCCTCTCACTTTATTTATGGAGTAGTTTTGCTATAACCTTTCTTAAATAAACCCAACAAATATGTGCTTTGGGCATCCAGTCAGTCTCTGATATCACTGGTGCTCCCCACATATCACAGCACATCTCAAAAAGAAAAGTCTAGGTCAAGCCCAATTCAAGTATTTTGGGGGTCATATTGGATTACAGAAAATTTTGTCATCCTCTGAATGGAGAGAAATAGGACGCATTTTTCCTGTGATGTGTTTTTAATTTGTGCTTATCCTCAGGTGGAAGGGAGAGCTATACTGCCTGTAGCTGGACTGGCTCACAAGTAGGAGGCACTCAGTCTCCCAGAAGACTTATTTGAGAGTGCAAGGAACATTGGATACTTTACTGAAAGAATTAAGTGGCTGAAGTGTACAACCCTGGCATGTAACCTGCTCAGAGTTGAAAGTTTATTCATACTTCCGTGGTGTCCTGAATGAATATGTTGTATATTGTGATTTTGAGTTGATAGTTATGTTGCAAAAGGAGACCAAGCAATCATGTTTTAACCAGGTAACCACTGAAAGTCAGGAAGAAATCGGTTTTTTGGAATGTGGGAATTACTTTGACTATCTTCTTTCGGGGATCAATGAGGCAAGAATATTTGTAATAGCTTTTTCCTTTCCAGACAATTGACAACAAATTAAGCATTGGGGAAGACAGCTGGAGAGACAGGGACAGAAGCTGTAGGCTTCATGTAACAGTTTGCTACAGCTGTTTCTGCAGGGCTCTGCCATTGCTGTGAGTGTGATCACAAAAGATTTCCTTTTTGCTTCCAGCATCACTCAGCAGCCGGGACTGATTACTGAACCACTATCCTGGTTCTGTCTTGCTATTCCTCACTCACTCTGATTTTGTACAGCTAATTTAAAAGACTGGAGCAAACTTCTTGTGTCAAAGGAAACATCAGCATCTTTCCACACTACCTCATATTCGGCAGTCTCTGTCTAAGAAACCCAAGAATATGAGGGGAAGTCAGTACCACAGCATGTGTTTTCAGTTACCAAGAAAACCAAAGAGCAGGTAATGAGCTTGTATCTAATAGCAACTGATAGTCAATGGGTATGGAAAGCAAACTGCAGTCTTCTCATATATCCTCAAGAAACCAGAATTTAAAAGCTTATCAGTTAATGCTGACAACACAGGAAATACAGTCATGGGTTTCATTACAGATTCAGAAAAGTACCTATATTCTTCTCACAGCATTTAAATGTGCGAACTCTTCAATTCTTTTAACTATTCCATAGAGAGAGGAAAGTGGATTTGTGAATTTCTGTTATCAGTGTAAAACAACCAGGTTACTGTGCTGATGTGACTAGTTAGAGGTATTGGTGTGATTGATTCTCTGCAGATCTTAGGAAAAGACCTCTCACTCATCCAATTTAGCACAGTTGGGAAAACATTTACAAACTGAAGACTGCATAGTCCCATAATTCCTATGTGGGATCATGAGGAGGATTAACAGAGCACTGGCTGTAGCACTGTTTTCATATCAGTATAGCCAGCTTTATATATATTTCCCAGCCAAAAACTTAAATTCAGATGAGGTTAGGCCACGGATGTGAGCAAGGCAATAGATTACACTGAGGCAATCAAAAGTAGATGTGAAGAAAAAAAAATAGTAGAAGAAAAATGTTTTGAATAAAAATCACAGAATCATTCAGCTTGGAAGGGACCCCCTGAGATCATCCAAATGATCTGGTGCAGCTCAAATGGAAGTTAAAGCTTCAAGCAGAAGTTTGTGGTTAAAGCTCTGCTGGCTGTTTGCAACACAAGTATATTATTTTTAAGTCTCTTAGATATTATAACTTGTTTATCTATGAATTTTCTCCTAAAACAATAAAAGTTACAGGATTTAACCTTAGTGGGACCAACTTCATTGGCCTTTGACCTCAATACTCTCACTGCTATTACTAGTTCCAAAACCTGCCTCATGGGAAATTTGAACAAACACTCTAATTAGAGAAAATTTTGTCCAGATATTTTATTTGCTATTCTTTTATGGCTTCATTTCTTTTCATAACATAGAATGAAAATGAATATTTGAGAAATTAATCTGTTGTTAGAGTTTGTTTTTCCCCTAAACCCATCAGATTCTAGATCTGCTATTAAACTTGCACACTGTGAAAGTTGTCTATGTGGTTTTAAAGATCAGATTGATGTCACAGTAGATTTTATATTTAGTAGAGCAATAAATAAATAGTTCTTTAGGTAAAAATTACTATTTTCACACATTTTCACTAATAAAACATTACTCTTCTCAGTAAGATTGCCTGAAAAGACAAGCTGTGATGAAGATTCTATGAAATATCAGTCGAATTCTCCTAGTACTCCTTAACCGAAAATGTGCTTGGATTTATCGCATGGAAATCGAAAATTCCTTTTAGGTTTAGCGCAGAGCGAATTATTTTATGTGCCCGTACCGCCATCTAGTGGGAGTCCAGCCCCCTGCACCAGTTCTGTGTCAGCGCCGTGGCACCGGCTGCCTGAGCACTCTGGGTGTGACACCGTCAGCAGCTCACAGAGGCCAGAACAGCTCCACTCTTAGTGATGTCTCCAACAAGTCACAACTCAAACCCCTTCAGGTCTCGTCCTGGTGAGAACTTCTCAGGATGAAGAGCATTTAATGGGCTTTACATAAGATCCTTCACTAAAATGTGGGCAGACAGACCAAAGCCAAGTTATTTTCCCCTGTCTATATTTGCATAATACGAAGAAGAAATTCATGGTTTATAGACACATTACTTCCAAAGACATCAGAAAATCAAAATGTGATGACGTGCTTTGTGACCCACTGAGACCACAGGTCTCCCATGTAGCAAGAACTGCTCTGACTCTCACCATGCATCATTGAAATTGCACTGAAACATTGAAAATCTAGTGTAGTTTATTTTGAAGCCTCTTTTACAATTGCACCACAATTCTAGGGTCCATAATACATCAATCTTAACCTCCTCATTGTATCTCTACCTATCTAACTGAAATGTTCTCTATTAAATTTCTGCTTCCTCTAATAATATTTTACTGTGGTCAAGACATCCCCTAAGCCTGACTTTGAAAAACAAAGCATCTGTCTTCTATAGGTTGCTTTCTTAGTTATTTATTCATTCTATTCACCTCCCCTTTTCTGTTGGCTCTATGTAGATTGAAGGAGAGGTGGATAGACAAAAGTCTATTAATTTGCTTTCCATTAGCCAAGTTGTAGGTTTATTCCCTAATTCTACACTTTCAGGGATTTGGGGAACTACCAAAACAGTCTCAAACACTAATCACTGATATTCTTGGCCTACTTGTCTTATAAAAAGCTCCTTATTTTGTGAAATAAGCTCCCTTGTTAAGTCCACACAATTTTTTAGTTGTAACCTGCTCAGAGGAAAGCTTAATATTAGTTTGTGCTGGTGCTCAATTATGCTTAGGTTAGTATTTAATTAGATCACTAGAACTTGTTATTACTGGTATTGAGACTTTCAGACATACATTGAATGTGAACACACCTTAGTGTTCCTAGGCAGGTACACATTTTCTGATGAAACTGGGTTGATTGATTGACGTGTCTTCTATCACCTCTATTAAGCTCATTTTCTTTGCTTTCTCTCCTTCCTGCAACAAAAGAGCATTGTTTTATTTGAGAATTGTTCCCTCAAAAATCTCTGCACCTCGAAAGCTTTGTTCCGTGTGTATTTATTTCCTCATCATTATTAAGCACATCAGTCTTGTACACAGCTTTCTGCAAGACCCTGGTATTTCAACTCACTCTGTAAATAATTTAGGGTAAGAACAAGCTTCTTCTTATTTTCAGTGAGGCTTCATGCAATATGGACAGCACCTCAAGCATTAAGATTGCAAATATAATCACATGTATGTTTTAATTATTCATCATTCAGGCAGCTCTTCCTTGGCTAATGATTTGGGTCTTTTCTTCCACACATACTACATTTTATTTATATCATATTTGCCAGCTTTTTTCTTCTTTTCTGATTGACACTAGCATTATTTCTACACCAAATAGGGGTGAAACCTGGAAGATTGTCAGTTTTCTTTCACAAAGGCCTCAGCCATATCCAAAATCATGTCCTGGAATTGTTTGAGGAACGTTAGTTATCTGTCAGACAGGAGGAAAAGATAAAAATGGTGTCATGAAATGGAATTAAATTTTCTCTCTGAAAGATATCTTGATGATAAATATGAGTAACAATATAATTTTATGTATGAATGCAGCTCATGACTTTAAAGCATTTCAGTACATAAGACACAGAAGAATCTCCTTTTTTTAATCACAGTTTTCCCATAACAACCAGACAGGTCCAGAGATATTCAGTGATTCCCCAGACTGTTTCAAGAAAGCAAGCCAGTGTCAGTCAGAAAAAGTATCCATCTTCTGAGGGCTGACTCTGCTCAGCATACCCTGCTGCAAACTCTTGTAATTCTACCAGTCTCATGACAGCTTGTTCTTGTCTTTAAAGAGTGACTACTTGGAGCTCTGTGACCACAAGAATTTTAATTATTTATGCACTTTTTTAATCCTTGCAGTTGCATTTTAAAAATTATTTATAAGACAATCTTGCTGCTTCATCTGTAGTTTCAAAATGGTTCAGTTGGAAAGAATGGAACCTGACAGCTTTCTGTATTCATTCTCCTTCTCATGAAAAAAACGAAGTGCTGGCTGATCTGTGTGTCTTCAAACCAAAGGATGGGACTGAGAGGGAGATTGGGTTTTTTATGTCACCTATTGCTAAACACCTTGGAATAATTCTTCCTTATTTAAATACTGCAGACACATCTATCAGTTGAACGAGAATTTATCCATAAACTTCCAGAAACTACCTTAAGAAGAAAGTATGCTAATGGTTCTGGCTCTAATTTGGTAGCTGCCACACATCTTCTTGAGCTTTTTTCATCTTTCTTTTTTATTTTTCTATCTTAAATTCCTTCCTTCAGCTGTTCTATTGAAGTGATCTTATAATTTTTAATTTTCCAAAGAGAAGAATTGAAGTAATCTCCAAATTCCTGCCAGAAAACCCTTCTCAGTTACTGTTTTGTTTGGAGTTTTTCTTGACAAGATGATAAATATCTTCACAATATATTTTTAATTCAGATTTGTCATAGTTTCAGCGTAAATGTTAACATGGTAATAACAACACAATTTACACACTGGGAAAGCAGAGATGTTGAATATTTATGTATACTTCTGCTATAGTAATTTTAATAGCATAGTAATGCAACCACATTTTCAGCCTGAGTAAGTGTAATTGCTTCCAATTCTGTGTGTTCAGAAGGTCTATTTATTTGGTTAATAAAAGCGAGGAAATGCAGAATACTGATATGCCAGTGATATACAGTGTGTGTGCTTGTGAGTGTGGAGCCTGAGGCACCATCCTTGATGATGTGAGCAAAGGGGCGTTTTCTGGGAATGCCGCAGTGGGTTTAACAAGCTGGGAGCCGGCGTGCAGAACCAAGAACCGATGGATTCAGCCTGCACACTGTGATCCAGCACCTCCTTCCCCATGTCAGCCCGCTTCACCTCCGTGTCCCTGCAGCAGCACAGGCAGGCCCAGAGGGGCCGGGAGGGATAAGAGAACATAGACTCGAGCTGCACCGGGGGAAATTCAGGTTAGACACGAGGAGGAATCTCTTCACTGAAAGGGTGATTAGATGTTGGAATGGGCTGCCCAAGGATGTGGTAGAGTAGCGGACCCTGGAGGTGTTTAAAGAAAGACTGGAGGTGGCAGCGAGTGCCACGGTCTGGCTGACATGGTGGTGTTCGGTCATAGGGTGGACTCGACGAGCACGGAGGTCTTTTCCAACCTGATTGATTCTGTGCTTATGTGACCACACACCTTCAAGGATGGCTTTTCCACTTATTTTATGAGTGTACGGAGCCCCTGTCCCACAGGGACTGCTTTCCCAAGGGTTCCCTAGGGAACCGAACAACACCCGCCGGCAGGACAGCACCCGGGCGGAATTCCCGGCTGTGGCGGGGGCCGCCCCTCAGGGA
>WEIT01010457.1:15244-47950 GCA_013389985.1 Dryoscopus gambensis | reverse complement strand
GGGCTGCGCGGCCGCGCAAGGTGCGTGAGGGCCGGGGCGAGCGGGCGGGGTCCGGCTGTCGGTCGGAGTCTCCTCGCCAGAGCCCGGGTGTGTTCAGAGGGCGTGAGGGGAGATTCCTCCCGCCGTCCGCGTAATGACTCGTGCGCCAGGTCGGGCCTTCCGAGGCCGAGCCCGGCTTGCACCGCAGCCACCTGACGGTGGTCCTGAGGCGCGGTGCGCGGTTCTGGGCTTGTCTCTCTGCCCGAGGGACGTGAAGCTCCTAGAGCGGCTTCAGCGGAGGGCAACGAGGATGACTGGGGACTGGAGCATTTCTCTTACGAGGAAAGGCTGAAGGGGCTGTGGGTGTTCCGCCTCGAGAGGAGATAACTGAGAGCGGACCTTAGCAATGTGTAAATAGCTACGGTCAGAGGATGGATCCAGGCCCTGCTCGGTGGGGCCGCGCAATGGGACACGAGGCAATGGGCAGAAACTGATGCGCAGGGAGTTCCCATCTGAACATGAAGAAGAACAGGTTGTCCAGAGAGGGTGTGGAGACTCGGGTTAGGACATATTCAGGAACAGGCCGTGATGCAGACCTGTGCCGTGTGTTCTGGGATGGCTCTGCTTGAGCCACTGTGGTCCCTTCCAGCCTCACCCATGCTGTGATTCTGACTGTGTGATGCTGTGACTGTGATTGTGTGTTCGCGCTGTGTGCTCTGGCCGTGGCTGATTCTTAAAGTCCCCACAGTTCAGGTCTGTATGTATCAAGCCTGGTTTCCATTTGAAACGCGTTTGTGCATCAGCCCTTGGAGTGTCCTTAAGTGAGCGACAGTGTCTGTAGAATGCTGTGGAACTTAACAAAGCATCCTGCTGTCAAGGCACGTTTTGTGAAATGAAACCCACAAGTCTCAGGCCCTACTGGCAGCAGTTGCCCCCGCCTTGGCCTGAGAGCTTGAAACTTCTCTTGAACTGATCCACCTCAACAAAAGTTCTTGGAATTGGTGGGCAGTAGTAGTATTCAAGTGTGTTATGAAAATACTTCATGAAAATCAAAGTGTATTTCTGTAATCAACAGGCTCTGTCTTCTGGAAGGCTATCAGGAGCAGCTAAACTAACAAATGGAAGAAAACAGTAAGACCTTATTCACAAATACTGTTTAAAATTGAGTGTATTTGGGAGCCTTCTCCTTGTCATACCTCACAACTGAACAAAAAATCCTGGCATGTATATATAAAAAATTTTGAGCTGAAAGGTTCTAAGCAATCCATGAACAGACAGGCACAAACTGAATAGAAATTTTGCATGTAGAAATACAGATTTCACTCTGCATGTTTTATTTATAAAAGATTGAATTTATAGTTACTAGCAATAGGACTGATGAGTGGAGACTGAATTTTTCTTTGACATAAATTGTTATCTGCTTCACATGTTTGTTGCAGCCATGCAAAGTTTTCAGAAAGTTATTTTGTTTCATGATAAAATTAATTTTCTTTTGCTTGCTATTATTGAATGAAAGTAAGGGGCTTTTTTACTTTGTTTCAAAATAAGGAGATGGTATAAACAGTGAATTTAACTTTTTCAGGTTTGGCTTAGGGAAAGGATGTCGTTCTGATGTAGAATTCTATTCCACTGAGTATGACAATCAGGTAATTAAATGACTCTTTAACACAGTCATCCCTGTTATCTAAAGAGAAGGGAAATTGGAATACCTTGAGTAACAGAGGAAAGCCAGATTAATTTAGATCCTAATTAATTTGCATCTGAACCTGAAATTGCTCCTGCAAGGCAAGCAAGAGTGTCTGTGCTGCATCTTGCAGATGGGAGCAAATGGGCTTTGTGTGCAGTGAGTTTGGCTCTGACCGATCTCCTCAAGGCACAGGATGCATTTTGCAAACACAAATAAGCTGCTTATGGACAAGGGCTGGCCCTCACTGAAGAGCAGCCACCCTTGTTAGGTTTTTGTGCTGGAAAGAAAGAGTGACACGGAGTCAGTGCTGCAGTATGGGATTTTGTGTAGTCCTGTGCCAGCTGTCTGCAAAATACAAGTAGCCTGTAGATAATTGTTTAACTGTGCATGGAAATAAGAATAAAAAACGTACGTGTAATTAACATAAAATCCAGCAAGTGGACATGAGTGCAACAGCACAATTCAGTTATTTTGCAGAATCTCCGTGTTTGCAAACTTCCAAGGAATTGCAAAGTTGTACCTGGGAAATGATACATTTTTTTGGTTATGAGTTGTTCTTTGTCAGGTGGCAGAGTGGGGTACACTCACCTCTGAAACAGCATCTTGGTTTACTGAAAGAAAACAGTGGTACTTATTTGCTGACTGCAGTGTTCTTTGTGCAGGTCGATACTATTCATAATGGACTTAACCATTGTGCAGCTTTACTGAAGAATATCTTACAAAAGGAAGCTACAGGTTGTACCTATTGAAAACACAAGTTACATTCTTAGGTTTTGTAACACTCTCCTGATTTGTTTTGTTGACCACTTTTTCTTTCAACTAATGCCAGGAAGGGAGACTGTCCATAAACAGCCTGGGAAAACAACTACCTTTAAATTTACTTCCAAGCCTTTGGTAACCAAAGGAAATACTTCCAAGAAGAAAGGGTTAAAAGGAATCATTACTCCTGCCCCTGTCCAGAAAGAAATTGGTAAGTGGGCTTTCTTAGGCTTGATTTTCTTTTATTCAAACACCATTGAGAGACTCCTCAACCTCTTGAGATACAAGGCTCCAAATAATTGTTGCTGTTTGTTAGCAGGTTGATCCTGGGTTGAATCCACAAAAGGATGTATTGTCTTTTAGAAACTTTAAATGTTTACTAATAATTACTGTAATTCACAGATGTTTGAACTTTATGTACAAGGAAGAAAGTTGAGTGTGTTTACAAGTATCAACATCAGCAGGTTTATCTGGTAGGAAATGTGGAGGAGAATAATAATAACCTTTCCCTTTATCTCTTGGACAGGGAAGAATTGCAGTGCTTGGTCTCAGTTTAGGATCAACAGCTAGAAACTGGTCTGGAGTTCAGTGTCCAGCCAGGCTTTTCTCAAAGAAGGATTTCTGGAAAGAGGGAAGTGTGGCTAGAAATGACAAGACCTCAAACGGTTTAGTGGCCAAAGCACTGAGTAGAAGGGTAGATGCAGTGCTGTCATCTGAGTTGCTCCAAGTGGAAATATTTCACTTATTACAATTTCTGCCTCTTTCCACCCCATTTCTTCTGTGCAGTTTCTAATCCAGTAGGTGGGTAGGGCCTGTAGACAGATGTGTAGCAAAATGCCCACTGGAAATGTAGGAAGTGAGCATGTAGCTGATATCCTCCCAGCGCTGTAAAATTACTGAGTTTTAGTTATACCTAAGCAGAGATTTTAAGAATTGCATTTTAGAACTGGCCTTCTTTAGGATTAAGTCTCTGCACTTTCTTCAAGGACAGCTGCCTGTCCAGCTGATTCAGGTTGCTCTCTCTGGAAGAAAAAGTTAATGGATTCATTTGCTGGTGAATCCTGGGCCATAAGATCTTTCTTTCCCGTTTTCAAGGGAATCTGCTAGATAATACAGTGGATTTGTGTAGATCAAGAAGACAGGCACCTTCAGATGGAGTTTTTTGTTCTTTCTTTCTCTACAGTGCCAATATCAAATAGAAAAGTTGCCTCATCTACCACATCTTCTACTGAGAAGGAACTTTCCAGTGCAGCACAGAATCAGATGGTGCAATCAATTCATGTGCCTTGCAGTGAACACTCTCCTGGAGTGTACCAGAAACTGTATGAGCATGTGCAAACTCAGATGTCTCTGGTAACTGGCCAACCCCCACAGAAGAGTAATGAAATTCCTATTGTAACTCCTTCTCCTATCTCAAATCAGGGTTAGTGGAACTATTAATGTAGAGCTGACTATTTACTGCATGAGTTTTGCCCCACATTGCCCTGATCTATGAGTGTTGTTTTCTTTTAGGATGTCAAAATGTTACAGCTTTGAATTATCAGTTACCTGCCTCCACATCAGCACTGTCCCTGCAGCAATCAGCTAATCCCTTATCCACTCAGTCAGTAAGTAAAAGTTTGATTCTCACTATCAGTAAACATTGAATTAGCACTGCCTATTTATTTATACATTTACTTGTCGGTTTCCCTAATTATTTTCTTTTTAAAAAATTGTGTATTTCAATCTGTTGTGATGCACAGAGAAAGTACTGCTATTCAATACTCATTTTATGTAGACACCAAAAAATGAAATTAGAGGCATTTCAACTGGCTGCTTGTTTCTGCCTTGGGAATTCTGTAATGGGCAGCAAAGATGAAAAGTGCAGGAAATTATTGATTACTGTTAATTGCATTCTCAGTAATGCACACTAGGATCATTAACCAACTCCTGATAGAAGAAATCATAAATCATATGGAGCTTTCCCTGCCAATGATCAAGGCAATTATTTCTTCAGA
Organism: Dryoscopus gambensis; assembly: GCA_013389985.1. Taxonomy (NCBI): domain Eukaryota; kingdom Metazoa; phylum Chordata; class Aves; order Passeriformes; family Malaconotidae; genus Dryoscopus; species Dryoscopus gambensis. The sequence continues at coordinate 43,528 of WEIT01010457.1, read as the reverse complement.
CACGCTGCATTATCTTAGAGCCACATGTTAAAATGCCTGTGTATTTCAGGGAATAGAATAGAGGTGAAGGAGAATACCAGCTGCCACCTTGGGAAATGTGGCAAAGGGCTTCCACCTTGAATCTGTAAGACTGTAGACTTACCTTCCATCTGCAGGCAGTCCATGTATAGCTAGTGATGACCTTGACTTTTAAGAAATTCATGTGTTTAAAATACTGAAAAGTAACAGTGTTATCCTTTAAATTTTTTTTCTTCTCTCTTCTGTTTGGATTCAAGAAACTGCTGAGGTTTTTTCATTACAGAACAGTTGTGAAAGACTTGTGCTTTAATGTTGCCAATAACATTTAAGATAAAGGTAATCTAAAGCAGATTTACATTTTAATTGCTCCTTATTATACAGGAAAATTACTCAATTATTAATTTGTAGTTGTTCTTATAATTAGCAAAGAATGAACAAGTCTACATTGAGTCAGACAAGGGTGGTGCTATTTGGGTTTTTTTTCCTAAAGATTTAAAAATCACGTTAATTTCTTGTTTAATTAGAATATTCTTTGAGCAGGGCGTTCCTGTAGACAGTGCCAGTGAATGTGTGCCAGAGATGGGAGGACCTGCGGTTTGCCCAGTGGTTTCTGCTGCTGCACAAATGCAGTCTGGCACTGCTCTTCCTGGTGTGATCCCTTGTACAGCACCAGGAGCATCAACCCCTTCAGTGCCTGAATTGATCCCAGCACCTGGCAGAGAGATGTCCCCAAGCCAAGAGCAGCAGCTAAAAGAAGCAGATTTGATGCGGTGCATACAAGCCCTGTTACAATCCCATGAAATGCTGAACGGCAGGACTGAACAGAGGGGCCATCATCACTGTCCAGCAAAACATGATGGCTCCTGTGACACAGAGGAGGATACTCCTGAAGAGCACAGTGAGGACATGGTCAGTGAAGAAGATGAATTGAATGTACTTGATGTATCTCCAGTGAGAGATACAAGCTGTAAGACAAATTATGTGAAGAAAGTTCTAAAATCTAGAAAAGAAAGTCCAGAAGAAACAGCCCATAAAGTTAGGACTATAAAGTATCTTATGGGTGAGCTCAGAGCACTGGTAACAGATCAAGGTGAGGACATTTTCATTGTGCAGCCCATTTATTGCATACAAGTAACACAAGAGCTCTGTAAAATGAGTGAGCACTTCAGTTTCTGGAAGTTGTGTGTGTCAGATGATATGTGACATCTTACTGTGGTTTTTCACAACTGTAAAACCTCCAGGATTCACTCTGGATAAGTATTAAATTATTTTTGTAATATTTTAATGTTATCATAACAGCAAAACAAAGATTGTTGCTATTCCATATACAAAGCTTCGCCCTGAGAAGGGTCCTGGTGTGGACGGATTGCAATAGCAGTCCCACCAAGGCTGGTTGGAAAGATGGTGGGTTGCGCTTTATTGAGGATGTAAAGCATAGTTTTCGTAGTCAAGCCTAACAATATTAAATAAATATAGTTAAAGATGAAGTTTTCTTGGGGGGAAAGAAACCCCAGATACTATTAAATCACTTTGCTGATTGCTTCGTCACATGTAAAACGTTGGTTGTATTACAGATTTATAGGCTTATGGAGTATTTTTTCCCTCACTTCTTGCAGGTGACTCAGAAATGTTAAGGTTGATGGGTGAAATAGAAGACTCCATATCATTGCTCCCAGCCGTAGTGGGAAGTACGAACATCCAGGCTGAAGTGGCTCTGGCGTTGCAGCCCCTGCGGAGCGAGAACGCCCAGCTGCGCAGGTGGGGACTCCGCAGGGCGCCTGTGCTTACTGCAGGGGCACCGAAAGCTTCTTTAGCTGGTCTGGTTTACATTGCCTTTGTTATGGTGTTCCTGTTTAGCGCTCTTCCCTTCTTGTCTGTGCAGTATTTATGGATTAGAAAGTGTGCTGGTAAGGACATATACTTTAAAAAGCAGTAATTAACACATAGCATGACTTTGGTATTTTAGGAGCATCATGGTTGGGCCTTTGACTGGGTGAGGTCAATGCATCGTTCTGAAAACTGCAGTATCAAGATAGCCTGCTCACATTCTTTTTGTAGTTTGTTCTCAAGTGCAAAAGTGTCTCTCATTTCAGGGGAGTTCTCAAACTGGGTAGCCCTTCAATTCAGATCAGGGTTATTTAGTAGCTATTTACCAGATACTTGGCAAGGGTCTTTTGTGTTGAAGAAGTACCAGAATGTAAGAAAAATGTATAATTACGACTTCTTTATATTTCTGAAATAACCTGACATTTAATTCTCAAAAGCAACTTCTCACCAAACTAATTTAAAATGGAGTCCTTTTGAGCATATTCTAGTATTTCTGAATTTGTGCTTTTTCACAATTCACATTTAGGAAACTAAGAATATTAAACCAGCAACTTAGGGAACAAGAAAGCAGTGAGAAGACATCTGGACAGAGCTGCAACTATGAATGTAAAGTACCGATAATGTTGCTTGATAGAGCCATATTTGTTAAAGCTTTATTTCAATAGATATTGTTATTTTTAATTTCTATATCTGTAGTTTCATATGTCTTTATGTATTGTGGCCTTTAGTAATAGCTGAATTAAGTTGGTCTAATGCTGCAACTGCATTTGCATGGACTGTTGGGCCTCTTTAGACTCCACATAGTGGGATTTGGCTCTTCAGCTGCCAAGCAGATTATTTTTCCTTATGTGCCTCTTAAAATGAATATGGCTGATTAAATAATTAAGAAGAAAGCTTGAACTTTATCTTGCTGCAAAAAAACCTCCCTTCTATCTGTAACCAGAATTCAGATTACCGAGATTATTTTAAAATTTAGTTTGGTTTAGAAATGCAAGCTACCACACAAAACACGTAAACATTTTATGTTTTACTTTTGGTAGTGGTTTCTTTGCAGTCCTTGAATATGATGCTCCAGAGTCAATTGAAAGAATCGCAGAAAGGCCTTGATTCACTGCAGGCTAAAAATGAAGAACTACTGAAAATAATAGAAAGTCAAAAAGAAGAAAATAAACATCTTGCAAAAGGTATTCAAGATAAAGAGGAAGAATTGCTAGAAAACAAACAGCATTATGACATTCATTCCACCAAGCTCAAGATTGGTGCGTTTTCAATTTGGTTTTTCTTTGTTTAGCATTTTAAAAGTTAAAAGAAATAATTATGTAAGTTCTTGTTGGCATTTCAGAAGTAGAAGAGGCGTTAGGAAATGTGAAGAGCCTTCAGTTTAAGTTGGAAGCTTCAGAGAAAGAAAATAAGATTTTGGGCATAACGTTACGTCAGCGTGATGCAGAAGTTAAGAGACTGAGGGAGTTAACCAGGTACTATTGGCTAAGCTTTTTTTTGCTTCTTGACATAGTTGGGTTTTTTTGTTTGGTTTTTTGTTTGATTGGTTGGTTAGGTTTTTTTATTCTTTTTTTGTTTGGGATTTTTTTTTCATACTGTGGATTATTGTAATCTTAGTATCTTGGTGGTGGGAGGTCACATAGGCTAAAACTTCTCTTTGCAGTTCATTTGTTACAATGCTGCTATAACTTTGTTTTAAAACAGAGTTATCATATTCTGTGACTTAAGTTCTGTGGTAAAGTAAAATACTACCTTCCATAACTTATGTGAAGTCTTAACTTTTAATAGCAGATCTGCCAGTAAGAACTATTGCTGTGTATTTATTTTATCTTGCTCTTTTATGCTGAAGATAGTGGCAAGCTGGGAGACATAAATAGCTTTTTGCAGATGCATAGTGGTGTGTATATACAATTGCTTTGGATATGTTGTGCACAGGAAACAAAACTGTTGTCTGTCATGTTTATAGTTGGGACTGATTGGAACAACAGAATATTTTTAATAGACATCAAATTCTTCAAGCAGAAGTTTAGACACTTCTGTGACTGCTATGCTGGCCACCAGGTGGTGGTAGAATGATGTCACATTACATATATTTGTGTATATGCTGGAGACACAAACATCTAGACGTTCATCTCTTTTGATGGACAAAGCAGTAAGTTAGAAGGATTATTTCTTTTGGTTTTTTGCTTAGATGCAGTGGGAAGAATAATTCAGAAAACCTTTCTTAGTGGTTTTGATAACTGCTTCTATCTGCTTTGTAATAGTTTCTTGGCATCAATTTATTTAATCTTGTGCTGTTCAAAGCAGGAACACCAGGAATAATCTGGAGAACTTCACTGGTTTGTGCTGTTTTTGTTACTTTTTAGCCACAGTGAGCTGAAGAAGAATTTAAAAAACTTGGAATTGGTTCACATTTGTACTGCATTTTATGACAGCGTGTAGAAAGTGCATTGCAACTTTGCCACAGCCTGATAAATCTAATGTTTTGTTTCTGTAGAAAAGTTTTTAATTATTTTTTTAGTGACTGATTTTGAATCTGTCTGGTTGATTTTACCCTAACAGAACCTTGCAGGGCAGCATGGCCAAGCTTCTGTCGGACCTCACAGGGGACAATGTTAGACCCAAACCTGAAAAAGTTCTCTCAAAGTCTCTTTTGGAAGACCATGAAAAGCAGATGCAACCTGAGCCATTTCCTGGGAGTACTTCAGTAATGACTTACCTTAAAAAATTAGAAATGGATCATATTTTGGTAGATACAGATCTTCAATTCTCAAATAAAATTGGAGAAGTAGAAATGCAAAATATGTCTTATGAAAAGTTTGCTGCTGAAGGAAGTAAAATTAACAGTACATTCACGGAACAAGGAACATCAGCTCCCGGAGTTCTACCAGCTCCATTGAAGCAAGATGCAGAAACAGGGAGTGATTCTGGGACTTTACTAGATGACCAAACCAAGCTGGATGAGACAATTTATATTCCACTGACTAGTAGTGCCTCTAAAAAACAGCAGCCAGTCTCTAGAAGAAATGGTGTGCTGCCCCAGAGCAGAGGGGCTTGTCAGAGGTTGGATTACCACTGTGAGCTCCCAAGCTCCGTGCAGCAGTGTGGATGTGAGGATCCAGCTGTACTGGATAAATTAAGTGCTGGGTACAGTTTGAAAAAGACTGTGGAAAACACGCTTGAAGTTACAGGGGATAAAGCGAAGCCAGAAGGAGACAAAGGGAGACCAAGAGGCGTTCCAAGTGGGGCTGCAAAAGATTTCATGGAGAAACCAGAACAGCCTCAGCCTGGTACATACCCTCATGCATCAATGCCATTTCCAACAGGGATTTCTCAGAGAACAGGCAGTAAAGCAGCTGATTTTAGTTGCATTTCATTTGATGATTTATCAGGGAGGTCTGACTGGAGCACATCTTCTTTCTCAACATTTACTTCTCGAGATGAAGAGGACTTTAAAAATAGCTTAGCAGCCTTGGATGCCAACATAGCCAGGTTACAAAGAACTTTGCAAAGTAACATTAGGAAACAATGAGTATGAGAAAGCTGCAGCCCATTTTGCTATTTGGATAAATTGAGTTTTTCAGAAGTATATTAAGTATGGTACTGATATGTATATTTGTACGTAACAACTTGTTTCCAGCTGTCTCAATTATGGATAGAATTTGTTCCTCATTAGGCTATGGTGCTGTTCCCCTTGATGTGTACAACTTGAAATAACTGGCTTTTTATATAAAATAGAAAGGACTTTTTAAATTATGACTTAGTTTTATACTCTTTACTTGCAAAATTAAATGTACTTGTTTACTTGTGGTTTTTTTCCTTCCCCAAAGAACTATTGTAAGGTGCTGTACATGAGCAAGAGGTTCCACAGGTAGAGGCCAGCGAAGAGCCAGTTACAGAGTAGCTCTGCAGGAATGCTGACAGGTACAGTTGCTAAATCAGGATCATGGTATTCCAAAAATAAAGGCAGCCATCAATATGGGATTTTTAGTGCATGATATATCCTATGAAATATATGGAGCAATCCTTTTTCACTCACCATTGATAACATTTTATATTCTCTTTGGAGCTTTGTACTTGAAGGAAGAAGTTGATGAAGCGGAGAGTCCAGACAAGGGCAAGAAAAGAATCATCAAAGTTCTGTTGCTTTCTACAGTTCTGTTATAGGGCATGCTTTTGACAAATGTTTGCCTTTTATCTAAAGTAAAAGGGAATGGAGAACCAGTGGATAAACACAGAACAGAAAGAAGCTGAGGAGCAGAAGCAGCAGAACTGACACAAAGGCGACAAATGAGGTTTTAGCTGAAAGCTGGCAAACCAGTACAGTTAGGAAAGCACCAGAATATACAGCATGAGGAAGTCATGGAAATTCAGTTTTAGCTGAAAGCTGGCAAACCAGTACAGTTAGGAAAGCACCAGAATATACAGCATGAGGAAGGCATGGAAATTCTACAGTTGTTGAGGTGTCAAACATCTCTTGGACAGAGATACAGAGAGTCTGGACTGAATCACCCGAATTGGCTCTCACAGGAGTGGGAGTGGAGCAGGGAATGATTCCAGTCTGTTGTTCTCCCTGACAGGCTTTTCCAAATCTCAGTCTCAAGAGTATGCATAATGTAAGTGTTTAAGTTACAGGTATGGGAAGGTGGTATTGCTACTATTCTGTGCCTCTTACACCCTCAGCAGTGCTTCAGAGCTGTTTTTCAGGCAAAATCTCTTTGGAAAAGGAACAGCAGTATAAAGACCTGAATTTAAGACTGCTTTTTCTGCAGAATTGCCTAGTATTTTTTTCCTAGAAAACGTTGTTGTCCTTCCTGGCACTATTTTCTTGTATGTTTCCATGTAGGAGGAAAGTCCCTCAAGGTTATCTGCTTGAGTGGACACATCTTAAAGTTAGGACACTGTCCGTGCATTGTGCTGGGGAGCAGCTCTGTGATTATTTTAGTTACTGGTAACTGAGTCATACAAAGGTATGAAGAGAACACACACTACAGAAGATGCCAACTGGCACTCCTGCTTTGAAAAAGGAAAGTTAGACTAAATAGTGACTTCAGTCTTTTAGAATGCTTTTAAGGCTTGGCCTGGATTTCTCAGTATTCTCCGCACTCATCGTGCTCAGATTCAAAATAAGGTTGATGGTATGAAAGTGAACAGGTTTTAATCAAGTATTTACAAGCAGTTTCAGTGTAGAAACCAAGGAATTAAAATTAAACAATTATTATGGTGTTGGGTTAAAGTTAAGATACTATAAACCCTAATCTTTAGAACTCACAAGAAAGCTGAACAAAGATGGGAAGAATATTCACTAATAGACAACTCATTCAATTTTCTCCTTACAGCCAAGACTTTCTCCATTTGGAGGAGGGTATTCCTCCTGGCCAAAGCTAATTGCAGTTTGTGTTAAGGCAACTGTGGTGTCAGGATGCCCAAGCACATTGCTGTTGTGTTGAGAGCATTTACATTCACTTTACCTCAGTGGGAGAAGATGTTTCACCATCTTACTTGTTTCCTGTTTGCCTTCACAAGGTCAGTTCTATGAAAGCAGGAGATGACTACTGGAAAACACACTCTTGGCATAATGGCATAGGAGCAGGTTTGAAATGTGTGTCCACTTCCAAGGAGGAGAAACTTAGAAGAAGAGACAGGAAGGAGGAGACTTTTTTAAAACAGTTCTTTGTTTTGTAGTCCAATATGTCAATGAGAGCTATAGCAACTTAATGAAATGTAGAATTTCCCATATATGGGCATTATGAATATGCACTGTTATGTGTTCAATAATAGCTGCTGTGAAACATCTCTTCTGTTGTCTGGATTCACTGGAACAGCTCAAACTGCAACACCAGTACTCATGATTAGATATTATAAAAAAAAATTTCATTATGAGACTAGTGAGGCACTAGAGGAGGTTTTTCCCAAAAGTTGTGAATGCCCAACCCTGTGAGTGTTTGAGGCCTGGTTGGACAACAGGCTGTTCTAGGCTTTGAACAACCTGCTGTAGGGGAAAGTGTCCCTGCCTAGGGCAGGGGGTTGGAACTAGAGGGTCTTTAACATCCCTTCTGATCCAAACCAGTCTATGATTTTATGTAGCCTTATGTAGGTTTTTATTGTAAACACAGAAGTTACAAGAGTTTCATTTTTACAAATCATAATCTGTGAAATTGACATCTGCACCTTCCCGTGATGTGGAAAGAAAAGGAACTCTTAAAACATGTCCTCAAGCTTTCTTCCCTTTATGAACCCCTTCCCTTGTGGAACGGAGAAAAGATTGGGCAATACTGCCTGAGTTTAACCCTGCCCTGATTTCTTGAGCAGTGAGTGCCTGTAATCCAGTGTCCCATTCCAAGAACTGGGGAATGGTCATGGCTCCCTGCAAACCCAAAGGATTGCTGTTTTACTACTGTGTCCAATTCCATCAAAAACTTCGTAAGGAACAAAAGCTGCCTTATTTGCTGAAGTGAAGCCAGTATTGCATCTGTGTGTGTGAATAAGTTACCTGGGACACCAGCTGAGGTCAAGTGGCAACATCGTTCACTTGTCCATGGAAGGGAGGTTTTAGACCTCAATATTTCACAAAATATTTAAGGAAAAAACCCAAAGAACCCAAGTGCTGTTACCTCAAATGCATCTCTTAAGTCTCTGACTTAATGCAGGCATTCTTAACAAGGGTGATTTTCTTTCCTTAGAGGAGAAAGAAAAATTTCCTTTGTTAGATCAGAGAAACAGATTAAGGCAGGAAAAAAAAAAAGTCATAGGTTTAGTCACTTCAGTGATCTCCAAGTCATGCAGAGGAGTATTCCAGTTTCAATGGGTCAGCCAGGACAGGTCCGCGCACCTGCCGTAGCACTGGAACTTAACACAAAGAGATGAAAATGTCAAGTCAGAGTTGAAGTATTTGGGTATGACAGACAATTCAGTCCAAACACAGATTTAGCTCTAAACCATCCTAGGTAGATCAGACTGCCCACATTAATGATGTGTTTCCAGTTAAGCTCAGGCAGCCCATCTCAAGTGGCTCTTCAAGATTAATGCAAATAGTGTTAAAGATAGTATCTGTCTTCCCCAAAATTCAGGGAATTGGTTCTATAATTTCCTTGTACAACAAAGTCCTAGAGTCTGTTCTCCTTCAGGCAGCTACAGGGATCTTCAGGAGTCTTCAGTTACATGAGTCAGGGCTTTTGCCTGCAGAGCCTTAGGTACAGAGGAGTCAGACAAGTAGGAGGTGGAGTCTTACTGCTGAGCTCATTTTAACCTCTGCTTTAAGGTGAAATCAAAAGTCATTGTCACTTTCATGACTGTTCTTGCAATTTGAGCTATAACCAGACAGAAGCCTGAAGAGAACAGCTTTACCCCAGCCTTTGATTCATACTGCAGGTGATCAGGTCTCCCTTCAGCATAAGCACAGAGTGAGTTTGTTGGTTTTTATTTAAGGTTGTACACTTGTGCACATATGGTATATATGCACGCAGTGCATAAGCTGAGAACTCTTTTTGGTAGAGAAGAAAATAGTTTCTTTAGTCTCTAGATTTCTCCTAATCTGTGAAAATGGATTGCTTCTGTGTTCTTTAACAGTCTCGGGAAGTGTATTCACTATAGCTTTTTGCCTTTTACTGCAGTGAGGAAGGGCAAGGTGCCTCTCTGTAAGCAGTCCACGCTGCTTTCCGCTCCTAAGGCTTGGTGGAAATGCTACAGTTGCGTGGGGATCTTTTTCAGGGATGAAATCATATGTGAGCAAGATGTATCAACTATGAAATTCAGATTTACACAGATCCTGTGGCCATACTTAAATGCACCATCAGTGAATGATTTCACTGTTTGAAGACCAAACACCACGCTGAACTGAAAGCCCAATGCTTTCACAGACATCTTCTGTTTATCAGGGCACAGAATGGAGAGAATATTGTCTGAGGGTTCTCCAGTTGTACTCCTGGCCCCACAAGACTGGAGTCTCAGTGCACCATCATGCAACAATCCCCAGTCCTGAAGTGACACCAGTAGTATTGCAAGTTCAGAGGCAGGGGCACATATTGAAAATCTCCTTTTTACATGCATGGGAATATCCATTACTGAAGTTTTTACACTGTGTTCCAAAGACAGTGTAAAATCAGTGCTTCACTGACTGCAAAAAGAGCAGCTTAAACTGCTCAAAGTGTAGTGGCCTTCTGTGCTACAGTTAACATTATGTGGTTTATAGGCTCTTTAGACATTTCAACGTCTAAAGACCACTTAGAAGTATTATTTCTTTTAAGACTCCTGGTTTTGTCCAAGCCCATGATGAATTCTGGCTACTTCTCTGCTGCAATCATAAAGCCAAAACATATATTTTCTTACTGCCTCCTCCCAGATTCTATGCTGTATTTAGAAGCTAGCAGTGATGGTTTTGGACTTGCAATTATGATATTAAGCTAAGTGTAAAATATTTTTCTTGGCATGATCTAGAATATAAAGAGCTGTAACATCAGTTTCTGGTTCTCTTTATTCCCTGGGGAATGCCAGTTCTCTTCCATAGTTAGTCTCAGTACTAAGATCATCCCAACATCACCCTTGCTCAGCACCCCCTTTCCAAGAAACACAAGCAAACCAGGGCCAAGTCCTCTGCTCAACTCCCCAAGATTTCAGACAGATAGCACCGGGAAGATGTTCCCATATACTCCCTGAACCTTCATGCCCCTTCTGTCCCAGTCTGCAGAGATGCAGCAGTTCACCAGGACACTGAGCTCTCTCCAGCTCAAGTGTTGTCTCCAACCAAAGTTTCATTTTCATTCAAAGAAATTTCAGTGTGACATTTTTATGTCTCACACAGGCCCCTGGGCAAGAACACGACATTAAAGGACTACAGATTTTCACCTTCCCTCTGCAACACCAAACACATGGGAATTTTGACACCTTGACCATGTTTTAAACCGCGACCCTCAGTGTGTGAGAGCTGTGGAACCACCCTGTAAGCAGTGAAGCAAGAGTTCACGTGACTGCTTTCATAGCAGCCATTTACAGAGGAACAGGCTCAGATCAGACTTTGAAGTGAGCTTTTTCAAAAGCACTCACTATTTTTATTTTAAAAATACTATCCATCACCAATCCAGTTTGCTCAGGGCAACATATATTGAGCAAATATAGGTATCTGCCTGTTAAAGGTTCCTAGTTCTTCCCAGCAGCATTCCTGAACAGGGTCCTGCAATCACTACTGTGCTTTTAGGAAGCCTCTGAGTCACTAACAACCTTCCCTCTGCAAGTGGTAATCACACCTGCAATCACAATGGCATCTGAGATGACAGTGAGCAGTATGTGTACAGACTGAGGAGTCACAACCCTGCCCATTCATACCCTGTATTGGGTGAACACACATCGAACACTCCCTCACATGCCATCACTGTCTTTACTCCACTTTTGCCATCATAATCCAGCTCTAATCCTCACAAAAGGGTTAAGAGCCTCCCCTGGGAGATCACTGCTCTGAGAGCCAGGCTCAGAGCGCAGGCACTGCAGCAGAGCTCTCTCCCAGCAGCTGGCTCTGGAAACAAGAGCAGGAATCATCCCCACAAACCCACTGAGAACACTCAGACCCCACTCGTTCCTGCAGCCGGCTCAGTCTGTGTATGGCAGAGCTGCTGTTGTTGGTGCTGCTTAGGAAATATTCTGGGGAGTGTGTAATTGTTTGTGCTCAGATTCTTTTATCAACACTTAATTAACTGCAGTTACAACACATGTTCACCATTAATATTTTAAATTACTGAGATGTTTGCTAAATCTGTTCTGGTGGCCTTCTTGGAAACTTCCACCAAAGGTTCCAAAAGTGACAGGACGTGGTCCTGTGCCTGCAGTACTTGGGCCCTTCTTGCTTAAGGGTCCTCAGGCATGATCTTGGGTGACATGTACATTTCATGCCCATGACAGTATAAAAGGGGCCTTTTCTAAAAGTTATCTGAAGCTGATTTTCTTCCTTTGTAAACAGCTCTGGGCATTTCTAAACCACTGTTTTACTCGGCTACAACAAAAACTGTTGTCATCCAGCCATGCTGCAGAAAGTGGTTGCTTTGGATTTGGCCACATCTTCCAAATACACTGTTTCATCAGTCATTTCATCCCACAGAAGCCACAATTAGAAACATTTTGCTCCTAAATTCCAGAAACAATTTCTAAAAGTCTAGAAATTTCCCCCCAGTTGGCTCCTTCAGCTGGATCCCCTCTGCTGAAGTAACTGAGCAGAAGCTTCTTCACCTTTTAAACAGGAACACCGTTTGAAACGAAATGCACCCAAAGTCTGGTTTGCCTTTCACCGAGACCTGGGAGGACTGCAAATGAAAGTCATTTTACAGTGCCTGGGTTTTGTTGAAAAATCGTTCAGGGCTCCAAAAATTAGCAAAAGAACCCTTCTCCTTTTGAAGTTTACTTTACAGGCTTGCGACAAGATTCATTACTTGAGTCACAAGGCTTGTAATTGATCATTCTCAGCCTGTGCTCAGACAGCCTGGCGGTGTAGTATGCCAAGTCACCAGGGATTTAATGTTTGTGGGTTTGCAGGATTTTAAAGAAGTTATTCAGGCAGTTTAAGGGGACATTAACTAGTCTTTTTGTTCCTATCCACCTCTTGTGAGTACTGACAATTGAATCAAGGTTACAATTAATGTGTTCCTTCTGTGCATTATTACACTCAATAACATTGACAGACTGTGCTTTTTTCCTCTGGAGCGGTTTTGCATTTCTTGGTCTAATCTTTGTGGCTTTATGCTTATATATTAAAGCCTCTCCCTTTCCTTCCTGCCATACTTTTCCCCTTGCAAATACCAGGTTGTATATGCATCTGCTCCCATCTTCCTTCAAATGCAACCCTTACCAGGATAAGACTTTTCATTGGTTATCCACTGGAAAAAACAAACTCTTACCATAATGGAATCTGAATGTTTGTGGGTACTTCATTATAAATCATAGCTCTAACTTCCAGGGACGCTCCAAGACAAGTTCCCCAAAGAACGCTTGTAAAATCTGGTACTTGTAATCAGTGTAAGTATCTCAGCTCTGAGCCTGTGAAGGAACTCTGCATCTCAGTTTTAGGATCAGAACCTGTATTTGTTAGATTATTCAGTCCTATCACTATTTAACAGAGAAGCTAACAGCTGACAGGATGTGTTGCTAAGCTTGCAATCATTCTGGTCTTCCTACTCCATCCATAATTGATAATAAATAGCAATATTCTCATATAAATTGCAGTATTATTTGGTCCCAATGTGTTCCCATTTCCCCATTTTCTAATTAGGCCGAGCAAGGAATTTCTGTTAAGCTTCTTGCTAAACTGCAGTTTTCAGCAGGACTTTTCATAAGCACTTTTCCCATATGTGATTGTATTTTTTGTCTGTCAGCAGGATTCTGTCAGCCATCTCTTACCCAAGCCTTGGATGTACCAAACACATTTGGAGGAAATCATGCTTTTGTCCTATTTATTTTCCTTTCAACTAATTTCTATGTTTCAGTGAAAGCTTAAAAGATACCCTAGATATCTGTAGAAGGTGGAAGAGGTGACTCTGATAGTCCTGATTTCCATGGAAATTCAGCTGGAGCTATCCTGGGAAAGGCCTTTCTCCTGCCTGAGCTCTAATCCTGGACCTGCTGCGGTGTCATTACATTGGATGTGCCATTCTTCTGAAGAGCTCAGAGCACAGTGAAGTCTGTAAGTTTTGTGAGACATATGTACAACAAAAACTTGCTTTGTTATATGACTTTTGGAGCTTTGTAGCTCTTCTGATTAATTCTGATCATCTGGAGTCATTCAAGCACAAATGAGTGCTCTAAAGGTGCAAGGGAAAATAGTTCTGCCTATCTCATTAGATAGACACATCTAGGAATAGCACTGCTTCCCTCATTTCTCAAGGAAAGGGCTTGGGCCCAATTTATTACAGTGACGGTGAATGGCAGTGAAAGTCAGACTGGGACTAAAACAGATGTGAGAGAGAGGAAGAGAGAAAAGGAGGGAGAGAGAGGGAGAGAATCAGATGAAATAGGGAGAAAATCTCTTTTGTAAACAAAGGAGGAAAAAACCTTCTGCACAACTGCCAGCAGCAGACACCAGGCTGGTGTGGTTAAGTCACTGGAACACCTGAAGGCCACCTTCACAGTTAGATGTCCTCACAATTTATATTCTATCACTTTGGGGCTTCTCCTCTCCACTTTTAATTCCACAAATCAGTTGCTAGAATGGTTTGTTTTCAGTTTAAGCATGCCTGGACCTACAAAGGATTCCAGTTAGCTCTAGCAGGCACAAGGTATGTTGTTTCTTTGGAAACATCAACTCTAATTAAAACAGTAGTGCAGATGTAATGCCCTCAGGTGTCTCCAATCCAAGGCATATTTGGGATGTGGCATAATTTCTCATCAAAGTGTAAAGGTAATTTTGGGGACTAGTGGCATCACCTCCAGTTTGCTCAGTTGTAAATAAATTTCCTCAAATTTTCAGTTGATATTCCATAGTTCAGTACTGGCAATGGAGCACTTGACATCCTTTGATACAACACATAATTTCACAATCCTACTGTCCCTCCCTCATTACTTTCTCTCTAGACTGCACCCATGCATAGCCACGTTAAAAGCAGATGATGTTACAAGCACTAAAATGCTAACATGTTTTATTCAGCTGTATTGAAGCCAAATGAGTTCTGGACAAAGCTGATAGCTGGGACAAAGATTATGTGTATAGAGGAAAGGGGCTTTCCAAGAGCCATTGTCCAGCCAAAGGCCTCAGGTAGAGGTGTGTTAACAACAGTCACTCTGTTAGTGCTCAGGCTGTTTTCAAACTGTAATGAAAGCATATAATTTTTTTTGCTTAGCATTTGTTTTTAGATCTGTTTGATTAATTGTTTTCAACCTATCATTACATTTGCCTTAATGAGATTACCTTATTAAAAGCCTTAGTTCCATGCATAACTAGTTCATTCATGTGCTCAGTTCTTTAAAAATACAGCAAACTATTTGAAAGGTTCTCAGAGAAAAAAGTCTTTTGCACTAAAAAACTGTTAGAGCTTTCATTACAAGTTTTATTGCAAATCATTTAGCACTTGAATGCCTCTACTGATGAATAGGAGTTTGATCTGAGTCTCAGACTCTAGCTTGTTCTGTTAATTAATTAGGGTCATTTTTCTGTGCAGTCAACATAATTATTTCTATTGTTATGAGGCTAAAAGACTGCAAACTATTCTGTTTTAGAAGATGAGGAATATATAGAGAGAAAAAAAAATCCTGAAAGTCTAGTACAAATAGGCAAAGACTATGTGTAATTAATTATTATTAGAACCTCTATTTAAAAGCAGGGAGATTGAGATACAGAAAGCTGCCCAAATCAGATTACATTGTAAGACTGTAGTAAAGAAATTAAAATGTTTCTTGAGCTCTGTAGCTGTGGTGAAAACATTTCCCTTTGATGTGACTGGGCTGCCTCTAATTTCCCATCTCCAGCTCACATGAGAGACACGTTTCTGTTCCTAATGAACCCGCACTCTGGGATAAAAGCAATATGTGCAACATCCAAACACGTCAAACAGCTCCAGTCAAAAATTAAACTCTGGCAGGAAACCATATAAGCTGAGGGGGGTTTCTGCAGTTTATGTTGTGGGTGGATTTTGGAGTCCTTTTTTGGTTTTTTGTAATCCCAGCCTTTTGGATGTTTAGGAAGTAATGAATGCAGTGTTTCAGCTGAAGTGAGCATGGTTTCCAACTCACATGTATGCAGAGAAAGACAGCTGGCAGGAAGCCTCTCCTTTAAGGGGTAAAATTGCAACTGATTTTTTTTTAATGTATATGAAAGCATTGGGAATTGAAATATCTAGAGACCACCACTTTCTAGTCACATGTGGAAACATCTGTTCCTCTTCTATGCTTCTCACCCCTATCTGGAAAGTGTAGCTGGTCAGCAAGGTTGTTGTTTCTACTGAAACACTCATTGCTTCTGAGGTGGCCTGTGAAGGTGCTAAATCAGCACCGCTGGGGAGATAACTCTGAGCAATAATCTGATTTAAGAATAACCAAGATGTACCAGAGATACTTCTAGACCTTAAAAATCCTATACCCTGCTCATAAAACTATCGAGGTATCTTTTGAGAGACACTTTCTGTGTGGAAGTTGCTTAATGAGCATGTGAGGAACATTGAATCTCATCTCTTGAAGTAAGCATACAGATATTACCATAATTCATCTGAATCTCACACTTTACAATTATCTTTTTCAGGGCTTGGTTTGCTTCATCTTTAAGGTAGGCATTTTGCAATACTCCAATAGAAACATCCATTCTGATGAAATGACACCAAAAACCTGGGGATGTAAGCAAGCTGTGGTTAGCACAAGTTTGAAAATTTGGGAAAAAACTTGAAAAGTTCGTTGGAAGAATCTGCTGGTTATGATGTTTCTGTTCTGCTCTACTCCACTCCTTTATTCTGCAGTTCACCAAAAGCATATTTAGCCTTTTGAGCTGTCACAGCCATCAATCTTCAAATATTTCAAGTTCATTCAAAGGAACTGTTTTTAAAAATAGTAATCAGAGTTGACATCTGCATTGTAATGACATCTTAGTGTGTTTTGGAGATCAGAGATGCAAACTAGGCAACTTTTTGTAAATTAAGGCTTGGAAAGATCTTAGTCCTCTGCTTAGGGACTAAATATTGCCTTCATGCTAAATACAGTGGCACACATATACCTATGTATAGTTATACACGTACACATATAGAGGCAAAAAAATCCTACAGCCACAACATAATTTTTAAAAGACTCTAATATTTTGTTAATCCTTATGGTGGAATAACAGAGCATTAGTCACAGTTTTATGTATCCAAAGCACTTCCAGAAACAAAATCCACAAAGTGCACACTTTCAGCAGAGTCGAGTCCTGGCAGGGATCTACACAGGATGTCTTAATGAATGCCAGGTACAAAATCCGTACCCACAGCTGCCAGCCTTCCCCAGCTAACAGCTTGTGCTGGAGCAGCATCAAAGCTGGCTGCAGGCGTAGCAAATGTATGCACCTGCACTGAGTAATTACTGAGCCTAATGCCAGTATGGATTAGCTTCAGTGCTCTTGTGAAAAAAGTATGGATTAACTCACAGCATTCATCTTATTACAGCTGTCTTACTGCACATCCAGTTTTATGAGCACTTATATAGCAATATCCATCTACGTTCTCTTTTGATTTCTGATGATGGAGTCCTTCAGCTGTGACATTGGAGTGTACTTCAAAGCTATCCCTTTGTCTGCTTTTCTCCCTCTTTTTTTTTCCCATTTCAAACTCAGCATTAATTTGTAGGTTACTGCTCATGTCCTGCCACCACACGTACACCTAATGTCTATTTCCAACTTTTATATGTAATTTACATTTTAATGTCTTTGTGCTAATTTGTTCCTCATCATCTGGAACCAGTGGGAAGACTGGATATCCATAAAAGACAGTTTAGAGATCGCTTCTAAAAATCAAAATGGCTTTGACAGCCAGTGCTGTCTGCAGTGGGTACCCATCTAATGAGAGCTGCATTTAGAGACTCCTGACTTTTGATCAGTATTGTCCTCTTCTGGAATAGATCTGGAAACATAGAAATGAACAGCTGCTACTTCTGTAGCCATTCTCTTGAGCTGTCCCCAAAACCATGTGAAATTATTCTCGCAATTTCTTTTCTATGAAAATGTAATAAAGATAAAAATAAATTTCAGCTCTAACGCCCCGACTGTCCTGTGTATGCCTGTTTTGTCTAGACTGTGAGCAATGAGAACCAGACACCATCTGAAATGTTAATTTACTTTATTAAGGAAATGAGACTTATATGATCCTGGTATCTGTCTGTGTCCCTTTAATAGCTTTTGAACTCATTGCCTGATTTCGAGCTAATGTGACAGAAGGAGGGGAACAAGATAATTGACTTACTACAAGTTTCAAGAAAATTAGAAGTTGTATAGAAGAGAGCAAGCTGTAAATGGCCTGCAAGCCTGCTGCAAGAATGCTCATGTAGTCTCAGATTATGCATACAGTAAAGATCTCTTACAAATTTCCCCTCTGCAGGAAAAGAACAAAACCCAAAGACCTAGAATCTGAAATTGTCATTGATCAAGAAATACAAATAAACAGCAACCCAAGCCTGAGTTAGCCTGGTCCCCAGGGAATCAGTCTGATTATCTGTCAAAAAGCAGCAGCACATCTTGTGATGCACAGGAGGAACTGTCACTAGAGTGAGACAGGGATCAGATTGTCCTGGTGCTGGGCTGGGGATCAGCCACCGGGGCCGGGGCTGGCAGCCTATGGAGCTGGCACTGCTTGGAACAGACAGTGAGCTGCATCAATGCTGTGTGAAAACAGAGTGTTTACTCTAAGTGTACTCATTTGGATTTGGCTGCTAAGAGATGTAGGGACTACAAGGGCATAAAGCAGCCTGTGACAGAAGTAG
This sequence comes from Dryoscopus gambensis, assembly GCA_013389985.1. Classification (NCBI taxonomy): domain Eukaryota; kingdom Metazoa; phylum Chordata; class Aves; order Passeriformes; family Malaconotidae; genus Dryoscopus; species Dryoscopus gambensis. The sequence goes on along the minus strand of WEIT01010457.1, from coordinate 25,276 downwards.
TTCTTTTGATCAGAAATGACTTGAATGCCCAATGTTTCGCTGCAGGGCTGCAGAGAAAAGAGATGCCAGCTTTGATGTCTGTCAATTCTCTGCTGCAAGGAAGACAATCTATTTTTAAATTGCTCTTTTCCTAGCACAGGTGAAAGGAAGAGCATAACTGGTATTAAGAAACTGCCCCTGGAACTGTAATTTGTAGTGACACTGTGCTACAAGAGTTGTGTTCTGAGTGCATACAAGCAGATACAGTGTATTTTACACTGAGCATGTGGGATAAGACCAGGAAGAAGAACAGAGAAAGATCAGAGGGGAAAAATGAGTTACATTTCTTTTCAGTACTATGTGTGTCTCTGGGCTGGTACTTATTTTTGTGCTCAGCCATTTTAAGCCCAAAATTTCAGGGACACTGAAGTTATCCTGTGCTTAGGCCAAGAGTGAACATGAGACAGAGTCAGCTGCTTTTCATCTATCTTGCTTCTCCTTGAGGAGGCCTGTTCCTCTCTAGCAGAGAAGGGAGTCCTTGCTTTGGAGATGGAGAAGAAGGTCCAACTCCAGGAATGAATATTTGGCTGTGTATATGCTGATGGTGTTGTGCCAGCCTCGCTGGGAGTAGTTGCTGCTTTGGAAGTGGTCTAGAGAGGGAATGATTTTATTTAGAGTATTAAGTAATTTTTTCTCCGTAATGGAAACTGATCACTTGAATGCTGCCCTACATCTTCTCCAAAGCACGCTGTGGATATAACACCCCACATGCGGCCGAGCACCTGGTCTGTAACCAGGTGCTTTATTCCATCAGGCACAAGAGGGCACTGTTAAATGTGGTCTCCTCTCCTCTGCATGAGAGGTTGCCTGAAGGAATACGAGAGAGTTTATCATATCTCCATGCCTGGGAGCTATGGCAAACAACGAAAATTTTTAAAGTTATACTTTAGACCTGTCTCCTCTGGTGCCGTAAGATGCTGACAGCAGGAGGATGTATTCATTGTGTAAGTAAAACTAATAAAGGACACAACCACTGTAACTTACTCTTCGCTTTGCAATCACAAAAAAGGAACAAGAACTTGTCTCATTTAGCTCTTACCCTGCACCCACATCCTAAGCATCCCTTAACCTGCCTTAGTGAGGAGATGAAGGAGGGCATAGGGTGTTTTTCTAAGAAATAAAATTTAACCCAGCACAAATTACTCCTCTGTTTGGTTTCTTTCTCTTATAAGTGGTCTCAGGCAGTAACCAATACTTATTTAAAATATATTTTCTCAGCACAGGGCTAGCTTATGGAACTAACTCCCTGCCACGGGAAATGTTGGAGTCAGAGAACTATCATGACTTGAAAGAATCTGAATGTGTTCCTGGACACCAGCAAACGCCAAGTCTTCAAAAGGAACAGGCTTTAGGGTAGTGCTACGCACAAGCTTTAATGGGGGAATACTTTAGGAAATAGGGTTCAGCTGCATCACAGCTTCTTATAGAGAAAGAGCTGGGCAGCCACACTGACAGACTAATTTGGCACCAGTGAGGTGATGGCTGTGAGCCTAACAAACACTGATTTGGCACTCCCAGGCTTCTCAGGAATCACAGATTTGCTTCCTACTTGGTAAAATTTCCCTCGTGCTGACAAAGCTCTTCATCATGCAAAGATCAAATGAGTTCTATATTTCAAGCAAAGTGAAGCCACCAAAGAGAAGGACCAAAATGTCCTCTATAGCTTTTACATCTTATTATTACTATTCCTCATTTTAAGCACCTGAAAGGCTGTTTATATCATGGCCCATGTGCCAAAGTTCTTAAATAGTTGCTCAGTTGTCCTGTGAGCAAATGGAGGCCTTCACACTTTGTTCTCTAAGTACTTTCTCCTCCCTTGTTCCCAGTAGGTTAAGATGTGTATGAATAAAATACACAAACGTGTAACATAAAAATGCTTTGGAGAAGGTTGTGTTTAGCAAAACAAATGGCCTGACTTGGCAGTTGGTTATTTGTACTGCAGGAGGCCTGTGGAGCCCCACTGGGTGAGGTATTTTCACAGGTCTATAAAAGAAAATCCTTTGCTTTGGGGAACACCTTCTGCCCCTCCTTGTGTCACAGCCTAGAAGTGGAGCTGGACTGTGAATTGCCTCTTTTATCTGGAGTTAAGGAGCTCAGCTAAGTGGCCAGATCTAACTTTCTTTGGTGTCCCCAAACCTTCCTGTAGTTATTTCCTTACTTGATTTCTCCAAAAACTACATTGACACAAACAAGATTAATTCCTGGCTTCCGCTGGTTGTGGGTAGAGCTGAGAATTGCACTGACTGCCTTTAGGAGTGCTATGACAGCCTCTCTCTTTGTGTGGATGGTGCAGTTTACTGTGTTTGAACAGGTGAATGCCACTCACTGCGAGAAGAGATACACTAAGAAGGCAGATCTAACTTTAGAGTAAATGAAGCTTCACCTTCCAGCCAAAGGAAAACTGGAAATGTTTTCAAGATTTTATTAAAGAAAAACTTGATCCTGCAATAGGAAGCTGGGGTTCAAACTAGAGTATCAGTGGGAATTTTGCAGGAGGAGGAGTCTCTCTATGAACTGTAAGTTTCCAGCCTGCTCTATGGGTTGGAGAACTCAGTGTGTCTATGGTAAGTGTTTGCTCTACACACTTTTAAATGCCATGGTGGGAGAAGTGGATTTGAAGCATATGAAATGTTCTTCGTCTTCTGTAATTCTTGGTATGTTGACAGAGCAGTTAATGAAAGGCTGTTTCAGCTGACCAGTTGGAATATAGATAGAGAATGTGCATGTGGTGAGGAAATCTGCATTCAATTACCCTCCTACCACAGACTGGCTGCAGACAAGACAATTATTCTGTGCCTCAGTTCCCTAATTCTAAAACAATGAACTTTGTTTGTCTGACTTGTCTACGTAGAGGAGATGCTCCTTGGGGCACAGATTGTCTCTTAAAATGTTTTTTGTTTTACTAGTTTATACAAAGCAGCTCTGAGTATCTGAGTGCTACTGGAATTCTCCTGCTCCTAAACAGAAGAAGTGGTTAATTAGTCATTTGCTATCTCTGAGTTTCATTTCTGTTTTCGGTATCTAATATTGGAAAAAATGCTTTTTTTCTTGAATAACAGCATTATATTGTGTTTTTGGAAAACTGTCTCACGTGATGTCTTTATTTCCCTTTTATCCCACTCCACCACAATTGAAGAATGTCAGCAATGGTAGTCCAAACTGCCATACTAAGCCACGCAGACAAATTTTTCTTAGACCAAAAAATTTTGTTCTAAACAATCACATACGACTACCACTGCAGAGCTGCTTCATTGCCAGTTATCCCCCTGTGAATAGAGTTAAACTGAAGCTTTCAGAGAAGCCTTGAGATGCCAAAATGTCACTAGCCTAGGTGAATTTTAATGCAGTCTCTTGTGCATGTGCGTTATTCACATTAAAAATATCATTTTGGCACAGAAGCCACTTGGGCTGACTTAAAAATATTTTAGCAGATAACAAGGAGACGTAACAGTCACTGGAAGCATTTCCAACTTGGGATATTTAATTAGACCACATGACTGAAAATTCTTATGATCATCAGAAGATCAACATTCCAACATATTCCTGGTTATATTTATTAAATATTTCCTTTTTTGGTCCTTAGTGTGAATGTTCGGAAAAATGTTAATACAACCCACTTGACTTCACTGGCACATTTTACAAAAGGAGGAGGAAAAAATGTGGAAGCCACTGAAAACTAAAGGGTTCTTGCTTTGGAGAAAAACAAAGTCCAAGCCAGTGCTACAGACTGGCTGGAACTCTTCCACAGTTTTAAAAGGAAAAGACCCTATTGAAGGCTCTTTTCACAAAACTCCTTTGCTTCCTTTGAATAAAAGAGGGACCAAGCACACTTAGCAGTGTGTAAAACACATTTCTTTATGAGAAGCCAGCTTTATCTTCAAGTCCCAGCTAGTTAATCTGCTCAAACTCATTTTTAACTTTAAGTCTGAGAAATCTGACACCACCACAGGGACTTAAAGCTTTTAGTCTAGATGGAATTTGCTGACAATACTTTCAGCTAGGGCACCAATAAAGACAGATTGGTTTCTCTCATTAAGTTTGGTAAAAATGAATGTTTTCCTCTTTCAGGGAAAAAGAAGGAAGGGGACAAACATTCATTTTGTCTCTCCCTAGATCTGTAAACTGTACTAGCTACATCTGTATGATATCCTCAGATACGTGTGCCATAGCTGAATGATGTGCAAATACAGTTGTTTTGGAAGTGCCTGGGAAATCCTGCATTCCCCTCCTGGAGGGGAGCATTCCCCTCAATAAGTTGCATATTTTCACTTGCTCTGCAATAGAAATCTGGCTGTAAATCCAGAAGCCTGAGTATATCTACAGAGTAACTGAGGTTGGCTTCCAAAATATAGATAGTGAACTACTTGTGTGAAACTCCTGCCGTGGGCAGCTGGAAATCCCAAATGTGCACTGGAGCATGGTCAGGTATGTGCTGCATTCACAGGTAACTATAATATGTTCTTGCATTTCTACTGCTTGTGTATTGGTTGATAACTGAACAGAATTTCCTGGCAAAAGCTTTTAATTACAAATGCTACATTACTCTCCCATAACTGTTGAAGTTACCTAATCTGATCTTTGTCAAATAACAATTTTACTGCCATGAGTTAGGTAACCTTCAAATATATCTCTCCATTTATCATGTTTACTTCTTGTGGGTAACAAATCTGCGTTATATAACACTCACCAGACATTGTTTCTATCGCTCTGTTCTTTACTTTCATTCCCAAGGGTTGGGGTATTTGCATTCTTTAGCTTTGCATTAAAAAGAGAAAAAAAAAAAAAAAGGAAAAAAAATTTTAAAAAAAGAGAGAACAATAAAACAAGAATACCGTGCATCTCTGTAATTATGCTGCAGTCATGTAACCATGACCAGTGCTTCTTTCTTTAGGCTAGAAGTTGAGATTAGAGACTGAAGGTTGTAATAAAAGTAAATTATACTCTGTAGCTGGCTTGGCTGGTCTCTGTATGCATAGGAATGGGCACTAACTCCAGATGTAATGGAAGCTCTCCACTATAGATTATTGAGCAGAATATAACTGTGCTTTGGTAGAAACAGTAATAGGCATATTTGCTGAATTTTTCCAGCTTCTGATTCATCTCAAACTTCCCTGTAAATTTGAACTTAGCTCTGCTGAAGTGAAAGCTTTAGGACAAAAAGCTGTGTCTTCCCTGTGCACAGGCACTGTTCCCATTTCATGAAAAAGGACAAAGCTAACTGCGCAGGACAGAGTGGGAAGATTTTCCTTCTGTTGATTGTCTTTACAGTGAACCATAAGAAGGTTTAGGTTGGATTTTAGGAAAAGGTTCTTCACCCAGAGGGTGGCTGGGCACTGGAACAGGCTCCCAAGGGAAGTGGTCACAGCATCAAGCCTGACAGAGTTCAAGAAGCATTTGGACAATGCTCTTGGGCCCATGGTGTGACTCTTGGGGTGTCCTGTGCAGGGCCAGGAGCTGGAATTTGATGACTTGTATATCCCTTCCAATTCAGTATGTTCTGTGATTCTATGATTCTATTATTCATCTGCAGGGTCAATCTAGCTTCAGTTGGTGTCTGTTTCTCTGTGTCTGTTTGCATAACACAAAGCAACCACTCCCTTTATCCATCACTCGACTTACACGGAAACCAATCACACTCTGCTGACGGATTTCATTCAGCAACAGTCAGAAGCAGTTACTGGTTTTAATGCTGTAATGTATGAAAGTGGATGTTCTCTGCCACCACCTGTGGCTTTAGAAAAATGGAGATGCAGAATATTTGTAGTTCAACCAAATATTTGGTCTGCTAGTCTGAACAGTCTGTTAGTTTGAAACACAAAGTTGTGCATTTTAGCTGCTATTAAAATCAATATAATTGCTAGATTTTCCTTGTTTATTCTGCTATCTTATGTTATTCCAGCCTCTAAATACAAGATGATAAAACAGCTACTGAGTTTCCAAATCTGAAATTTCCCCAGCAGACAAATGCTTACAGCCCTGCTGCCTTTTTGCATCAAACATAGAAGTATAAAGGCTCAGATACCTGTACAAGCCACCAGATAGGCATAAACTACCTGTGTGGTCTTTTGCTGGCACAGCTAATTCATTTTTCTTGCTCCTGAGCTCAGTAAACCAATGCTGGCCTAAATGTTGTATGTCATTGTTAGTACTACATAGTGTCTGACCTCTTGGCTTCCTCCCTCCTTGCATCCTCAATCTCTATTTGCAGCATGAAACTCACAAGCTTTTAATACTTTCTATGTTCACAATCAGCAAAGACATAAGCAGGATGAGGATGATAATTCAGTCTGCCTGCAGATTTGGGAAGATATTATAGTGGCTCCCTTTTCAGAAGATTATCTTCTAATCTCAAGAGGCTAGGAACCGCATGGCTTTTAAAGTGAGTGCTTACATTCTGAAAAAAGCCCAAACAAGCTCTTGTGTCAGAAAGAAAAGAAAGAATGGGCTCTGGGAAACGGACAAATGTGTTACTTCCCAATAAAGTTAATTCCTAAGTATCGATTCTAGCAGGTTCCCTGCTTAATTAGGCATCATATCAGGAACAAGACCTAAACTTAAGCAATTTCTGGAGCAGAAGTTTAAGTGAGAAGGCAGCACATATCAAAATACAATGGTGTTTAGGTACCTCCTGAACTTTATCTGGAAAGGAGCCTAAAGGATTTTACAGAAAGATTGCAACTGAAAGAATGAATGGGAAAGAAAGCACAAGGCAAAAGGAGAGGTTATCTTTACTCCCTTTATGCAGTGCTGCTCCTTGTACTCCTAATCACCTGACAATCATCTGAACCCCGTAGTTCAGCTTCAATAACTCACTTTTCCTAACACTTCAGCTGGGTAACTTCATCCTTCACTCATTTCCTGTGCCCTGCCCTACAGAAGCTATATAAACTCTCTGAGGGTTTTGCTGGTTACAGTCCGTGGCTTGTAAGCTACAAAAATCTAAATGTAGGTCAAGATGAGTTGAAATCTTTAAACACAGCCAGCCGCTGTTTCCTAAACACGTCCCTGGAGCAGCTGCATGGAGGATGTTTACAATTAAAAAACAACCCTCAAGCAGCCAGTTAAGAATGCATAGGGTTACTGTAGCCAGCAGCATTCATTAAATGTCATATCAGAACTTTCATTATCTTGAGCTTGATCAGATTTAAGATCAGCATCTAAAGAAGTGGAACTATTGACTTCCAGCGTCCTAGAGGGCTCTTAGGACAAAGGCCCAACTAGAAGATAAATGGTCCCAAAGGGACTCTGGGGGTAAACTGGGACTGGACATAAAGTGTTATGTCATGCTGGTTTCTACTAGGATGGGAGATCCCTCACTTTTTTTTCTTTTCCTTCTTGATCTGACTTATGCTATAAAAAAACCCCAAACAAAACAAACCTGACAAAAAAACCCCAAAAACCCAACAAAACAAAAGAGGAAAAAGATGAGTTCTGCTGAAAATGAGTCAATCCCTTGAAACCCAGCAGGGGCACCGTCTGCTCTCCTTATGGAGCTCAGTGGCTTTCATCACAATTCAAATGCCTCCGGCTCCTCCCTCTCAGCTGAAGGCAGATGTGGGTTCACTGGCAACACTGGGCCTTGTTCTTTGTGAGTGTTTAAGGCCTGAGGAATCATTTTAAATTGAAAGCAGAGACAATGATGCTATTACAAGATTGTCTAGAGCAGTGATTCCCAACTGGTAAGACATGAGAACACTTACAAGAAAAAGGCTTCATTTAGTCTAGGCTAGAAATCAGCACAGAAAAGCATAAGTGTGATGCAGAGCAGCATCTTCTTAACAGTTTAATAGGTTTAGAATGAAACTCCTTCCAAAAAGTTTGGCAGTACAGTCTTCAGTCAGACCATGGAGAAGGTCAAAACAAGCTTGTCCCTGGCTCTGTGTGGCTCTTTGGCTGTCATGTACTTTCTATATTGTAATGCCAAATAATCTTTTATCTGCAGAAAGCAAGTGTTCATACAACAAGCATCTTGCTTTTAACAGCTCATGTGCTGATGGGTGTGTAGCCGTGGAACTCTGTGTGCAGGCACTGCCATCTGAAATCCACTATAGACAGACAGTCATGCACATCACCAATGATCAGGGATGTATGTCCATTTGTTTTGGACTAAAGAGAAAAATATCTGGCAATCCAGAATATGCCACAACCATGTACTGAGAAGGAAAAACCCCAGGAGTAACAGTCTCGCTGGATGTAACCAACAGGAAGAGAGATTTAACAGAACAAGTGAGGACTGAGGTACTCAGAACCCCTGAAAATAAAGTTACTTTTCTTTAGGGTTCCCTTTTCAGTGATTCTGGTTTAAATAAAAATAAATAAATAAGTCTCTATTAACCTATTTTCAAAGTCCCAGAGCCTTTAAGATAGCAAAAGCATCTTGTTCTCCTAACAGAGAGTCAATCTAAACGAATTAGGAATGAGAAAATTATCACTGCCTCCTCCTGAAGAGGCAGCAGCAATTCCCCCCAGTTCACTCACTTTGTACTGCACTTGAAAGAGTCAAAAGTGATGGCTATAACTTTTCATGGACTCATCCTGGTAACTGCTCTCATCCTTCACAGAAGCTCAGGTACCAGGAATGATGCACCAGGAAAAGGCAGCATCCTGCACTGCCTCCATGTACAGCCTACTCAGGTTTCAGGACATGTGCTCTATAAATGGCAGGAAAAATTCACCTCAGAATCAAAATGGAAAACATTGAGGTCTCTGCAAATACAAAACTCTTGGTATCACTGCAGCCAAGAACAGTTTTGCTGTGACTTGCTTATCTTAGCCACATTCTTCTGAGTTGACAGCTGTTGAGATGAAACAGTGAGAGGATAGAAGGAATTGTAGCCTGGGTGGTGGTTTGCTCCATCACCCCAAGAGGTATCTCAGTGCCTGGTGAGGAGGCAGGTTCTCTACAGCTTGTGCTTTCCTTTTTATGTAGCAGTTCAGAACCATGGATTAACATACCTAGCAGCAAACTGCGGCACAGAAGAATGTAAGAGTACAGAAAAGAAAGGCTTTATCCATACAACCTGGGCTTTTTGTACATCTATCCCTATGTATGTTTATGATCAGGCTGTAAGTCCATTTCAGATAGGCAGTTGACTGGGTTTTTTAAATGTGCAAATAAAAAAAATTTAAAAATATTAGAATAAAAAAGGCTTTACGTTTGTAATGTATGTGATTATCCTACCCTTCCTCTTCAGAGTCTCCAGCTCCACATTATAAAACAGCAGTTCCAAGGTCTTATTGTTGACGAGGATTCAGTTTGTCCCCATCTCGCATTTGTTCTTCCTTCTACACTACTTTAGCGCTTAACACAATTAACTGTAAACGGTTTATTAAAATAAATCCCCTGCCCCAGATTTGGACGTCCCTAGGCAGATGTGCCAGTGCATGGGCCCTATGCAGGCCCTGGGGGTGGGGGAGGCAGGGGCAGCCCTGAGGCCCCAGTGTGCCTGAGACAATGCCCTGTAGCTGCCATCGGGGCAGTGCACGGCAGGGCTGCATACAGATCCCTACACTCTCCATACATACCCACATGCACACCCCTAGGGCATCCTATCCACAAGTCCCAGGCCAACCTTCACATACGTCCTCTGTGCTCTCCCCGGTATGCAAGCTGTGCAGTTCCTCCAGAACACACACACACAGAGATCTCCCACCTGTATTTCATTCACGTCCCATGCAAGCCCATAAGCACACTCCTCTACACTTCCCATCCGTGCACCCCATAGACACAAGGTCTATAACCCCCGTATGCCCGTTATACAGCCACCACATGCCCAAAGGCTCTGCAGTGCACGGCTCATATGGCACCTATGTGCATCCCTACACACTCCACATACACCCCTCANGGGGGGAGCCGCTCTCCACAGGTGCTTGGCTGGGCTGGGCTGGCCGTGCCCCTCCCTCCGCTGGCTCTGGCGCGCCAGGGGCTCCCCCTGGACCCCCGGCCGCTGCCGAGTGAGGCTCCGCCGGGAAGGAATGAAAGGCAGCCACGCC
>WEIT01010457.1:4619-15145 GCA_013389985.1 Dryoscopus gambensis | reverse complement strand
CCGCGGCATCCTCCGCAGGGGGAGGTGAAGTAGGCGGAGAAGGAGGAGGAGAAGAGGGAAACCTGCTTCTCTGGAGGGACGAGGTAGCGGCGTTGCAGAGAGCCAGCCCAGAGGCGCGGGCTGTGGGCACATGCCGGGCTTGGAGCACCGGAGCCGCGGGATTCCTGCGGGTGTCTCAGCCCAGCTCCCGTCCCTTCCCCTGCGAGAGCGTCAGCTGGGCTCCGGCAGGGAGGAAGGCTCACCTACGGCTCCCCTCCCGGAGTGCATTAATCCAAGAGCAAGCAAACCTGGTAGTAAGTACTTGTCATCTTTTATGTATGATTTTTTACAGTTTTATTGTACTCTGCTGGCAGGTAGCAAAGGATTTCTAAGATCAAGCATTTATAGGCTCGGCTGTAAGGATAATCTCTCTGGCTCTCTCTCTGCCCCCTGAGCCTTTCAAATATAGAGGTGCATATGTGGAGGCACATGTAGCAACGCTCCTTCACTACACATCTACATCTTTAATGTTTCCGACAAAATGTATGTGCTGGGATTTATTTTTTTTTTTAACTTCTGCTGTTCTCAAAGTAATTTGTATCATGTTGCACAACATGCTTAGCGTCTCAGAGAAGGATAAATCCTGGTGACACCACTTAAACATCCTGCATGAGGATGGGGGAATGAGTGTTTAAAATCATTAACTTGGCAGAGGCGGGGAAATCGCTTCTCTGCAGGCTGCCTTCACGCTACAGAGCAATACGCTTTTGGGGATTCTTTGCCTTTTAATCCTCTTTCCTGTATGTGCACATCTGGACTCTAGCCTGGCACTGCTCCCTGCACTCAGGCTGGAAGGGAGTGGCATGGCAGACTAGCAAGGGCTGGAGACCAGGGATGAAAAGACTGAGGATCCTTCCCTCCTCTTACACTTTAAAGATACTTTTTTTGCACTGGTCTTGTCTTCTGCAACGTAAATCCACAGGAATACTTCTCCTAGAGTCAGGAAGTGGAATCAAAAGTGTTTTGAAGGCTGCATTATTCTCCCTACAAAGGGAATAGCTGAGAGGATAAGGGCAAATACCTGATTCCACACCCTTCTTCTAAGAGGTTTTCTAAGCATTTGGGGGGTGAGTGTGGAGTTACATGACATGCAGAAGGTGTGTTCCCCACTGTATGTTACCTCTTTGTGGAGTGCTGGAAATGCCATTTCTGTCAGTGGAGCTATAGAGAAAAAGTAATTTCTCTCTCCTTTTAAATCCCTAAGAGAACTACTATCTTCCTCCCCCTACTTCCTGCACACATCTTTATTTTATTTTATTCTACTAATGACTTGCATTATTGTATGCAAAATACGTTATGTGTCTTCCTGTGCAACTTTATATTTGCGGAGATGTTCCTGGAACTAGGTTCTAGGAGTGCATTTTAGGAGCCTTCAATTTTTTAACCAAAATTATATTTATTAATACCTGAATAGTTAATTTCCATCTGGCACATAACCAGTATTTTCTGTTTCCTCAAGTGATACTGTTCTGTAGCTGGTCACTGTGTGCTCTGCAGCTCATAACAAAGTGCTCATGATAACACATTTTCATAATACACTAATGTGACACCCATCCTTAGCCTTTTGCAAATGAATTCTACAGGATAAGTGTTTTAACTCCAAAAGTAAATTGAGTGACTTTGTAGGTTGTAGTAGGAGAATGTTTGCTACCAGAGGAGCAGCCACTAGAATGACAGGCAGCATGTCCTAATGACGTATTAATGGCATCTAACCTTTTTAGATGGACTTGAGCAGAAAGAAAATGCCTGGTTTAATAAACATCACAGCTAGAAATTTATATAAACATGGGAGGCTTAAACCAGTTAATATCACTGACCCTGTTTTTACTGGTCTTGTAGGGAAGTCTTAAAAGGTCTACTGCAAAGAAAGTTATAAATCAGATACTTCTGCTGTTGCAAGCATCTGTCCATAGCTTTAGCTGCCCTGCTGCATGGTGCAAAGGAGGATGAAGGAAATAAGTCAGCGAAGTTCTGTTGGTTTGCTTGTATAATGCTGAAAGGGAATTTATAAAGTCTGAAATAAGGTGGGATTACGTATTACCATTGGCTTAAGTTAAATGTAAGAGACGCATAATTTTTCACCAGTTTTTGGTCTGTTTTGTGTTCTCTGTTCTCCCTGGCTCCTCCTTTACGTTCATTAGGACTTCCTCTGGGCGATGATCCGATTTTTACAGTCAATCAAAATCCATACCAATATCCTTATGCAGGCCAAATATATTGTACTTAGAAACACTATAAACCAACAGCTACAAATTACTTTCAGAGCCCTCCTAAAACAAAATGCAGATGTAAATAGAGTTCAGAACTCCTCCAAATGCTGTGCCTTAAAGCTGTGGATGTCTAAATCCAGAAAATGTGCTCAGCAGCTCTATTTGAGAGCCATGTAAGGAGATGGCTGAAGTTTCTGGTTAGACTCTGGAGAACTGGTAGCCAGAGTCTGTGGTTGTCGGACTCTTCCAACAACCAGTTTGAATTCAGCTCTGAGCATGGGCTGGAAGTGATCCTGGTTTTGCAGACAGACTCATCTCCTCTCATTCATAAACTTGTCAAGTACGTAATAAAACATGCTGTGGTTGTTTGCTTTCGCTGTGTTCAGAGCTGTACTCAATAGTTTTTCCAAACTTTATTCCACAGGTATGAATTAGGAGTAATGAAGGTAATTTTTTCTTCCCTTGTCTGGTTAACACACTCTTTTCTCTTTGATGCTAAATTACTCTTCTTTTTTTAGACTCTCATGGAAGATAGGTGGTCCTTTCTCTCATGACTCTAGAAATGCATTGCTGCACCTGTTGCAACAGACTTTTAAAACTTTTATAGTGGCATCCACTACACCAAACAGGATCTTAGCAAGCTTTGTACAGCTGCCTTCATCCCCTTCACTGATGGGAATGCTTCCATGATGTACTTTAGAGCTACATACGTTGTTTGGATTTCTGCACTGGATGCAGAGAAGATATGATTAATCTATAGTGCTGAAAAGGATTCATTAGTGAAGCCAGATAGATCCAGGTAGGATGGACCTGGAGTTTTCTTTTTAATTTAGCACAGCTTTAAATGTCATCTATGTTGTCTGTGATTACAGTATGGGTTTTGCTAAAATCTGTGTCTTTTCTGAGCAATTGTACAGGGTCTATTGAGTGTGCTACAGCAAGGTCTGTCTCTAATAATGTTTTCATTAAGCCTCTCTACAGACAGAAGAGTAAACTAATTGCCAGACTAACATGTCATTTGGCTCTGTGAACAAGCTACCGAACACCAACTCATGAATGGAAACTTAAAAGGCTCATTAGCAACCTGCTACATGAAAGAAATGCCAAAGTGAAATGAAAATACATTTATATTCCTGTTGCTGTTGTAGCTATAAGAGCTAATATAGAATTCCAGTATAGTTTTTGTGGGAGTCTTAACTAATTTCATAAACTTTTTTTGCCTCTGAAGTTTCAGCAGCTGCTACCTCTATAGAAGCTAGGAATAACTGGTTCTGCTTTAGTAGGAATGAAAGGAGAATTGAGCTCTATAGAAATGAGGAGATTAGAGCTCCATGAGGCATATACCCATTTAATGCTGCTGGAAACCAAACCTGCTTGAATAATCTTAACTCTCACTTCTGGTGAGCAGAAATTCTAGGGGAAAAAGAAAAATTCCCTTAGTGACTTATTAACAAAGGCTTTTCAGGTTTGCTGGGATTTATCATGTGAGCCTAATCTACCTTTTGTTCATCCAGTTGGCAGGCTTTAAGATTTAAAAGGGTCGGCAGAAACTCCTCCCCCAAACTTCGTGTTTAATTAAAGAGGTTTGGTGCATTATTTACTTTTGAGTCTTCCATTTATGTGGGAACAATGAGCTGGGGTTAACATATTGTAAAATATTTGTGAACGCTGCATTATAAGCAGGGAAATGAAACAAACTTTGGCTACACCTTCAGATTCACACTGACCTATATGGGTTCAGTGAGAATGACTGAAAGTGAAGCCAGTCATACGTAAATACTAAAGTATAAATACAGGTGTGTAACTGCAAATTTCCCTGCCTCTGTAGGTGATTTAAATGGCCTGGAGGAGAGTTGGTTTCATTTGCTTCTATGAATGCTCTTCAGAGTCATCGGATATGCGGATCATGCCTTGCACATACCAGTAATTTTTATATTTTGCTTTGGTAGGTCATCAAAGACAGACTGGTAACTGTAGTTCTCTCACTAGTTCCCCCAGTTCCTTCTCCTCCCCCACTCCATTCATCCCTGTAGCTGTGAGCATCAAATTGCAGATAAAACGACTTCTGAGAGAGCAATGGGATGCAGCTCTTGCCAAAGGCAATTAAGTGCTTAGGATTACAGTGTGCTTTACAAAGTGTGCTCTTGCTGAATCCCTTTCCTCTTCTGTTTGCTGGCACTAAGCAGTTTCTTGGCACTTACCTTTGTTATAACAAGTCTGAGCATTGCTAAACTTCACTACGGCATGTCAGCTCTCTGACGAAGTCTAGCAAGCTGCAGTGTCTTCTGTTTTGAGGATAGTCTTTCTAGTGATTCTTTACTGAGAGTCAGCTTGACCTCACCACCTTTGCTTTAATTGGATTAAATTCACTCGCCAAAAACATGACCAGCTGACAGTATATTAATTCTTCAGACTGAAGTGCTGTCTTGTATGCATAGGTTCCTTGGTACCAAAGGCATTTTTAGGGCTTTTGATGCAGCCAATGTGCCACAGGATACAGAATTGTCACAGAGGGATGTTTTCAGTTACTTTCCTTCATCTTGAAAAAGATTTGAACAAACCACGCATTCTGTGTGAAAGTAGAAGATCTAACCTGTGGGAGAAGAAATGATTTGCTCTACTTGCCAGCCTTGTGCATCACTTGCTGCAGCTTCTTGTGAAATGTGATAAATTGGTCACAATCCACAGACATCCTGGCTGAGGAAAGTGAGTGATGGCATGTGCTGTTTTACACACCCACTGCAGTTTATTTCTAATTATTGCACAGCAGGTTAAAATCATTATTCTCAGTTGTTGTTTTACTGCTTTTTTCTGTTATTCTTCAGCAGTCCTGTAATCTCAGGTATTTGCAAAGTGCCAGGATGATATCTGAACAAAAAAATGTGCCCAAAAAGGATACTGGAACTGTGTAGTGAAGTATAATCTGATCACCAAGCCTGTAGTTTCACCCGGAGACCTTTTATATACTGTCTAAACCAGTGTAATCCAGCTTTCAGTGGGAACCACTGCTAAGCAGCAAAAATCACTATCCTGATTGTTAACCTCAGCAAAATGTTAAAGGATGAGTGAGTAATGGGGAGACCAAGGACTGAGTTGCAAATACTCTAACAAAGAGGATTTGGGAGACACAGCAGTACCCAGTATGGCGCAGGCACTCTGAGATGTTCCAAATTATGAAAGGATCCCTGTTTTAGCTTCTCTTATCTGCCTGGAAGTGCTGCAAGTTTCCTGTTTGCTGCAGAGGCCTGTAAGAGCTGTGTTTTGCAGGCAGCATGGGCCAGAGGAACTAGAGCTCCCAGCTCTGTGTTCTGATCAGGGCACTGCTGCACTTGATTTCAAGGTGATGTTGCTTTCTCTAAATTCTATAAACTGATGAATGCTTCCGGTGCAAAACAATAGGCAAACAAGGTGAGACAGGGGTGTGACATTTTCCATATCTACTAAATGACAGTCTCAATCTAATTTACTATGTGAATGTGCAGTGCAAATAGTAACAAGGATGTCTGCTTTAATACTCCATTATAAAATGTATGTTGTTGCCTAATATTTTTGGCAGTGTTGACTATTAAGAATTCGCTTGTCTCTTAATGGAAAAAATATATAATTCCATTAATTCTTTATAATGGTGTAAGCAGTTTGTTAAATACTGAAGTAAGGGGTTTTTTCATTCGTGCATTTTATGTCATGTAATTGGAATCAATGTCATGAAAAAAACAAACAAAAACCCCTCAGAACCAAATTACTGACCATCTATCCTGGACAAGGATTAATAGTCTGACTGGGTGAAAAGAAAAAAGTATGAGGGCATGTTCCGTGAGAAGCACTCACAAAGTCTACGTGAGACATACACTGTATGTTCTTACACTGTTGACTGTATCAAAAGAAAAGTTACAAACCAAAAGCAATAAGCAAGATGTGTTTAAAATACACAGGAAAGAGAAATTTGTCAAGAATGGCCTGCTTTACTCAGGTTATTTACCTCAGATCTTTTAGGATCATAAGCTTTCCTTTCCTTTGGTGGAAGAAGAGAAAGATATTAAGTCAGTACTTTTTGTCTGAAAGAATTACTGACTCATCACTAGTTCAAATCCAGCCTGGTTTTGGAGGTGAGAAATCTCTTCTGTTCCATGCAGAATAAGTTTACAGCAGAGCTGTTGTGGGTTGGACTGGGGAGCCCTGCCTGCACACAGGCTGCTGCTGCTGCTGTTTGAGAGCTGACATTGTGGCCGTGGTGGCCTCGGGGGTGTATCTTGGGCAGAGCCTGAGGGAACATCGCAGAGGGAGCCCTGGCTTTGAAACACCAGCTGGTGTCTCACCCCCAACATCACAGCAGTGCAGTTCCTCTGACCTCAACAGAGTTGCAGCATTCATGGTTTTCAGTGACGTGGGAGCAAAACTGGGCCTATATTCTTTTAACTGGTCTCTTTAGCGGCTCTTTTCCATATGCAGTCTCCATGCCAGTGACAGGAGCTTCCTGGAACTGACAGCAGACACAAAAGACCCTCTTCTCCAAACCACTGGACCTTAAGAGTTTTGAAAGGACGTTACAACAAGCCTCATAATACACCATTGTCAAGCTCTCTCTGAAGAGGCCTGCAGTGGTATCATACCTCTAAGCTTTCCAGAGGGGGTGTGGTGACCCCACATGGAAGAAAATACAAGAGTAATGGTTTGGGTGGCTATGAGGAATTTTATGGTACAACTTCCCCTGGCTCTAACTTGAAACCAGCTGGAGGCATTTAGTGCTAACTGAACTCTATATAAAAGAGACAGGCAAATATCTGAGCATGTATCCCGCAGGTTTTTTAGGAGGAGATCTTGGCTTGTGAGTCTGTGCATGTCTGGCTGCCTCTTTCTCACAGACAGGGGAGTGGTGAAAGAGGGTTTGTTTCATTTTCTCCTACATTTCCCTTTCTTCTTGCTACTCATTTTCCTGATCCTTTGCCGTACAGCCGTTTTTCAGGTTGCTGTGAAAGTGCCCGTGCTTGTGAGTAGAGTGAGCACATTTGAATGGAGGAGGAGGCGGGTTTGTGAAGTCTTGAGCTCCAGCATTCCCAAGGGAGGGGCGGGATTTGCATTCCGTACTGCCTCAGCCCTGCTCAGGGATGTGCCTAGAGGTGCGTGGGTATCCAGGAGGGAACCCCCTCACGGTGAGGGGCGGGCGGGGAGGCAGGAGCGGTGCTGTGCAGGCCTGACCTCCCACCGGGCCCGCTTCAAAGCACTTCCCGCCATTTTACCTTAGCCCCGGCCTGTGGGACCAAGGCTTTATTTCAACCGATGGGGAATTCTGCTCAAGTTTCACACTAAAGTCAGCCTTGAACATGGGCACTGGGGTACTTATTGATCAATTAATCACATTTGGTGTAGAGTAAAAGTCAGTTTCATGTGGGTTTTTTAAACATGCTTCCAAACTCAGTAGGCAGAAGCATTTCTTCTTCAATTTACCTGAAATTGTGCCTTTATCAAGTTCACCTCAGATGACTAACAACGCATTGAGTTCCCATTCAATGTATTTAGTTCTTACCTGATACAGAAGTCAGCTCCTTTTCCAAGGTATTTCCAAGCTATAGCTGTGGATGTTGAGGTGGTCCTAGTTAGCCTGAGCAGAAGTGGGGGCTCACTTCCTGACTGGACCACAGTGACAGCCAGAAAATGAGGTTACAAAAGTTAAGGACTTGCAGACATCTCGCCAGCAAGGACAGTTGGAGATGGTCAGATAGTTCCTCAGGTAAAATAGCGTGGACCTTATTCCGTTCTCCACATGTGTGCTATTCACTGTAAAGTTAATGTAGGATCCTCTAACTGCAAGTGCTTTACCACTTTTTTACTTTTTGCTTTGTCTCAGAAGGTGAGAGTAAGCACAAATGTGTAAATAAGTTTTAGTACTTGGTCTTACATTGATTTTATATTATATTGTACTTTGCTTGACATCTGAGGTAACCGTCTATGAACTTGTTCATCAGTTCATTAACATGGTGCAGGATCCTGTGTGGGTTTATTATAGGTATATACATCTATAATACAGGTATATTATATTAGTAATGTATGGCTATTGATATTGGAGTAGGGAACTGTAGTAACAAGCCTACTTCTACCAAATTGAGGAGAAGAAAAATGCATGGTGTTTCATGTCTGTTCATGCCTGTTATGATTTCTGTGGTGAGCTTTCCAGTGCTAGTCCTTTTCTAGCTGGTTTTCTTACAAGTGTAAGGTTTTGAGACAGACTGTGTCAAGGGCAGGAATAAGAGAACTTTGTCAAACTTTATTAGTTTTTTTATCTGTGTAGCATAGAAATTTTTCCCCGAGGACCAAACAAAAATATTTATTAAAGCTGTATGAGTAACAAGATAATGAACTAAATTGAACATCAAAACAAAGGATTTATTGTCTTGAAAACAAACTTGCTGTAATTGCGTTTCTTGTGACGTTTTTTTTTTTTAAATTTTGTCCAAGCTTATATTTCACTTACAAGACAGGAAATACAGCCTCGCTGATTGCATTTTTAGAGTTATAAATAACTTGCTGTCTTCAAAGATGTGATAATTTAAAAAATGCTTCTAAAATGAAACTTTGATGAATTAAAAACTAAATTAGATGGGTAAAATAATTACTGTACTGTGTGTACAGATGTTAAAGGTGTTTGCAGGGGAAGGGTGTTATAAGAGAAGTTCTGGCACCTGTAACTGGTCTAAATAGTTTTATTTCCTTTTCTTTACTGGTTGTGTCCCTGTCCCATTCTCACCCTGTCATGAGGGGTAATGAATATGTTTGCTTTCTATCACCTTGCTCCTTTGTTGGGGTCATTGCTTATCCTCAGGAAGTAGTGTGATTTGTGGGAACTCTTAAAAAAATGGATAACATTAGAACTGCCTCAGTGTTCCGGTTAGCCCAGGATCGTGTCTGACAAGTTAACAGAACCTCCAACAGCTGTTTCTTTAGATCCATTTCTCTCCACACATCTCCAGTTTCCACAGCTCTTGTGTTAAGAATATTAGAGGATATGTACCTGTTTAGTCCTTTGAGTATCTATTTACAGACCTGTTGACCAGAGTTTGTTTAATCCCTTTTTGAACCCATGAACATCCTTTGCCTTCAAAGTCTTGCGTGACAGCAAGTTCCAGAAGCTTGTAACCTGCTGGGTAAGCAGGTCCTTTCTATTTAAATTAGTTGGTTGCTGTGAGTACTGCCTTGTTCTAGTTTTGTAGGGTTAGACAAACAACAGTTCTGCATTTAGTAGCTCATGGGGTTTTTGTTATATTTCATCATATCCACCATGTATGCCTTCTCTCCAAACTGAGGACCCCGAGCCTTTTTAGTATCTCCATTTTTGTCTGGTTGCCCTTTTTGACACCCCAGTCATGTCCTTGGTATGTGGAGAGCAGTTGTGGGAATGCTCAGACTGTGACAAGTGGCAGAAATGTCCCATCCTCCTCTTTTTCTGAGGATTTCAACGATGTTGCTGGCTTTTTTTGACTGCTATTGAACACTGAACCAAGGGCTTCAAAGGACTGTCAAGGATGGCTCCAGCTTCTGAGTAGGAATACTTAGAATTGATATTGCCTTGAGGAATTCCTACACTAAAGCCTACCTGCCAACATTTTCCCCAATCATTTGATTTTGTTATTGATAAATATGCTGAGTAACACCAGTCCCAGCACTGATCCCAGGAGTTGCATTGCTGATTCCTCTCCATCTTAAAAAGCCTGTGAAGCACTGTTCTTTCTAATGTTCACTCTCCTACTTAAATGAATTCAGACTTGCCAGATTGTGGTTTCCAGGTTCCCTACACAGCCCTTCCTGCAGCTGGAAGTTATGCAGGCAGGATCTGTGAGTCCTCAAGTACAGAGACTCTCTATAGCTCTGGCTTACACACCTTGGCTAGTGGTCCTTAAATTCATATTTGAGTTTCTTCAGAACTTGTGTGAAAATTGTTTTGTCTCAGTGCTTTATTAACATCTAGCTTCCTTGTTTGGTCTGGTATTTCTTGATTTTGCTTCAGATTGGTCTGGTTCCTCTACCAGATTTGCAACAGAGAGTGCATTGGGTGTGGAAATCTCCCCAAACATTTCATCAGTAAAGGCTGATGTAGAGCATTCCCTGAGATTCTCTGCTACAGCTGTATCATCCCCATCTGTGCTTTATACACCTTTGTCATCCAGCAGCTGGACTGCCTTTCCCAGCTGGCTTCCTGTCCTTGATGTATTTCAAGGGCTGTTTACTAGCACGGTGATCTTTGTTTGCGAGCAATTTTGATTGTCTTTTAGCCCTTTTAATTTC
>WEIT01010456.1:40751-54243 GCA_013389985.1 Dryoscopus gambensis | reverse complement strand
TATGCTGACGGTAGGTAGGACCTACCCTTTCTCTCCATCCGCTGTTATGCCCCTCAGACAACCATGACATATTCTTGGACCCCTATGAAATCACACTTCTATAAAGTGGAATTGGAGCTGAGAGGCCTCTTCAGGCTCGGGGTCAGTGAGAGTGTACTACATCTTTTGTTTCTGTTACGCTGCTCCTGCTGCTTCTAGGGATTTGAGAGCAAAGAGAGTAAGGAGAGACTTGTGACTGAGATGTTAGCTGCACAGTTCAGCAGGCTATTTTCTTGTTCCCCCTCATGGTACAAATTTCTAGAAGATCCTTGAGCCTGTTTCTTCAGCTCTCTGTAACCTGTTTTTTTTTCATTTGGGTAAAACTCTTTTCTAACTCTTTTTCTCTGGTTGAAGCTGTTTCTGTTGGTCTGTTTCTGGTTGGCCTGTTTCTGGGGTTTAGACACTGCAGTCAGATGATTAAGCTCCCCTTAATCTATACATCAGCATCACCTTTGCACCAGAAAGTAAGAATCATCAAAGGCCCTATGTGTGACCATGGTCATCCATGCAATAGAGAAGGCAGAAATCTGTGACAGTTCAGAGCACAGACAGTTTTTCAGTCTTTTTCATCTGCAGAAAAATATATACTGAAATTGTAACTTGTGGTAGCTTTCCACAGGACTTAAGAAGAAAATAGATACTGCTTGTAATAAATCAGTATTCAATCATCTATTTATATTAAATGCCTTTCTATGGAGTTAAGTATTCAAAAAGAAGAATTCTTTCCTTCAGTACGAACACTATATATTCCAATTCTTCCATATCCTCCTGTCTCCTCTCTATTTCCTCTGGCTTTATGATCTTCCTTTGGGTTTCTTATCTTCCTCTTTCTGTGCACCCGTTATTACCACCTGCATTTTTTCCCCCTTTGTCTCCTTCCTGTCATTACCTACTAAGATTTTGAAAACAAAGGAGCTAAAATTGAAATGTTTTCTGAAGGCATTAACTGAGGCTTCATTGTTATGTTTATACTTGGTTAACTCTGAGAGTTAGAGGCATCTGAAAAATGTGCCTGTAACCCCTGTGCAGTCTGAATTTATCATCTGGGTATTGAGATATATTACATAGGCCATATATCTAACATTTCAGGTCTCCAAACCATGTGCATTTTTTAAAAATAACATTGGTCTAGTAGTGCTTCACATTGAGGGCAGATCATACCTTTCCATTAGAATGTACCATGCTGGTTTTTTCTGGAAGTGCCCTTATTGGAAGTATTTTGGTGGAGCAAAGACTTCCAAAAGCAACCTTTGAATCTTACTTCAGTTATATTAATCTGGATATGAAGCTAGAATTGAAGAGGTAATCTGATTCTTAGCATAAAAGAGAAAACCATGTTTCAGACTAGTTGAGATTTCTCCTTTTCCTGATTGTGCTGGGTTTGAAGAAGCCCTTTTACTTGAGGTGTTAAAGGCTTATTGCAGAAGCCTGTCAAAGTACATTCTTCAGCCCCAGTTAGCTCCTGGTACCCTTGCACAAATCGGCAGCAGAGCTTACTCCTGTGCCCTCTCCCTCCCTCTTTCCCTGCAGAAACACTTAGATTGAAAACACAGAAGAAACATAGGGAGCAGAATAGTGGGGCTGTGGCAGTGAGAAAGAGAAGTATTAAATCTAGTGAAAGGTGGTAAAAGCTTTCTGGAGGCCTCTCCCTCTTAGGTCACATTCCCAAAGAGCCCGAACTAACTGTATCTTGGATAGAGACAATGAAAAATATGTTGCCTTGTGTTTCCATCCTGTGTCTGCTTTCTCCAGACAGACCAAAACCATAAGGGAACTTGTCTCAGGAGTGAGTACTGGAGCTCTCTAACAGCTGATCATACCAGGCACTATGGATTTGTGGGGGGTTTTGTGAGGAGTTTTCAGTGGAAATTAAGATTTCAGTACGTTCATGTGCCTGTGTGATGGTAGTTTGTCTTGTTTTGCTGAGAAACCCATGTTCCTGAGACTGGAAAGACCCCAGGACTTCACATGCTGTGAAGTACAGGTATAGGATAATGATGGACTTGTCGATGGCTGAGTAAGTAATGTCACTCCCTTGGAAGGGAGGTGGCTGGGATTGGTTCACTGGCTTGTTGATACTACACATATGATGGATGACAAAATAAGTACAGAGAAACAGTATTTCCGTGTATATTGAACATTAACGTAGAGATAGAAGTTTTCTCCAACTGAAACATTTGTTCCTATTCACTCTTCCAGAGTTTTATAAGAGTAAAAGCTTTGCAAACTTCTCCATGTATGGAATTCAGATTGGGTGTAGCATAAATGTAGATGTCAAGCTTTCAGTGTTACCTTTGTAATTGAGTGGTTAATGTTCTTGATCTCCAGTAATACCCTTTCTGAAAAAGAGAGTATTGAGACATTTCAGGGACAAAGAGACTTTGTTGGTATGAGATTCCTCAGAGTTACTGAAACTGAGATGAGAAAGAGCCAGTTTGTATCTTCGGTCTTACTGCCTGCACACAAAAGGTGACCACATGTCACCCAGTAATTTCTACACCAGGGTTCTGTGCATACTGCAGGAAGACATACATCTTCAATTTAAAGTGCTAGAGGATCTATCACTCTTACACCTTCATTACTAAAGATTTGCACCTTATTTCAGCTGGAGTTTGCCTAGCCTAAGCTTTCAGCTCTAAAGTGTCCTGTTTCTTTCTACTTAATTAAAATGACATCTAGTATAGGAAATCTTTTCCGAGTTACATGTAAACTCTCACTGTGTCACCTCAACCTCTTTGCTACTGCCCTGGAAAAAAACACACTTCATTGATTTCATATACAGAAAAAGCCACTCATAGTCCATAAATAAATATAACTAAAATGTCACTTCTGAACTGGGGTGGAAATGGAGTGTGTAAGAGAGAACAAGAAGGAATATACTGTTTGTATTCGCAAAGAATTTTTAAAACCCTAATACTCCTAAGAGTATCATATAGGAAAAGAGTTTGGATTGTGGGACATATTCTTGTTTCCAGTCGTTATGTGAATTAAACAAGCAAGTGGTGATTCCTCACATTATGAAAAGACTCATAAAAGTTTGTGGTTCTTTTTCTTCAGAGGACATACCAACTATTCAGAATAACATTTGTACTGTCAAAATAGTGATGTATATAGTTCATGCTCTAAACTAGGTAACACCAAAGAGGACATTAGAAATAAGAGAAGACCTTTGGATCTTACAACATTGCTTACTGGAATCTCAACAGGAAGAACCATTGTTTCTCCAGGTTGCTCCAATTTCTGCAGCTTCTGGAATAAAGGTTGTGTTACACACTGCATGGGAACATCGTGGTGGAACTGATTCCAAGATACAAAGTACTGGGAGAAAGAGGAACCCATACTTTAATACAACACCCCAAAGGAAGTTGCCCTATGTAGCCTGCCTCTTTAAGAGCTCAGGAAAAGAGGGATGTTGAACAGCCAAATGTGAATCATGTCATGGTTCAAAGGTACACCTTCTGATACACCCAGATACATCTGGGAAAGTCCAAGAATTAATGAAGTTCAGAAAGCTTCCAGACATGATTCTAATAGCGCTCTTTGAAGCCAATTGTTCTATACTTAGCCACTTGGAGCACCTTGTTTTAGAAGCAATAGGGAGCACTGTTGTCAGAGGAAAGGGTACTGGGTTATATGAGCTACTGGTCTGATTTGACTTTGCCTTTCTATATAATCTTTTCTCTAGGCCTAACCATTGCTTTATGAATAATGTTCTAGTGTCTATGAACTTTTGAATACTCACACCATCCCCATTTCTTTCCTGTCCCTGCAGTAATACCAGGACTTCTGTCTAAGCTCTAATAGCCTCATACACCTCCTTGAGCCTTACCCCTTAATTAAAGCCTGGGTTTCATTGCTGAGGCACACTACTGGAAATGAGCAGCCAAAGTTTTCCTCACTTCAGTCAGTGAAGATTAACAGACAGCTTCCAGAATACACCATCTCACTTTCATTATTCCTCCAAGCTTTGGGACTAGTGTACATTACAGTGCAAATTCTTTATTGCCAAGCGGACTCTGGATCATTCACTTTTTTCCTGACTGGTCTGGAATAGGCTTGCCTGGATGAGACAAGGCATCCAGAAGGAATGTGACTACAAAGATATTTTTGAAACCTGTCATCCTCTTTAGAGACATCTATCTTTCACAGTTCTTGACAAAATTCAGATTGTGACCAAGGCATATTTTTTCTACTCAAAAATGTGAAAAAATAGACCCATTTCATTGCTCTGGGCACATTATCTTAAACCAGTCAACAATAAAGATTGCATAGATTACATATTGAAAAGTCAAGGATTTCAAATAATGTGTGTCCATTATTTATATAGCTAGAGGACATGTTTGTCCTGCATCTTATGTCTTACAAAAGAGTCCTAACATCTGGGTTTCGCTTAACTAAATTGTTAGATAAAAGAAATAAGAAAAATTACTGAAATGCTTTTGTCACTGAGGCCTTCCTTTCTACAGACAAATCCCTCACTGTTTCATAAGAAGTCCCAGTGCATTGAATCTGTAAGACAGAACTAGATGCATCAGGTTTTACTCCAGAATAGTTCTGTCCAAGTGACAACAGCCATAGCAAAAAAAAGGCAGGAAAACTCATAATTTGGCTTCTTCACTTAAATATACCTGTAACACAGAGGACTTCAGAATAAAACAGAATTTTTAAAAAAATAAAAAATCCTCCATAAAAAAAAGGTTGTTCAGTCCAGCTGTGTTGAGGGGTTTTGACTGGCTGTTACTGGCTTCTGCAGCAGTCAAATCTGTTCTCACCTCTGAGTGTCCCAAAAATACTCACTGGAGGAATGACATAATTACATCTTTAGAAACCAAGAAAGCTTTTGCATTAATTTCAGCACAAGGAAAACAAGGCTAGTTCTGCATGTTTTGAAGGCCTATCTCAAGCTTTTCTACAGATCTGTTTTTGATAACACTGGGTCCACCCTTTCTCTAATTGGAAAGACTTCCTCCACGTCCTAGGAAGTTGTTGGTTGCAGGTCGTATTTCACTTTCCATATCAAAAGAGCCTGCTGGTATGCCTCTTAGCATAACTCAGAGACTTATCACTTAAGGTCCCTTTGCTCCCTCCTTGATTTCAGCACATAACTTTTCTGCATTACTGTGTTGTAAAACCTGTTCTTCCTCAGTGAATTGTCAAAATCATCCAAATAGATTGAACTGAGCTCACTTGCCTACAGTCCAATCAGCTGCCTCCCGTTTCTAATAAAGTCTGGAATCTTTTGGAGAACAGGATTCCATGCTGGTTTTGCAGAGCTTTGCACATGTTAGCATTGCTCTTGCTTGTTTCTTCATGCTTGCTCTCCATTCTTACAGCAGCCTCTCTCATTATCCTAATCCCATGTGAGATAATGCTAGAAGAAAATGCTTGATTGTCTCTGTTTTTTTTCCTTTTCTATAAGCATTTTTCAATACATGCATGTTGAGTGTCACCTCTACCTTCTAGCTTTAGTCTATCCTTTATTGCTTCTCTAGTTCTTGGTTCTGTCTCAAGCAAGATTAGTACTGAAACTGTCAGTTTATATTGTCAAAGAAGAACTTTTGCTGTATTAACTTTGCCATAAGTCCACATCTTTCTACCTTCTGTAAATAAGCCACACACAGACAATCACAGGTGCTGCAAGCAGAGGAAAGAGGAGGGGCAGGAGAGATACAGAGGTACTGTGGACTGACACCCAAAAAATTCTTGTCATTCGAACTCATTCAGTTCAAGCCTAATGTTAAACAGACTGAGATGTGGCCTGAGTTGCTTTCATCTGTTTAACAATCTTTTAAGGCAAGAGTTGCCCATATTTTCAGGAAGAAAATGCTTTTGCCTGCATGACACCATTGTCATAAGAATAATTCTTTTAGCATTAAAATCAGTTGGTTTGGAGCATGCTACAATCTGCAGGGAGTATTGTTGGATTTTACTATTTTATTTTCTTAGAGTGCTGATTATTTGGTGAATGTATCTCCACATTATAGGAAAGGTCTGAAGACCTATTTATTTTGCAGAAATATAGATATATCCTTTCAACTAAATATCAAGTTTTGTTGGGAAAAATTGTGTCTGTTGCTATTGAACTGAAAGCAAAAGACAAACTGTAAATCACAGCAAGTCCAAGGAAGTAACGAAAATCTGAGGTTTAAAAATAATCCTGCAAGAAAAAAAGCTCAGGCTGATATCCCTCTAACAGCCCTGAAACAAAGTTTTTAAAGTGGTAGTGCCAGACTACCCCAACATTCTCTATAAAGAAATTTTCAGGGCAAATGGAGCAAGCCTAGCAGCACAGTTATGATGCAGGGTACACATGGGAGCTCTTGCACTCCAGCACTCGTGCCACACTCAACATCACGGCAAAGGCTACTCAGAGGGTAACTCACTCATTTTAAAAAACATGTCAGTTTACTTCAGCAGTCACCATTGGGCTGAAAAGTTCAGCAGTATAGGCTGATGGGGCTGAAAGATGCAGACAGTGTGATCATGTTTTACTATTATTACTTATTAGACTTCCAAGGGAAAAGAATGGCAAAAGAGCAGTGGGTTATTGGTATCAGTGCCTGTGGGTTATTGTGGGTTGTGAGAGGGGATAGAAAGCTGTTTACTGTCACCAAGGAAATGCAGGATAAATTCAGGAGTAATATCATTGTACCTGACTGGGTCAAGGTTATAATGGTGGTTGTTGGGCATGTGCTGATGCTATTAAACCACTATTGGCATGGAAAGGCTTGATCCTATCTGCTGAGAACTGAAGGAGGTCTCTCATCGTAATTTCAGTGAGAAGAGGATCGGGCCCAGACAGTATACCCATGGCAAATATTCCTCTCACATGGGGAGAAAAAAATTGTCCCCAGATTTTAAACAGAATAACCCCAAATTTTAAAGCCTTTTGAAAAGTTTCGAGTTTAATTCACAGAGATTTGATAAAGACTTTTCGAGAAGTCCTAATGATTGAGGGGTCCGGGGTGGGGGAGAAAAGAGGGGAAAAAAAAGAAGAAAGGAAGCGTTTCAGTTTAAAGAAAATAGTTCTGATGTGAGAGGATGGCACTTGAAAACCGTAATTATGTGAATGTCAGTAGTAAGCATCCTTCTCAGGCTGTCCATATGAAACCTGAACACAAATAGAAACTTATCATACGAGCGAGGAAAGAACCGCTCTGAGTGTCTATTCTTCCCGTTTCCCCAGTTTATAGCCTGACTGTAAAAGTCTCGGACAGCGGCAGGCAGGTGGCGTGGTTAGCTATCGCTTTGCTGGGGTGCTTTTGGGAAGCCGCGTTGCAGGGGGATGTGCTCGGGCTGCCCGCCGGTGTCCGTGCCAGCATGCTGCCACGGCGGGGCGGGGGTGGGCAGCGGGAGACTCCCCTCGGGAACCGACCTAACCCACTCTCCGCAAACGCCGACAGCCACCGCCGCGACCGCTTTAAAGCCAGCGAGCCCTGGGCCCGATCCCGGGGATGGTTCACCCCCCTCCCGCCCCGAGGTTTTCCCATTCGTAGGCAGTGAGGTCCGGCCCAGGGGCACGCCACTACTCCCGCCGGCTCCGAGAAGAAAGGGATGCAGCAGGCATCTTCTCCCCTCCGCGTCGCAAGGAATTTCAGCTTGTTTTTTCTTTCCTGCTGTTTCCTATTCATTTTCGCCCGGGAAACCGAAGAGTGCTTTGCACTCCAAACCGCCGAGCGATGGGGCGGTAAGGATAACATTCAGGGGTTGAAAAAATTAGCTATTGCCTGGAGAATATCACTTAAAAACTGCTCCGAAATATTCTGTAGCTCTTTAATCGAAGTAAACAAAGTGCAATAAATTCTAACTCAAATATGATTGCACTGAGATTAAGCTCTAATTGCTTAAGGCTCAGGTGGAATCTGCAGGCTAAAGCCTATAAGAACAATCTGAATTTCACAATCATTCTGTCAAAAGCAAAGAGATGAGAGCCCACACGCTTCCTAACAAGTCATTTTTAACAGTTACAAGCTCCTTACAAAGACCACACAGGGAGTCTAAGAGATGCAAATCTAATCCCTGGTCATTCCGCAGGCCTTCAACAAAGATGTACTAAAGCCTAATAGAAAAGAAATCAGTTCTCTGTCACCAGCTCCTACTAAAATCTATTAGAGAAAGTACGGATCTTGTATTTACAGCAGTTGCTTTTAAAGGTTAAGGACAAGTACATATAAAAGGTGTAATTTTTTAAAATGTGAAATATTTAATGAAATCTATCATCTGCTCTCTTTTATTCCTAAAGATGCTTTGGTATTTAGTTTGTATTCATTGAGCAAAAGAGTTATCTATCCCTTTATTCTTTGAAATATTAGCAACAGATTTTTTTTCTTTTAATGTTAGTCATTTGGGCGAGTGCCATTTTGCCTTTTTTTTTTTCTTTCCTCCCGTTCCCTAATTTAAAAACCCATGCAAGGACCTTAGAACAGCAGTTGGTATCTTTTCAAAATACCTTGAAATATCTCCATCTTATCGATAGTTTGACCACTGTCCAGGAGTGAATATTTAAATCAAACGAATATCGAAATAAAGAAGAATAAAAAGTCCGTCTGCACTTTGGCAAACGATACACAGCCAGCCTTTTCTAGGATCCTCTGATAAGTTTGGGGTTTAATGACTTTTTTTTTTTCCATTCATAACCCTCTATATACTGAATTAACTCTATCTCCCGGCAAACCTCACCCTGATTTAGTGCGGCTCTCTATTGTATGTTTGAATAACTCAACACGAAAATAAACGCTTTTCTACATGAACACACTCTTGCTAAAACGCATCTATGCACACCTTAATGTATATGCATACACCATGCTTTTGCAGAAGGTCTGTATTAACACGGGACACACACATACATTTGTAGCACTACTGATTTTTAGGTCACTTCTGTTCCTAAAACGTTCGCATGTTCCTTTTGCCGAAGCGCAGTGGGCATGGGGGTGGGGGTAGTTCTTAAATTACAACTGGAACCCGAGTCTGTGAAAACACGCGATGCTTCTGGGGGTAACGTGTCTTTCTAGTTCGGGACTGTTACCGATGTGGATAAAGTTTTGACCCCCGAAACCAGGTGATGTATCCCTGTATCTTGGTCACACACACATACTCACACAAAGAACTTGACAGTTCTTTAGGAATTATATAAAAAAGGAAATCGCATCGGAGTCGTTTGCCTGTTCTGCTGAGAGCCCTGGGATATTTTTCCCTGGTGACGAGAAGTTCGGTGCGATTCAACTGGGTGGCTTGAGGAGAGGAGAAAAACTCGTGGGGCCAAAACCTACTCCTGGCTCCCCGTGATTATCACATATATTTTGGTGGTACACATCGCGTGAATAAAACCATCGGTGTTTGTGCTGGGAAAGAACTTTTCCTAAGACGAGTTGGTCTTTTTTCTTTCTCCTTTTTCGCACCCCATACCCACTTCCCCACACCGTGGTCTCCGTGGGTGAATCAGCTCCAGTCACCGGGCAGGGGGAAAGCAGCTCTCTCTCGGAAACAGCGGCGACCGCGAAGCCCTGCTTGCGCACAGCAAGTGGTAATCCGCTCCGAGCGGTGCGGACTGCTGCGGGTCGGAGCCCACACCCCGCGACGCCCCTCGGTCGCCGGCTCCGAGGGCCTCCTCCTTCTAAGAATTGTCCAGCAGCTTCCCCCCACGCCCAAATTTCTACCACGAATGTGAAGCGAACCCGGAGGAGCTCCCTGTCCCCAGCGCTCGGCTGGTCATGGGAAGCGTCCCACAAGTGATCAGTGCCCATTCTTGTATTGGAAGAGAGACGGGACAGAACAGGTTTGTCCCTGTGAAACCTCGGGCCGGGGAGGACGCTCTTCAAAGCACCGAGAGCACCCTGTCAGGGCCTCCAGCACCTGGCCCCTTGCCGGGCCGTCTGGCCCGAGCCCTAATTAGGGCTCAAACCTAAAGAACTGGAACGGAGGGAGAAATGTGGGTCTTCCTTGGCGGCCTGGGGTAAGCAAAGTAAAAATCCCAGTGGAGAGAAGTTTCTCGGCTCTTTCTTGCACGGGGGAAGGAGGGACTGCAGGTAGCGGGAAACGGAGTGAGAAGAAGGGGCTGGGTGAGCAGCGGGGCTCGGAGCTCTGTCCGGAGCTGCCCCTCCCGCGGAGCCAGCAAGCGGGAGAGCGCCGGGTCCGCCGCTCCCCGGGACAAGCCCCGGAGCTCTGCACAAATCCACCTGTCATCCTCGTCAGTGTGTGTGTGGCTTTCAAGTCAGTAATAACAGTTTGTGCCTCTTGTAGGGCTAATTTAGATTTCTGCGACATTGCCTTATTTATTCAAATATTTATTTATTTATCTATCATATCCGCGCCCCCCCCCCGCTCTTCCCGACAGCTGATTTGGTCTTTTAAAGTGGAAGAGAATAAAACCGTGTGGCGGAGGGTGGGAGCCCGGAAAAGCAGGACTGCTGTGACTGGGACGGGAACGCTATTTAACTATGAGTAGAAAGTGTCTGCCTTCAAAATCCAAACAGAGAACAGGGCGGAGGGCCAGGCCAGGCCGGGCCGTTGCCTTCAGCTCCGGCGCGCTGTCAGCGGTGCGCACCGCCGCATAAATACGTAAATGAGGGAAATGGGAAATGCCAATTAATTCACTGTGCGCCGGGCTGGGAGCGCCTCTATTCCTCCTTTGGGTACCCACAGGCGAGCCTCGGCTTCCCTGCCCGCTCCTATCCGGCAGGATAATTATGGTGGAGGACGTGCAGGCCTTCTGGCTTTCTCCCGGCTTCGGGTACTTGAGAAATAAGAAAAAAGTGTTCTAGAGCAAGAAGAGGCGGGGAAGTGCGGTACCTGCTTCGAGTAGGGATGGCTGCGAGAGGGGTAGGGGGGAGGAGGCGAGAGAGGGGGTCTGCCCTCCCTGGTGCCATATCACCCCCAAAGCTTTGTGGTCTGACTTTTGTGCATCCTTTTCCCCACCCTCTCAGCAGGACAGGTCGCGGCTCTCGAGGGCCAGGACCGCGGGGAGTCTCGGTTTGCTTCTGCACCTGCCGGCGGGGAGCGTATGCTGCCCCAGGTCTCGGCTCCGGTGGATGGGTCTCCTCCGGAGTAGAGCCGGCTTCGGTGCCGGGCTCTGGGCTCGGCGGGTGGTAGATCCTCTTAAGACCCCCTGCACCTGTCCCTCCTCTGGGCCTTATTTAAAAAATAAATTATCATTTTCTAGGGATCATTTACCCAGTGCATTTTTGATTAAATGACTGTTAACCTTAAGCGATTGATAGGACAATCAACAGGCTTTTCCAATCACCATTTTTACTTGCTGGGCTTTTTTTTTTTTTTTGGCGGGGGGGTGTTTGTGTGTGTGTGTGGTTTTCCACGGGGACTCTCTCTGTAGGTCAAAACCTTGCTTTCTAAAGCAATTAACTGATATTTTTTTAAAAATAACATTAGATTAAAAATACGTCGTGATTAATACCATCGTGTTAAAAAAAAAAAAAAAAGGTCTGCAGCAGGAAGAAAATATTTGGTGCTTGTCTGTACATTCTCTCACCTACCACCTACTCTGAATGCGTCCTGTATCTTACAGCGTGTCCGGCCCTCATGATTGCAAATAGGCCTGTTTTCAAATGGAAATAGGACTTCCAAACTGATTATGTGTATTGAATCGGAATCACGCGCTAGATCCTCTTGTATAAAATGTATTGAAAAAACCATGATGGTTGCACAGCTCTGAAACGGGCTCCTTCTCATCTCAGGGGGGTCGATCTATTTTGCAACTTTTTGCCATTTGTGAATGTTTCAGCTAGATAATTGCGCTACCATTGTGGAAAGGCGATGCACTGACACAAACACACACGCATACGCTCTCCTACACACACACACAGCCACCACCGCGGAGCCTACTCTGTGCACAGCCCACGCCGTGCCCAGACTTCCACGACAAGAACACGCCCGGCCTCCCCACGGCAGCGCAGCTCCAGCGCCTCGCCACTGCCACACAAGCGCTCCGCCACCGCCACGCACAGCCTCCCCGTGACACCGAGCACAAAATACACGATCCACCAGCACCGTCCCGAGCTCCATGGGACAACAGGGTTCCCAGGTCTGGGTTCCGTTTCGTGACCCACTATTTAAAGACAAGCAGACTGTGTATGTGTGTGTGTCCATGGAAAAGTCAGAGCCAGGGAGCAACAGCTATTGCTCACACACTGAAGAATGAGGACAACCTCCATGCAAAGGTTTCGCCTATTGATATGTAATGAGAGCTTTAAATCCTGTCATATCTCCCGAAGAATACCCATTCGAATTCAAAAGAGTAATTAAAAAGCGATGAGAGAAGAGGGGGGTCTAGACCGAGCAGAAAGCGGACAGCTCCCCTCGCCCTGGGGAGAAAAATCGGTGGCAGGAAGCGGGGTTCCCCCGCCGCGCTCCCCATGGAGGGAGGGGAGCAGCCCTGCAGGTCCGCGCTGCCCCGCTCCCACCTACCATCGTCCCGCCTCTGCTCGCCCAAACTTTCTCAGGTGCTTCCTCAGCAGTCGCTTTCCCGCAGCTAAACCAACCAAACGAAACCCGAACTGGGATGGGCTGGGGGTGCCCAGTCCTGCGTGCCTGGCGGAGCGCGGGGAGCCCCCGCGGCCGGGCTGGCCAGGCACACAGGGGTCGGGGCCGCCTATCCGTCGAGCACCGCGAAGGCAGCGGCTGCCTGGTACCTCCCAGCAGAGTCCCTCGAAAGTGGCTGCCACAGGAGACTCCTGGCAGCGCAGAAGATGACAGTGCTGGGACCTATCTTCCGTCCTTGCCGCACTCGCACAATACCTTTGCGAAGACGTAAATTCGTCCGCCGCATCCCGTCCTCGATCTTTTTTGGGTTACCGCGAAGGTGCCAAGCACTTCCCTGCCATTTACCCCGCTAGGCAAGTGTGGTGTGTGTTGCAGTGACGGGTCCCTGAGCCCCATGCCACTCGCCCTAGCTATGGCAAAGCGCCATAGGCGGTCAACACCTTGTCAGGGCGTTTGGGAGCAGCGCTTGGACGAAAGTCAAAGGGGTTCCTGGCCCGACGGTTGCAGCCCTCCCGCCTGGGCATGGCCCCAGTGCCAAGGACGAGAGGAGCGGTGGGTGCGCACAGCTGGGTCTGCCCGACAACACCTGCAGCCTGGCAGCCTGGCAGTGCAGGCAGAGCCTGCCATAGTTGGCATTAAAAGAACAGAGGGAGACAATCGCTGATCTCGACTGGCTGTAGCCACCGGGCGAGGAACCTCGCTGGGCTGCTGCCGGCTCCCGAGGGCAGCAAAGCCTCCGGGGCTGTGTGAGAGCCTGCCCTCGGCACGCAAGGGACCCCGCGGCCAGGTGCAGAGCCCGCTGGCAAAGGGCAGGATCGGCCCCGTTCCCCTCGACGTGGAACCGAGACCTGAGCACCGGCGGCAACTGTGACCGTGCTGGGTATTTTTGGCAGGCGGCGCGGGCAGAGAGGGGGCGCGGCGGGCGCCCTGCTGGGCTCCACGCGGGGCTCGGGGAGAG
>WEIT01010456.1:7644-24228 GCA_013389985.1 Dryoscopus gambensis | reverse complement strand
GGGCGGGGGGCCCTGCAGCAGCCTCCCTCCGCTGGCCGCCGGGGAAAGCGCAGCGCCGGGCCCGGGCCGCGAGGGCTGGTGCTCACCCGGGCCTGTAACGTTGCTGCTGTTGCTGGTGCTGTTGAAATTTCACCCTAGCCAAGGCAAAATCATATAAATGAGGAAACAGAATGGGAATTTGCTCAGTTGCCCTTGGGATGTAATTACATGGATATTAATTGGTTTTCACTGTTCGTTTCTCCAAATCTAGAAGGAAGGATTAGCTTCTTTTACTGTTGCTGCAGCTCCTCAAGACCCTCCCACAGAGGTAGCTCTGCCTCTGAGCAAGATTCTTCCCCCTTGCTGGGGAGAGTGCAGTTTTCCTGTTCCTGGATCAAGAGGAAGTGTTTAATAATTTGTGGCTGTTTGAAGAGCTTGTTTTAGAGCAGCACGGTCAATCAGTTTCAAATTGTGCTCTTGCTAGTTGATGGTCATATACACAAAAGATTATCACTCAAAAACTGCCTTTTGGGAGTGACTCCGCCTCTTCCCCAGCTGCTTCCTACCTTCTGAGCTTATAGTCCATGAATCCATCCCATGAAGGCTGCTCTCAGTCCCTGCTCTGAAGGAGTAGCCCAACCGCCCCATGCTCTTCTCTGAGTGTGCGAAGTGAAGATGCAAGTGCCATGCAGGGCTGAAGCCCACGGAGGCAGAGCTGGCATGAGTCAGTGAGCTGGCCTGGTAGGGCCAGAGTGACCTAACTGCCCACTCAGAGTGGTAGGTGGTTTGTTTATTTGTCATGTGAGCCTTAAAAATCAACATTTCCCGAGTCTTAAAAAACCCAACCAACCAACCAACCAACCAACCAACCAGCAAAAAACCTGAATCAATATTCACTCTGCCTTGATTTTCTTCCGTTCCTTTCCTGGAAGAGAGGACATAGAAATTTCCTAAGCAAAGAGGTCCATTTCAGAAGCCCAAGGGCAAACCTAGGAATGTTTCAGAAGCCCATTTTTCATTTCATGGGAATGAGCGTTTCTGGGAAGATCATGCCCTCAGTCTTGCTAGTACAACTGGTAGGTCTAGTTAAAAGCTGATGTAAAAAGCTGCAGCACAAAGGAAGCCATTTGTAGCTAAACTCAACAATGAACTTTACTGGTCCTGCTACCAAACCCATTAACAAAGCTATACACTCCGCAGCATTGTTTCCGGGGCTGAGTTTTTTTAACCAGTTACTGACATGTATATATGGCTCAGGGTGCTGATTTAACAGGTGCATTCCTCTTGCCAGGAAAGGGTTCAGTTCAGTTACCAGCTAGTAACTTCAGCTAGCTCAGTTTCAAATACCAGTCTTTCAAGAGTTTCCTGCTGTAAATAGGGTCTCAAAAGTTTGTTGTACAGTGGGATTGATATATGCGTGGCATCCATGTCAGGAAAGGCTCTTCTTGAGCCATAAGACCTGTGCCAGGAATCTGACAGCTCTGACAACAGCTCCCATCACCTCTAAGCCTATGGGTGCGGCATCTTGAACCAGATCAGGTTCCATCAGCTGGACTACCCTGCTTTGAAAGACAGAAATACTCTGTCTTTCAAAGAGTCTGCTCTAAAAGCAGTGTATATGGCTTGCTCAGTCCAGCACCAGTGGCACCTGTATTGTCCCACATAGCAGAGTTCCTGTATTTTATACAAGAAATGGAGATAGGGGATAGTGAGTTAGAGCTGTTTGCAATACCGAATTACTGCTGGGAGGAATGGGCATCTGTGTTTTTCTGTAACTGCATGCACCCGGTATCTTTGCTCAAACATTGTAATTTTCACTCTCCCAAATACGTTTGTTTATATGGATTGCACAGTGTAAAAGATTGGATGTTTTTCTTGCAAAGGAAGGTGAAGCAAAGGGTTCATCAAAGTGTTTCACCTTTTCATTCTCCCAAGAAGAAACAGTAGCCCAGAAAAGAAATTAAAAAATTGGAAAGGGACTTATCTCTCACTCTTGCAGCTCTGTAAAGAACAGAGCTGGCTCTTACTGTAATTGGCTGATGTCCATGTCTTCTTCTGTTGTGTTCCAGCAGCAACCTCTCTTCCCTTTGGTTATCCATCAGCAGGATTCTTTGGCTCCCATACTTCTAGGGAATGGGGAGCACTGTTCCACTTGCAACCGGGTGCTGACTGAAAGGTTTCACAGATTATAAAAAGATGGGCTCAGCCTTGTAGAACCTTTCTTCCTGGAGTTGATCAGCAAGAAAGAAAGAAAGAAGTTCAGCTTGAGGTTCAGTTGGGTTTAAGGACCAAGAGTTGGGAAGCAAAACCAAAGCTTCTTTGTATTGTAACCTAAAAATGCACCCAAGTCTCTGAAGGTCCAGAAGTATTTTATCTTTGAACTAGAACAGGACTTTCTATTCAAATAGAAATCCTAAAACATATGCTAAAACAAGTCCTTGCTAGCATCTCTATTTTCTGTTTTCCCAGATATTAGTAATTATTAGCATTGTGGTACAGAAGAGTCTCCATGTAGCAGGACTATCTTCTAAATTACTTTGGATGATAGACATAATGAAGTTAAAAATTTCACTCATCTTTGCCCTGCCATAAATGAAAGCACATATTATTCAAAAAATAGCTGACCATAGAATTAGGTTCAAGTTACATTTTCAGTGTAGAAATGTTTATGCTGAAAAAGCCCAGATACTTTCTTGGAAGTAGTTTAATCATGTAAAATAATCCATTAATGGATTTTGACTACTATTCAGTTTTCAAAATAATGTCCCTTATAATTAGTTGTTTTATCATTCCTTTATGAGCCTTGCTTATTTTGAATTCCAGGGAAAGAAGACTGCTAAGATGATGTAGTGAGATAATATCTTTCACTGGCATGAGTAAGGCTATGAGATGGATTGCTACCCACATTGGTAATTATACATGCTCCATTTCCACAACTGGAACTAGAATGAATGCTCTACAGCATTTTACTCTCTCTGAATAACATTAACTGAAAAAAACCAAGTGAGTAACTTGTTTACGTATTAGAGTTGGAGGAAGCAACCTGAGCTGGCTGTCCTTGAGTCTGTGGAGTCAAACTCATTCAGCAAGCACTTAACACAGGACTAAGGAGGAAGCCATTTTACCACCTACGTACGAAACTAGTGTGCCAGCTCTGCCAGTCCATTGCGGTGCCAGCTTCAGGTTCTATATGCCCTGAGAAGGGACCAGAGAGAGCATCAGAGATTTGTCCAGTTGTGAGATACAAGCTTCATAGGTGACCAAAAGTGACACTTCCACCCCATCTTGTCTGTGTGAGCTCAAAACACTCTGTGACTATCAGAAGGTTTAGGGTGAGAGCCTATTATAAGGGGAAAAGGTGTAGCCCATGGTCATATGGGCAATAGATGGGTCCAAATCGTCTTCTAAAAATCTTTCCTGATTAATGAAGGGATGCAAATCCACATACTGCCTATATGGCCACACTGACCTCACTGGTAGCACAACTAGCACAGTTTGCTGTTGAGACTGAGAGGCAGAACTTCTGGTTAAAAGTACATGCACAGTCAGAGCGGCTCAGCGCTGCAGTCAAATGAAGCCCTCAGTGGTCCCTGTGCCTGCCCTGGCTACAAAGCAGCTAAAAATTTTTGAGAGGAAAACTGCCGTGGTAGCCCAGCAGCTCCACAGTCCCTCCTTGTGTTACTGCAAGCAGGGCTGCCTGCGGTGCCTCAGGAGCATGTACACTGCCATCATCTGCAGGCAGGGGTCCACCCTGCCTTTTGGCCACCTGTGGCCCAGGACTCCACCAGAGTGAGAAATAAGGATTGCATTTAGATTAAATGGGAAGTCTCTGGTACTTACAGCATTTAAAGCTTGCACTGCAAAACCTATCAAAGACTACTTGCTTTTCATTATAGAACTTTTGTGCTTTTTCAGTGAAAATACTTGGTCCTGAATGCAGCCTGGAAACATCGAATGGTAATACATATTATATGAAGCAGGGGTTTCCAAAAAGATCTTCCTTTGGGTACCGCTTGCTGTAGCAGCCCTTGCTGATGGCAGGGATGGCAGCTGGAGCTCTTGGCATTAGCTGTGGCCAGGGCTCTTGAGAGCAATGGTGGCTGCCAGCACTGACTTTGTACCAGACCTATGTCTCATCCCAGCTCCTGCTCCTCAGCTGCTCATCGACCTACCCCCAGCACTAGGATAACAACCATCAGCTTCCTAATCTTTCCCCAGCGACACTACATTTCTTCCTCTTCCTCTTATCCCCCTTTCACAGCTGACCAGCACTGGCAGTGTACTGGCAAGAGCTGGCTTTGGTGGCAGAGGCTGTGTGGCAGCTTGCAAAGAGGTACCAGCCTCATAGCTGAGCACCTTTCTTTGTAACACAGAGCAGTGTGAGTACCAGCAGTGTTACACAGGCTGCAGAATCTTCATGCTCAGGAAAGGTATGAGTTAAAGCAACCAACCACTTCAGGAAAAAAGAAAAAAAAAGGTGTCTGAATGTCTGTACATCTGCAAAATTTTGGTTTCTGTAGAAACTTTTCAATGAATTTTGGATGCTCAGCCCTCCATGGCCTGTTCCTTGCAAGGCATAATACTTTGCTGAATGTGCAGCCCCTTCAGTTGCTGGGCTTCTCTAAATTTTCCTTTTCTAAGTCATTATGTATCCTGCATTTATCAAAAATGGCTAGAAATACAGGACTTTGCTGTTTTCTCAATCTGCATGTTATTCCTTTACAAAGCTTGAAAATATTTTTCCTCTGGTATTTATTCATTTTGCTGTGCTGTATATCCAATTAGACTATTCTGCTGCATTCAGAAATGAGAACAGTTCCACCTCCCTCACATCCAGCTCCATTTCTCTTCAGTTTCATTTCCCTCAGGGTCACTGTTAGGTGATGATATGCAGTAATGTCCCCAGTGAGCTGCTGTTTCCATTAGCTTTCCCCTTCAGAGGTGGTCAGAGGTCTGAATTCTTATATGATTTGTTTTCTTGGCTACTTAGAAGATACGATTCAGTTCTGATCCCTCTTCTAAATGAACATGGTTAATTTTCTGTATTTCTTCCTTTTTTAATAAGACAGTGTCTCTTACCTCTGATTTTAAAACAAGAAGTATGTTTTTGTGCCTGATTTTTTTTAATCAGCATTCAATACTATTTATATAAAATGGCTGTAAAAGGAGGAAGAAATCACATGGCAGAACATAACATGCACACCCATACACACATACTAAGATCACAGAAAATGGTCTCAAACACATCTACATGAAATGCATACAGAAACCAAAAAATACCTGTGGATCACCAAGTGTCTTCTGTAGATGAATAAATGTGTAAGCTCCATGATAAATGTCAAGTCCATTCAGTAGGGGTAAACCTTGCTGAATCAAACACCCAATGTGCTTTGGGGGAAGAAAGGGGATGACAAGGCAAGCACAGTAGTTTCCCATTCTTCTCTCAATAAAGGGTCATTTGAAAGTTTATATTCTTTTGAACACTGAAATGGTGATGTTTTTCTCATAATGAAATTCTGATATGTGTAATGCCTTGTTGCACTTTACCTTGCAAGGCTGGCTCTTTCCCTAAAGTTAATATTACTCAGTAGCCTTATGTTTACACTTCACATCACTTGAGGCCCACAGTAGGGCTTTGTGAGAGAAGCTGGAGACAAATGGCCCTGTACTTCACCATCGTGGACCTTGAATAAAACGTTGTGGAAGTAGGTTTGGAGACAAATTAGAGCAAGCATCTCAGGGGAATTTGTGGCCCAGAAGTTTGGAGGAGAAGGGTTGGACATGCAGTGACTGATACTGAAAATCGGAATAATTGCTCATACAGTCAAACCTACAAATAAGCATCATATCTGGGCTCAGTTTCAACACCAGTTGGATTTCTTTCACCTAGTTTTGTTGACCTTTCTATGCTTTCATTGTAAATTATATTTCCTACAGTTATATGATGGGCTGACCCTGGCTGGATGTCAGGTACCCACAAAAGCTGCTTAATCACACCACTCCTCATCTAGCCAGGGGTGAGAAAAAATACCATGAAAGGTTCTTGGGTTGAGATAAGGACAGGAAGGGATGACTCACCAATTCTTTTCATGGGCAAAACAGACTCACCTTGGGGAAATTAGCTGAATTTATTACCAAGCAAATCAGAGTGAGATAATGAGGTGTAAAACCAAACCTTAAAAAAACACCTTATCCCTACCCCTCCCTCCTTCACAGGCTTAACTTTATTTCCAAGTTCTCCGTCTTCTCCCCTCCAGCAGTGCTGAGGGATGGGAATGAGAGTTACAGTCAGTTCATCATATTTCTGCTGCTGCTTCCTTCTCAGGGGAAGGACTCTTAACACCCGTCCCCTGCTCCAGAATGGGGCCCCTCCCACAGGAGACAGTCCTCCATGAACTTCTCCAAAGTGAGTCCTTCCCATAGGCCACAGTTCTTTATGGACTGCTACAGTGTGGCTCCGCCATTGGGTCACAAGTCCTTCCAGCAAACCTGCTCCAGTGTGGGCTCCTCTCTCCGCAGGTCCCGCCAGGATGCTGCTGCAGTGTGAACTTCCCATGGGACCACAGCCTCCTTTGGGCACCCACCTGCTCTGATGTGGAGCTGCTCCAGGGGCTGCGGGGGGATATCCATTCCATCATGAGCCCCCATGGGCTGCAGGGGCACATCCTGTCTCACCATGGTCTGCACCACAGGCTGCAGGGACTCTCTGCTCTGATGCCTGGAGCACCTCCTGCCCCTTCTTCACTGACCTTGGTGTCTGCGGAGTTGTTGCTTTCACATGTTCTCACTCCTCAGTTCTCTGGGTCCAATTTGCTTCTGCATTTTCTTACCTTTTTTTCCCTTCCTTCTTACCCATGATATCCCAAAGGTGCTACCACTGTCACTGATGTGCTTGACCTTGGCCAGTGGTGGGTCTCCCTTGGAGCTGGCTGGCACTGGCTCTGTTGAACATAACTGGAGCTTTAAGCAGCTTCTCATAGGAGCTCTCTCTGTAGCTGCCCCCCACCCCCTGCTACCAAAACCTTACCATGCAAACCCAATAAAAATTATCTACATTTAACTAAATGAAGAGCCATCAATAGATATTACACTATAATTAAAGAGGGCAAGTGTAAATGTGGATTAAACAATATAATTTTCAGTAGTTTTTTTTCTGAATGGTCATCTTTTTCTTTTGAGCAAATCTAATTTAAACTCCTTAGGGGTGTTGCTTGTCACATTTTTGTCTTCCCTCCAGTGCCTTAGGTGGATATCGTTGCCCAGTTGTACTGTTGATTACAATCTGATGTTATAAAAAATTGAATTTTCTCTCCCACAAATGTTTTTTTCTCTGTTTCAATACAGAAGTGGAGCAAGTCTCAGATGTCAAGGTTTTTTCTGAGACAGAAATTTCATCAGAACTCCCGTTGTTTATATAAATGGTCTGAATTCAGGAGGTGTGTAAAATTCTTCTGTGGGAGAGAAATTTCAGTTTGCAATCATCTCAAATTAAAAAAAGAAACCAAACAATTGATCTTAATTCTTAAAATAATTTTGAATAACTAAGAGCCTATGTGAATATTTAATAGTCTGCTTCCTTCTGGGAAGCAGAAAGTTGTGGATAAAACTCCCATGAGTTGCTCAAAGGGTTTTGAAATGGTCTGGAAAGTAGAAGGTTTGGACATTTCTCTCCAGCCATTTGTGCAGGGGAAGGGGCATGCTAGGAGGCCTCTCTGTGCTGAGATATGCTGATGAGACAACAGAGCATTGCAATATGTGTTTCTGCGGCATCCACTCTTCCACAGGATATCCCCCTTGTATTCCCAATGTATACATCTGATGTATAGCTTTTGGATTGACTGCAGGTGAGGCAGCTGCTATTTGTGTCCATTCACCTAACCTCCAACTCAGCTCTCCCCAGGCAGCCTGGAAAGCTGGTCATAAGCGGCTCATTGTCCCTCTCACACTGCCCAAGAGGCATGTGACCAGGTGAGGAGATGGTGTGGCTGACTCTCAGCCAGCAGCCTGATGAAATACAACTTGTAGTAAACAGAAGTTTCCACAGACACTTAGGGGACAATGCTCCTTTTGGTTGTTGTTTGTCAAGACAAGATTTTTGTGGGGCACTGGGAGAAAATGGGTCTTTTCCATTGTCTGAGACAACTCAGCATGGCTGAAGGTTTGCCTGAGTGTTTGAATCAAGAAAAAAATCGCCAGTATCCACCTCCATAATAAAATCCCTGTCAAAGTGATTGTATGAGAGAGGAAGATGGAAGATTCTTACTTTTAAATAACCTATATTCACGTTTCTTTCAGGGTTAGTTTCTGAAGGGTAGGTGCCTGGAATATAACTGTATTGACTTCAGTAGTTACTCCAGGGATGCTTGAGAAAAAGTTAAAAGTCAGGGACAAGCCATATTTAACAAAGCAAAGCCTATTGTTACAACTGTTTAAAGCTTTGTGATACAATATAGGGTCTGTCAGACAATGTTAATTTTTAGAGAATACTGGTTTATTGTCTGCAGCCTCCCGCTAGCTGGGAACTTTGATATTTTGTGGGATTTCTCCTCATTACCTAGTTTTGCAATCAAAACTAGCCCAGACTCTCTTGAATCACTGCTTCTTGTAGCTTTGATGGTCTCCTGTGACTGCCTAATTTATTTGTGTACGTATAGATGAATCAGGAATAATAGAAAACAAACCTGAACTCTACCATTTCCACTTGCTCCACTTTGGGAGCCTTTATTTCCAGTGCTACGTTTTGAACATGAACCTGAATAAAATTCCAATCATGACTGCTTTTCGCAGCACCCTTGGGAACAATATGAGGCCAGTATAATGGCATCCACCAGAGCCTCGTGAGCACTGCAGCCCCATGAATGTGTTGTGATCCCCTCCTCTACAAAGGGCTTTAGTTCAGGCGTAATGCAGCCCTAAAAAGAGAAAATTATGGAAAAAATCCTTTAAAATTGGGAATCTTATTTAATGATTTCACATAAAGCTGGTGATAATGTGGTAGAACCAAAGAAAATTATATAGGATAATGTCTTTCTCACATGGATTATCTTAGCTTGACTATGAAATTCTAAACTTAGTAGAAGACAAAGAAATTAGATATGTATGTTGTGATGGTTTTGGCCAAATTTAGGGGAAACGTCTGAGGGGAACATCTCCTACAAAGGAGATGCCACCCCTCCCCCCTTTATCAGGTTCGGGGAAAAAAAAAAGAAAACTCTCCTCAGAGGAAGGTGAAAGAGAAGATGAAGAGGGTGTGGTGGTGCCCTCTGTCTTCAGGGAAGAAGACACCCTCGGCCCCAGGAGTAGTAAAATGGGGGGGACTGTTGTCCCAAAAAAGGAGCCTGTGGTACTTGGCAAAGCGTCGTTGAATCCTGAGGGCAGTTTCGATCCATGGATGGTGGTGAGAGCACCAGACATGGAAGGACACTATGGTTTACAAGAGAGACTCCTCTCTTCTTTGGTGGACTGAGAATTGATTATTTGAGTATTGTTAACTGATCAGGAAATCCAAGGTTTTGTCTGATTGTGTGAAGGGTGGAAGTTGGGAGGAGGAGGAATGTTTTGGAGAGTTTTCATTCTGTTTCCTGTGTGTTTCTTTCCCTTTAGTGTAGATTAATAAAGTTTTTTTTCCTTCTATTTCTGAGTTTGAGCCTGCTCCGCTCTGTTCCTGATCACATCTCACAGCAGTTATTGGTAAAAATATATTTTCATGGGGCACTGGCATGGCGCCCAGTGTCAAACCATGACATATGTGCACACTAGTGTTCATTACCAGACTTTGAGTTTTAGAATCCAAACTAGAGATGACAATGCATACACATACACATAATCACAAAAAATGGCAGCGGTAACCCCAAACAGCCATTTTTACAGAAAGAGCCCTAAGTGAGGTCAGGATTTGTTTACTGAAATACAAGGATCGTATAATTAAACACAAAAAACAGTGCTTCAGATTTTTCTCTGACAAGAAAGCAACGACCTCTGGACATTGATGTGTATCAAGAAAAAGTATTCAACATTGTAGGAACATTAGTGTGTTTTCTTTTATTGCAAAGCCTATT
The DNA here is from genome assembly GCA_013389985.1 of Dryoscopus gambensis. NCBI lineage: Eukaryota > Metazoa > Chordata > Aves > Passeriformes > Malaconotidae > Dryoscopus > Dryoscopus gambensis. The sequence goes on along the minus strand of WEIT01010456.1, from coordinate 14,191 downwards.
TGAATCATTTTGTAAAGCTGATATCATGAACTAAACATACAGCGAAATAAAGATTCTTTTTTTAAGGAAAATAACATTTCTCTTCCTTCATATTATTACAAAAGATTTGAAAAACAACATGTTCTGGCCTTAAGTATCAGACTTATATTTTGTCTTTTGTTATCACTTACAATAGCACTGCTGCTTGAATACCCAGCCATATCAAATGTAAGTTATTTGTATATCTCTATCCTCTCAGGAAATCTTGACCTTGAAATAGAATAAATATGTAACATGGGTATTGGGTTTGTGTGTTCATAGCTAACACCACCAGTGCTAAAAACCATAGACACTGAACAAAAACGTGCAGAAGATGCGATTGTGCAGTGCTATTTGCACTCATTGTTGCAAAATGAGAAATTACGGTTTAAATGTTTTGCTGTCTTTGAATGACCCTTCATTTGTAATTGATTCTGCTCAACAGACTGCAACTCTCAAACCATCAAGATACAGAACTTATTTGTCCCATGTTTAAAGTATGCTTCAGTTCCTCTACTGAAGTCAAACTGTACAGGATAGGACCTTCTCTGTTTGAGTGCTTCGATAATGTGCCACATTAACTTAGGATCTGAGATGACTGGTTGTTTAGACCGAGATTTTTAGAAGCAAATCATATTTAGCATTTGTTGAATGCTCCATTAAAGGAAATGGATTACACATAACCCAAAACCTATAAAGAAGTCCACAATGGGAAAATCAATGGAAATCCTCTGAATGACTACTTGAGGCAACTTTGAAAATTCCCTGTGAGTAGCCATACTTGCAGACCAATAAGAAAGCAATCCTTGAGATACATGCATTGATAACCAAGGACATTATCAGCTGCAGTCAAACTGGTAAACCTTGAGGGATGACATTTTTGCATGAAGAATTCAATGCCTGTGCTTCAGTAAGGCCACAGCACAGACCTCTGATGACAGGAGAGTGGTGTAAAAAAACTGTGGTACATAACATGGGTTCTCCCTTTTGCCAATAGCTCAGTGTGAAGCTGGGCCTGAGCCTTAAAGACATCCAAAACAACAGATATCAACTTTAGACCTGTGAAAGATGAAATAACCAAGGGATCATATCATAATAAGTTCGACTCCTAAAAGGTATAAAAAGTCCATAAAAAATGCTGCCTGTTGTCACCCTCAAAGAGGAAGACAATGTACTGAGGAGTCAGTAGTTGTTTTCTTCTTCCCAGTCACACACAATCCTGGGGATATAGGCACTGTGGTTCTTGTAAGTATGCAAGTGTGAGAACATGAGCAAGTGAAGTCTGTAGGAGAAGGAGCATGACGGACTGAAGTCAGTTTTCTTTAAAGCAAATAATCACCCTTGCTTTCAAAAGGTCTAGAATTGTACTTTGTACATTAATTTTCATCAAGAGCCCTAACACATGAGTTATAAATTAGCTGTTGGACCAAAACGATAAACACTAATGTGACAAGCTGGGAAAGGTATCCAGAGGCTGAAGATAGGTCTGATTTTATGTAATATCTGTAGTGTGATTAGAAAAAAATATTGATGGCATTTGCAGAGGATTCTTCCCTGGGAAATGTTCCCATCCTTTGCTGGGGACATCATGTTATACAAATGTATAATATGAAAGGATTAAAGGAGTCTTGGGAGATAAAAATAAAACTAGAAGACTGATCTAGGAAAAAATGGAAGGTGGAAGGAAGGGAGGAAAGCCAAGAACAAGGCTATTCAAGGCTCTTCAATTGCCCTCTATTGATGATGCATATTGATGATACAATAACAATATTCACTGAAACTTGCTGTCCAGCAAACACTTCTTATGCTATTACTAATGGAACACTGCAGTTTCTTACTGATGCTATAAACAGCAGGAGAGCCATTTAAACTAGAAAAAAAATGTGCTAATTAAATGCAAACTCAGGAAAGGAATCTTATTTGTTAGTTTTGTGATTTTATTTCAAAGAATGGGCAAGAAAAGGGCAGAGAGAATGGATATGAATTTTTCACAGCAATATTCTGTGCTCATGGATGTAATTTCAAAACCTGCATTTCTACTAGAAGGGAAAAAAAAAGAAAACAAAAAGTAAGGGAAGCTTTTAATAAAGGCATATGAAAAGAGAGGGTGAGATTCATTCTTGATCAAAGAGGTAGCGATGAGCAAGAAGAAAGGACCAAGGGGCTAGCACTTAGCTCCCTGGGCAGTTCCACTGTGAGAAGGAGAATGCCAAAACACTGCTGTGGCCCTTGGCAGTCATTGTGTAAGGATGCCGGTATTGGCCACAAGAACTGGATTCAACATAACTAATTGGCAATATCAGTGTGTAGATTTTTACTCAGAGACAACTACAAAAACTATATTTCACAGTCAATACAAGGAAGCAAATCTTTCTACAGTGAGTCAACTTCTCACAGTATAGATACCTACAACAGGGCGAATGAGGGCATATGTAGCACAAATGTGAGACATGGAGTGTGCATGGCTAAAAGCGATGGAATAACAAAATATGTGAATAAAAGCTGGATCTTGCAGTAGAAAGGAAAAAAATGTAAAATTAGAGGAAGGAGAAAAACCTTCAGGGAAAGCAATGAAAAATGCATCCAAGACAAGATAAAGCATAAGAGAAGGAATAATTGATCCTCCACTGTTGAAGCCATGCTGCTGGGTGTAAACCACACAACTGAGCCAGACATTTGGGTGACCCTGATTGTGCTGTCCAATGGAGGGTCTGATATGCTAGGCTCTGATTGCCCCTGCTCCAGCCTGTGTTTCATCTTCAGCAGAGCAATAGTCAGAAAAGTGGCAAAGAGGTGAGCTGCTGTCTAACAGGCACAATGGTTTGAAGACACAAGCCTTTGGGGCTAGTAATCTCATTTAGATTCCCACAGGAATCTTAGCCCTCTATTTTAATTAGAAAGAAGATAACCCAGTTATGTTGTTCACCTAGTTCTGATATTTTGTGCAATTTACACAGGGATAGTATAATGAAAACTGATACTGTTTTTTTCAGCAAATTTTTTGCTCATTAAAATTGCATTAAAACCTTATTCCTACCACATTCAGTGAGGAAGAATAAAAAAGGAGACAATTTTTCTCTCAATATTCTCTCTTTTCCATCACCTGTGTTTCCAAGAAATGCATTTTTTAAAAGTTCAAAGGCGAGCATTAGGCCAGACAGTCTGTGCAGTATTTGGCAGCCTATATTGGTGCCTAGCGGCCTACTGGTTAAACCATGACACTGGCGAGATCACTTCAATGACTCCCAAAAATTGGTCTAAACAAAGATACTGACTAAAGACAGCAAATGCAAGTGTTGTACACAGCATAATGCTTAATTTAGTGTCAAAGACTCAGCACTGAGTCAGGGACAGGGGCTTGGCTTTAGTCAGTTGGTGATCTCATATCATATCCATTGATCTTCAGTGGTGCATTGCTTTTCTGATTCCTATGGACACAAACTACAGGAATGAACAAAATTACCTCCAGAGTCCTCCAAACTGGAAGGAGACCTAGTCCCCGTATCTTGTTTTCCTCCAATCAGGATGAACTCCAGCTCCAACAGACCTATTCTCTTATTTCAACAAGCTGCCAACAAAGAGCAGATCTGCAGTGGAAGCATTAACATCTGTTCCCACAACAACTGACAAAGGAGACTTGCTGCCTTTGCAACTTTTCAATAGGGGATGTGTGTCCTTGGCATATTGCTATCAGCATGAAGCACTGTTGACATGGCCACACCCTTGCTTCCACCCACCAGCTGCCTCCAGGTCTAGGAATCTTGCATGGGAAGTAACAAAGGGAATTTGAAAGAGGTGGAAGAAATATGAAATGTTATTTGGAGAATGATCCCTGGCTCATGCATGAAGGAATCCCAAACCATACTTACATAATAAATCTTAGCAGGGAATCAGAACGGGTTCAAGGTTACTATCTCTGAAAAACTGAATTGTATTTTCCAGTTGTATACCTGTATTGCAGTTCTTGCTAACTTACATATTCAAAGAAATAAATGACTACTGCCAGCTCTCTCAGAGAATAGATATTCAAGCACAAAAATGTCCCCTCTTGGGACTGTGTTCCCAGGGTGAAAATTCAGGGTCTTCTTGAGAGGCCAATACGAACAATCTGTGAGTTGCAAGATCCTTTCCTTCTCCTTAGGAAAAACTCAAGAAAAACCAGTCAGAAAATCAGAAATTTTTTCTTTACTTTTGAAAATGTTCATTCATCAAAACCATCACTCTTCATAAAGACATTATTGTCTTCAGCCAGCTTTTGGCAGAAGCATTTCTCAGCCCTCTGTTTTCCCAAGAGCAGATATTATTAAACAGACATGGTGCTTGAAACCAGCTACTTGGTTGTTTCTTTTTTTGCACAAAAGAAAGTCCAATTTGGAAGAGATAATCTTTCTTTGAAGAGATTTCATGGGATACTCTCTCCCACGGTCACTGTCTCCTGTGTGGAGTGTCAAGAGACTGAGGACTTCTGCCATGTGAGGAAGAACACATGAGAGACTGGGCACATGTTCTTACATGCAAGGAAGAGACGTACATGCTCTGAAATACCAGGCATCTTCTCACATTTGGTTTGTACTTCTGTGCTTTGTTCTCACCATGTGGTACCTTGGCATCCTTGGAGGCAGCTGCTCAGAGACATTATCCTGAGTGTCACTGCTGCCACCCAACACCAACATCAAGTTGTGTTGGACCCAAACTGAGCTGCGGACTGACAACTTCTATGTTCCCTGTACTTATTATGTCCAGCAAACTGCTCGGTCCCCGCTATTTGGTCCAGTTCAAGACACAGTTAAGTTTACATCTGCTCCTCAACCTGGCCTCACATTTTGAAACCCGCCTGTGTTATTCATAATTATGACAATCCGAGAAATATCATGTTTTCCTCACTGAAAACTCAAAGTTAAAAGCCATCACAGCTGCTGCAGAGGCTTCACCAAAAGCCATATCAGCAGTTTCTGTTTTAAAAACATTTTTTTTTTTAACCCAGTCACAGTGATGCAGCTGCAATTTTCGGCAGAGCCTGCTCTGTGGCTGATTTGCTGTTTTCTCTCACTTTCCATTAAAAAACATTTAGGGCTTTCAACACCTCAAGACTTAGTTTCTGAAACTCTGAAACTGAAATTTAAATATATCACAGCATCAGGCAAAGCTCTGTTTGTGCCAAGGTCAAGTATGTTGCATTTTTAGATGGAGGCAAGTCTTTGTTCTCCTACTGCATTCTCAATGCCAGTTGAAATTACTGAAAGTTACCTGAAACTTGCTGTATCAGTTACATACTGTGAGTACCTCGGGGCTGATGGCTACTAGCTGATGAAGTTGAATGGGTCTCCAAAGGCAATAGCAGTGGTTCCAGACCTCCATGTCATGACCTCACGTTCATGAAGGCAACCAGGACCCGGCTGGTTAAATAAAAAAGTATGAGGAGTAGGTTTCCCAAATGCCACTGCCAGACAGCATTCCATGGGAGGAAAAGACATGCTGGAGTTTTTTGCAGCTTCCTCAAAAGACACTTCCCCAAAGTGCTTTCTCCCATTTAGAGATTCACCTCCATTACACCCAGGAGCCACCTGATCCAATTCCTCTTGTCCGCATGCCTGAAGGCCCATGTTCCTTTAGAAACAGAAACAACTGTGCAGTAGATGCTCAAGATGTGGAGAAAGAAGAGAGTGGGCTCTCGTGGACACCATGGTAAGAGGGTTTTCTGTGATGATTTACGTCCTTCTTTGACAGCCTGGCCTGGGCCAGAGGAGGTGACCAGGCTGGTTCCTGCTAGGCTTTACAAGGGGACCCCACAGCAGAACAGGGAAGGTTGTTTCCATGCCCAAGAATTGTGGCAGTCCCAGAGCAAGACATTGAGAAAACCTAGTGGAAGAGGAAAGAAAATCTCCACTTAGGACTTCTAGTGATGTGACAGGAGAAAGGAAGGGAACATGTCATAAGATTAAAGATTTTGTTTTCCCTTTTTAAATTTATTTTTTGGGGCTGTTTTCTTGGTTGTTGCCTTCTGTGAGTGCTGCTCCCATACGTCTCAGAAACAAATGGATGGGTGAAAAGGATATTCTTCTCCAGCTGCTCTTGATATCAAGGCAGAGATGAATACTTTCTAGGATAAAAAAGACAAAAGATGCAAAGACTGATTATCTAACACCTCTGCTTGACGTCTAGCTTCTGTACCCATATGTAGGAAAAGATACAACCCCTTTCCTGTTCATTTCAGTCCTCATGTACTAGTACTCTGTACTAGTGGAAGTGAAAGTAATTTTGTGATTTTCTGAAATTTAATGCATGTAATTTAACTACAAATAATTGAAACAAAAATATAATCAAAAAATCACCGATAGGAGAACACATCAGTGACAATACCCTATCTCTTCATCATTACAGCAGGTATCCAAAACAGTAACAAAAAGTGGTCTGAACAAAGAAAGATGAAAAGGATTGAATGGCAGTTGGTGCAGTTTCCTCTCTCTCATGGCCCCATTCAATTTCTGTTAAGCTGGACAGATATAGTCATTTGTCTGAGGGCGTGTCT
>WEIT01010453.1:0-130901 GCA_013389985.1 Dryoscopus gambensis | reverse complement strand
CCGCTGCCGCCGCCCCGGGGCTCCGCTCGCCTCCAGCGGCCCCCGCTGCCCTCCTGCCGCTCACCGATCCCCCGCTGCCTCCGGGTTTGCTTGGGTCGGGTGGGGGTGATTGGGTTGTGGGGGTTTGGGGTTGCTTATTGGTGGTTTGGGTTTTTTTTGTTTTGGGGTTTTTTTGGTTTTTGGTGGTTTGGGGTGGTTTTTTTTCACCCTAAGGGATCGTAATTTACCGGCAGAAAAACAAATAAACGACCCCGTGTACGGTTGTGGGTGCTGAATCCGTCAATGTGATTCCTGAGAATATTAAAGTCTAAATTAAAGCGTGCTGGAAAAGCGTTAGCTCCTACTGTAATAGTAATAGCGATAATAATAAAATGACAGAATTGGGAGCGATTTACATGTTACTGAAGAGGAGGAATTACTGAAGAGTAATAATAGAAAAGAAAACAAGTCGGAAGCCCGTTATATAATGCACTGTGTAGACAACGAGAGCGACATGCTATTTTTATTTTGTTTACCGTATGCCGTGTAATAGGGACTCCTCCGAGCAGCATCTCTCCCCTATGAGCCCGAACTCCCGACAGAATTGGGGAAAAATTTTAAGCATTTCTTTTATGGCCAGACGAAGAAATCTAGGTTTGTAAAACCTTCTTCTTTACAAATGATTTCTGTGTACGGATCGGGAAGGGTGTGCAGGTAGATGACCTTTGCCGGAGACCTTTTCCCTTTCATAAGGTAAAGAAATTCATCTTTTGTAACACAGCTTACACTTTAACCTTTAACGCTCATAGTTATGTATTTTATGCAGTAATGGTTACTTTACGTGTCAGATACGGTCAGGCATAGTGAGTTACTCTGCTGACACACTGATAAGTCAAGGACTTTTAATTTCAGTTTCGAATGAAACCGTCCCCTAAAGGAAAATCCCGGCTTCATGTTAATCTATTTCTGTTAGGGGAATAGAGACGGTACAGTTTTCTCGTGTGGAGCAAGGGTTATGAATGGGGGAGAGGGAAATTGAGAATGGCCAGGGAAAATATTGCGCCGTAGTTATTTTTGGGATGCTGCAAGATAATAGTAGTAATTGTAGGTTATTGCGCCTAATTTATTCGTGAAACTGGCCCGGTATTTTACGGGCAGCAGCTCTTTTGAAAGGGTGGCTGTAATCTCCTCACTTTTTACGTAAGGCAGAGGTCGATAGGTTTTCCTCTGTGCTCGGCTGTCTGTCTGTCTCTCTCATCATGTAGCGACATGTCAGCGGTGCAGGCTTTCAGTGCGCTTACTCCAGCCCTGATCAGTCATGTAATTAGATCAGGCTGCCATGGTAACAGACGGGATTCACCGTATTCACCGGCCAGCCAGGTGCGTGTGTGGCTGGCGGGCGACCCAGCAGGCTACTGCCAGCCCTGCGCGTGCCGCGTTGGTGGCCTACGGCCGGCGCGGCCACCGCCTCGAGCTTTCCGAAAATTGAAAGATGCCAGTGATGGGTTCCTAATGGCCGAACTTCTCGGAAAGGGTGTTCTTTACCCACTGGAGTGTCAGGCAGATGGGATCGTACGTGGCACGCTTAGCAGGTCAGCCAAATTGTCAGTTCCACTTGCGTGTATCATTAGCAAATTAATGAAGGTGTGGTACTTTGTAAAAATGNACTGTTTGGTGGCTGTAGCAGTTTGTTAACAGTTCCCATTCCAGCATTCTCATTATAGGCCACAGGCTTGTTACTCTCCACTCCTGTACTGTACTTTACACCCTCTGTCCAGTAAGATGAAAATCAGTGATATTTGATGTCAGTATTGTCACTCTAGGTTTGTTAAGTGTCCTCATAGTTTTTAGCAAGGTCTAGGCCCTTTTGTGAGTTAGATGAAAGCTGACTCCAGTTTCTCATGATAAAATCCTAAGTATATACTATTAAAACCAAATTTTGCCTCAGCAAATGCTTTGTTTCTAGTATGGGTGGGGTTTTTTTGCATTTATGCTCATCCAAATATTATAGCCACAGAGCAGGAGATTTCTGACACAGTTTACAATACTGTCAAAGGATATGCAATATAATTAGCTTTGAATTGCATGTTGCTCTTAAAAACATGTTTCACCAAGCAATTTATATTTGTCTTCATTCTCAGTGTTTGGACATCACTCTTTTAAGCCACTCTTCCACAAATGTAGGTATAATTTTTTAAAAGCACCAAATTTGTCACTGTGTTCTAATGTCATAAATCTGGAGCAACTCCAGGGGATGGGATTGTGAGCCACTTACATGGGTGTATATCTCGAATAACTCCATTTATTTGACTTAATCCAGGCATGTAGTAGAGTAACCGAGCTCAGAAAGTGATCTGCTGCGTATCACTGTTATTTTCTGTATATTGCTTTTCATGGCAAAAAGCACTGTGAGCTTAAATAGGATTTTTTTCCTCATTAAGGAGCGGCATTAAGTATCTATAGAAGTGGGTAACACCCCTATTCCAGTCACTAATCTTGAGTGCACTTACACTAATACCGAACTTGGCCTGGAGGATTTTGTGTCTCAGTGATGAGAAATCATCAGCATCCACAGCTCCTGAGCATTTGTAGTACCAGGCTGGAACATAAAGCAATCCAGAAATATCTCAGTAAAATAGATATTTTAATCACTCTGATGGTAAAGCACTGGAGCGGGAGGAGGAGGCAATGAGAAGTGTCTGTTGGTGGTTCAGCTCTTGTGCTGACAGGCAGCTGGCGGTCTTGGGTTTGGTGTTATGAGTTTGCAGGTCTCAGCCTGCCTGTTGAGCAGGAGTGTTTCTTCTTGAAGGGGTGAGGGGACAGGGTATTTGCAGGCAATTTCCTGCACTGAAGTGCAACTTCTCAGTGCCTCAACTAACTTGCCCTTCTGGTTAGGAGAGAATATCCTCTGCTTTGTGTAGCTGCCTCTGTTTTGGGCCTCCATTCCGAGGAGCTGGATTGAAATAGAGCTTGTTAGGAGGGCTGGCTGGGGAGAGTGGAATAGTCAGGAGCAGGACAACTCCTGTAGTGTGAGCCTTGTGTGCCGCATGATGCTTAGGCGTATTTTATTGTAAGACAAATTACCTGTGTGACTAAGAGTGTTAGAAAGTAATTATTTTCAAAAAGGCCATATATACATAGTTAAGAAAATTTCTGGAAAATAAACAGTGTAATTTTGCTTTTCTAGTCTGATTGAATTTATTTAGAAAGGTTGAAGAAACTAGTTTTGTTTTAAAAGACATTTACAAGAGACCTGGAATTTCACTTAACAAAAATTTTTTATGTAATAGAGCCAGTGGCCTAGTTTCCCATTAATTAAGGAAATAGACACTTGAATGCAGTCACCTGAAAAGCAACTAAGGACTTAAACATTAGAATTTAAAAATAATTGTTAGTAATGTGGCTAGTAAAACAAAATCAAGGCCTAATTTTCCCCTTGCTGAAGTTTAGTAGCACATCTTAGCAGATGACAGTCAGGATTATCATTGTCATTGTTCATACGCACGCTGCTTTTGTTGTGGTGTACTAATTGAGGGGGAAATGCAATAAAGAAGTATGGCAGGCTGTAAAGGAAGTGCTTGTCAGGATTGCATAGATGGTCTGAAGCACTGGCTGGCTGCAAACCTACTCCAGCGTGTGAGGCAGCTGATGCTGGTGATGCTTGAGAGAAGTCGGGTTGTGTGACGGCTTCGGCTATAACCACACAGGTTGTGAGTGATTTGGCTGTTCTGGAGAGCTGTATGGGTACAGTGTGTACAATTCAGAGAGTGCAAAAAACAGATTTAGTTGTAGGTCTCTTCTGAGACTGCTGTAACCAACTCTGCATTAGCAGATAAAGATATAATTAGAACAAGAAACAGAAGTGTGGCGGGCTTGGCACAGGTAAATATTTCATTGCAAAGAACTGACTTGCTATACTCCAGTGACTTCAATAGCCTAAGCTTTGCAAATTGAAAATCCTAACCTCATCCTTTCATTTTACTTTTAAGCAAGACTCTAAGTGTGATAGATAGATAGATAAATAAATAAATAGGTATTGGGAGGAAGGCACTGTATTTTGAAGTCTTATTCAGTAGTTCACATTCTTTATATGGGAAAGTTGAAGATTTTTACATGGTTTTGGCTGAGGTGATGCATGACTAACATTTTAAAACGTAAGAAACTTTGTAGATTCCTGATTTTTGCAAAAAGACAAAAACTAGATCCATGACCATAACTCCTTTTTGATCTCAGTGCGTGTATTGAGAATGTAATGTTTCATGGCTTTTTTTTTTCCTCTCAAAGCTGTAGTCTGAAGTGGTTGTACAACACATGCAAATCTGTATGTGTGCATTGGTCCCAGTCTGCAAAGTTACTTTAGTATGTGTCCCAGTGAGGGTTTTGCTGAATGAGAATTGATTAAAGAACCTATCTAGAGTTAAGTATGCGTGTAAATCCTTCTCTAAATAGGAACAAGTAAGTATGCTCATAAACTGAAACAACAGAAATGATTCTCTGTGAGGGAGAAATGGTCCCACTAAATCCTTTTATTGTACCAAGAGTGATAAAAATATTTGGTGAGATTCCAAGTGAAATACCCAGACGTATTTTGTTTAATAGGTGATGTCAGCAGAAGTTCAGTGCTGGCTCATCATGATTTTGCTGAGCTAAATTACAGAAATAATTAAAAAATGACATTGTTAGAGTTTTTCTTTGTTTACATAATTTGGGAATTTACAGTAATAGGCATCGACTGTAGCGTGTCACCTTTAATGACAAAATAGTGCACAAGGTAAAGTCACATTCCGATAGGTGAATTTTTTTCACCTAGTAGTAATTGTTGCAGCACTATGTTTTCAGGATGCTACTGCTTCTCAAATAAAATATGTTCTGTTGGCAGTGAAGAGAGTCATCTCCACTTGCTTATGATTCTTCACCTCATTAAGATCACATTTAGGAATAGAACACTCTGAATAAATGGTCTCTGCTCTCTACTGTGTGAGCTCTGTCTGCAGGATTAAATCTATAGTTTATTTGCTCTTGAGTAATAGTAAAAGCAGCCTCTCTCAGTCTTCATTGGGATGTCTTAGCATGTTGTAAATGGTTTGACTCTTAACTGTGTTTTTGTTTCTCTTTATTTTGGTTTCCATCTCCTCAACTCCTGAACCAACAGTCACATTGCAGGCCAAGCCAGATGGGCAAGCAATACAAGCTGTGAATTTATTCTTGACCCCGTAGGACAGTGACCACCATCATTTTTGTCTTCACCGTACAGTTATGCACTGCCAATAAGGTGAGAATGCAATGCTTTTTATTTCCTTCAGCAAATGTACAGTCTGCTCTGGGCTTTCAGCAAAGTGGACAGCTTCCCAGTGTCTGTGTGATTACCTACCTGTGATAGGTTTGTACTTCCCTTGCCTGGCAGTAGAGGTCCTTGAGAAACTCTGCTCAGAAAAATTCCTTTAACTCTGGTGACTCAGTTTGGTGACTTGCAGAACAAGTGCATTCCAGATGAGTGGTTTTACGCTCACCTGAGGTCAGAGTATATTCAGTTACTGGAAGATGTTAGTATGAATGGAAAAGTTGGCAGACTGATTTTTGTTATAAAATGCCATGTGTATAATTGTATAAATCCTTCCTCCACTTTTATGAACATTTTCAGGATACTTGTTTCTTGCTGCCTGCTTGGCTTTTCCACTGTCTCAAGTTTCTTCTGTGCATTAAACTTTGTCTGGCATTAGAATAGTTCTCAGGATAATTAGTCACTACTGTGTGTCTTTTGCTCTGTTTTGAAGACTGCTTTCAGTTCTTCTGATTTTCCTCCCTGAAATGCTGTGGCCAGGCAAGATGTAAAAGTGCACGTGTATTAGTCTGCTGCTGTCCCTTTCCTCTCTCTCTCCTTCCCATATGGTTGTGGAAAATAACTTGAAAAGAACAAGTCCCAAGACTCAACAATCATACTGCCAATAAAAAGAACATAAATTTTTATTTTATTTCTTTAATCTGATTGTCATTAAGCCAGCCTGGTTTTTTGTACCTGTTCTATGATTTTTAAGTGCTTGGGATTGGCAATACTGCTAATGCTTTAAGAAAAAAAAGATAAAGGATCATAATAAAATTGCCTGAATCTTTAAATAAAAGAAAATGAAATATAATGATTGCTTGCAGAAAATCAAAGCGTTTCTTTTTAAAATTTACAATCAGAAAGCTGAATTACAGTAGCATTCTTATTTATGCAGGATTGATCAGAAAGTCTCCATTGCAGAATAACTTTTTAATGTATACAGCATGTCATAGAAAAGTATGCAGCACATCATTTGCATTTTATTGTGGCTGTGGCGAAGGGTGCTGTGTTCTAGAGGGAAGTTGCCCAGGCAAGTAGTTACATGCAAGGACATGCCTGTTACAGTTTCCAAATGAGGTTGAATGGTGGGGGTGGATGGTAACCACTGTAACTTCAGAGCAATGAGTTTTTTGAGAGTGAAAAATCACACCAAGTTCCCATGTGCTGACACACTTCGTCTTTCCGTTTTGGAAGAAAACTGACTTGGTAGCAGCTATTGGCTTGGGACATCAAATAGAAGGAAGTTTTTTGCTATGACATTGTCATTTCCACAAAGCATTTAAATTTTTTTCAAGATTAGCTTGGGTTGTATGAAAATGTGTTTATTTGAAGAAATGATTATTGCTGGAAAAGCTTATATCTCTTAATTAGAAGAAGTAATTGTATAAGGACATTGGTCAAATCCTATGAATAATCATATTGTGTTGCCCACAATGTATTGCTAAGTCACCTTGGATATTTTACCATCTGGTATTTTCTGCAATTACATGAGAGAGAATATATTCAATGTTAAGCAAACATTTTGGATAAAAAATGTAACCTAGTTAGGTCTGGTTCAGAGGTCATGACAGGAATAAAGTGCTAAAATGCTGCTTTTTCTATACCAGCTCAGCTTGAAGTGTAGTATTGTATTTATGGACCATAGAGTAGGTTAGATTTGGTTTAACTTCTTGTTGTTGGATAGTTTAGTCACTGAGTTGGGGGGTACCTCTGTTGACCTCATTAGTTAGTTCTCGTTTTCTCTATGGAACAATCAAAACGAGTCCCACTGTATGACTAAATAAGTGAAATAAAAGTTATTGGGATAGACACTGCCTGCTTGCAAATATTCTCTCTGTCACTGGAGGAAACAGACAGGAGCTCACAGTAGTAACACGTGAAGGAAACATGACCTGGCACTGTGCAGGGAGCAGCCACAGAGCATTTCATACTCACACCCATCGTCTTTCTGGCTTTTGCATTTGTTTTGGGGTGAAGGTGGCAACAGCCCTGCTCCATTTTAGGAAGACCTGAGTTATGACCCTGGAGTCTGTCAGAGGGACAGAACATGGGACACATTTGAAGGCATCTAAAATGGATCTCAGAAACAGTACTTGAGGCCTAACGTCCCTACATGTGCATTCATGGCTTCACTCGCAGGAGGAATTCTATGGCTTCAGTGGGTGACATCTCTGTTGTGTGTCAGCTCTCCCGGTGTGCTTACCCTTCCAATTCAAGCAGCATTTTCTGCAGAGCCTGCTAAGCATCTTGTGTGGATAAGGACATGGATATTAGTGAAAATAAATAAATAGATACAGCCCTTTTCTCCTTTTCTCCTTTTCTCCTTTTCTCCTTTTCTCCTTTTCTCCTTTTCTCCTTTTCTCCTTTTCTCCTTTTCTCCTTTTCTCCTTTTCTCCTTTTCTCCTTTTCTCCTTTTCTCCTTTTCTCCTTTTCTCCTTTTCTCCTTTTCTCCTTCTCTCCTTCTCTCCTTCTCTCCTTCTCTCCTTCTCTCCTTCTCTCCTTCTCTCCTTCTCTCCTTCTCTCCTTCTCTCCTTCTCTCCTTCTCTCCTTCTCTCCTTTTTTATTTTTAGTTAATTTTAGCCTGCTCTCCAAAACATAGCGTTATTGTTATTTGTTCAGAGCATGCACTGCCTCCTTCCATGTAGGCAAATGACTCAATGCTTTCTTTTATACAGTTGTCTTGAGAGGATTTTGCATGAGATACTGGACATTTTAACAATTAAAGAGTTCTTTTTAATCTTTTCCACTGTCAAGTCACTTGATGTTTATTAATCATATTATAGTATTGGAATGAATTTACAGCTGCAGCCAATTTGTAAGAAATTTTTTGGCTGACTTTTCAGTAAGTGTGTCTGTATACTACTTAATATATCTTATTTTTTACATAAGACATAATTTCTGTTTTATGCAGGCTTCTGGCTACTGCTCTCCATAAACAGGCAACAGTCTGCCCTTTTAAAATACTTAATAGTGAACATAAAAACTCATCTGTCTCTGTATTACTATGTGCAGTGGTAGGTTTTTGGTTGTCATATCAGTGTCCTTTTATCGTAGCTGGTTTTACTTCTTCCCTCATGCTGTTTATGAAGGTCTACAATAGCTGTAGGACTAAAAGAAGGTAGGCAATGGAGATTTCTAGTGTGTTAACAACACAAGTGAAATGGAGCTATGAACTAGATATAATTGGATAGTAATTAGGAATAATTTTAATTTTTTAAATTGTTTATGTGTGAGCAACTAAAAGGGAAATAAAATTAAGTGATGTGAGTGCTGATAGATGTCTTAAAAATTAGGCTTTGTGGTCCCCTCACCTCAGCCATAACCTTTCATGTTTTCGCTCTGTTCCTTCAGCAGATACTGAAGGCCTGCTGTCTGACTGATAGAAAGTTTCATAACATGGTCTGAAGTGTAAATGGAGTTGAGTGTAGTGGTATACCTACATAAAAACACAAGGCTGACATTCATAATGTGATACAATTCACTATCCGAGGTTTGATTCATCTTCCAACTTGGTGTTTTTAAAAGGTGTATCTGCAAGTGGAATGAGACTTGGTGTCCCACACACTGCAACTTGCTAGCATTCCTTTAAAAGTGTGGGCTTTTGGATGTTAGTGTGAGTACAAGTAGATGGAGAAGCTCCATGTGCTGGGGGCTGAGTAGTGAGATGCCTGGATGTCATGTGCAGTTGTGTGCAAGCCTGAGCATCTGTGTGTGCCCTCCTGCTGCCCTCTCCCTTGGCTGTGTGTCGGGCAGGGGTGTGCTAGTGGGGTTTGCTTTGCCTTGAAACCAGGGCTGTGCTTTTGAAAGAAAGTTAGCCCTCATTACCAGGGGTACAATTTTGGTCTGAAGTTTGCCCAGGTGGCAGCATCTGAATTTAAATGTGTTGGATGAGGGGTTTCTCATGGTGAGAGACTATGATAGAGGCAAACCCCAAATTTGATAATTGCCTTTTTATTTTCTCATCAGTTACTTATTTTGGAGCTAGCTGTAAACCTGACTTTAGGATTTATTGAGTCTCTCCTTGCTCTATAAAGTACAAATGGCGAAGTGTTTCTCGCTTGTGTTGGAGTGTGGTTGTGACTGTTACTACATTTTTGTTTGTCAGGTCCCCACGTGTGAAGGCCTTTGCAGTTTTGTACAGCTAACATTTCTGTGAGGCCAGCTACTTGAAAGAAAGTCAGGCTTTAATGGAAAAGGATAATTACAAAAAGCAGGCTTAATCCTCCTTTACTGTGCTCAGAAATTTTGTGCTACTGAATATTTTCTGATTGGTGTGGTTCCTTTTCAGTGGCATGTGTAGCAGCTGATTAGAAAGTGGTATTTTCAAATGTATATGATAGTAAATGCATTTTGCCTCTTCTGTAGCCCCTGAACTTATTTGCTGCTTGGTACTTTGCTGTATTCATAGCTTTCTCAAGGTAACCTGACAGCAAGTAGATCCAGAATGGTTTAAAAATTCAATATATTCAAGGGGAAAAAATTCCTAGTAGGTTATTATGGTAGAAGAAGTTGTAATTTTATTCTCCATGTACCACTAGCAGTTGAAAACTCATTGCACTAATCATACGCACTGAATTTTTATTTACAGATTAGTAGGCTCTACTTTGACATATGACTAGCAGGGAAGCCCCTCCCTTTAACAGTTGTATGTCATCTGCTTCAGAGAACTAATTACTTGGCAATTCCCATTTGATAATTCCCTCTTTATTTTCTGATGAGTTACTTAACAGTGATGAGCTTGTTGAGCAGAATACCGTGCTTAATCTGTGCTTCAGAAACTACAGCGTGGGCCTGGGGATATCATTGTTTTTGAAATGATGTTTAGCCTTGCCATAGGAACATTGAAACCACACTAAGATACGTGAACAGTTCACAGTTAATGACAAGCTGAACGTGAGTGATGCACAGCATTTGCCAAAACATAAAAGAAGGGTTTCGATTACTGTTGCACTGCAAGCAGAATGTTAAATACATAATTTCTCAAAAAAACCCCTAACACCAAACACAATGTAATTTAGACACTCAAATGCAGAGGCTTGTGTCAGAGATAGACCTTCTATGTATCATTTCTCCTCTCCACTGAAACAATCAATTTAATGGAATTTTTTAAAAAAAACCCTCACTGTTTATTGTAATACCTATTTGACGATTCATCCGATTCCTGGTGGTTATTGTGCTCTTTTAATATGAAATACTTTAGTAAGTTTTTACTGTGTTTTCTCTGCTGTTACCTGTCTTACTCATTCTTCTCCATTCCCTTTTCACATTCTTTTACTCTAGTGGCCACAGCAACCCTTGTTCCTGGTTGGGGAATGCATTACAGGTCTCACTGCTAATTAGAGCATTGCAGTATGCTGCAGTGGGGTACCTAAGTTCAGCAGTGCTTAGCTACAGCACCAGGAGAGGGGATTTATGGGGTAAAATGACATCAGCCTGCTCATGACAGTCATGGTAAGGTCAAAGTGAGTCTCTTGTGGATCAGGAGTCAGATGGGTACTGTTCAGTCCCAGTGTCTATGAAATTCAACCATGCTATTGAATTTGAATAAATTTTTTTTTTACTGGTTTCAGTAGAGAAAGGTGTGTGGATCATCTACTGTCGCTTTGACTAGATGGTGGCATTATTCCACTGATACTGATACCTGAAGATTTCCATTGTAGCTCAGCCAGTGCTATAAGCTGAGAATTGGGCTATATTTTCCTTTACTGGAATAAAAAGTACAGTATTTTGTGTATTAACTCACATGGCATTGCATCATCAGGCTTGCTGATTTATTAGATATTCACAGTGTTATCTTTTGCCCAGCACTGGAAGCTGTGTCACAGGATCGTTTTATCCATGAGAAAAACTCATTTGTACATAGTTACATGTGTTTTTGTAAAATTAATCAGAGGAACAGTAATTTTATGAAACATATAATTCAGAACAGATTAATCTACTTTAATTGTGTTCATGAAGTACACCAGCTATAAAATCTTTTGAAAGGAATATTAATCAAGTTGTTCAAAGGTGGCTTGAAGTACAGAATTCAAATATGAACACAATTACAGCAAATATACAGACAGATAGAAAGGAGCTTGGGAGATTATTTTAAAAATGTTTAACACAAAAATAAGTCCCATTTTCCTTTTTTTTTTTTTTTTTAAGAATATGTCATGTTTTAGAAGCAAAGATAAAGAAGAAAAAACAGATACAATTTGAGATTTTATAAAATGCAGTGAATAGACATTTTAAATAGCATAACACGAGAAGTCAAAACCTTACAGAAGGTCGTTGAATCATTTTTCAATTTTTTAAAACCTATTTTTCATCCTATTTAATTTTTTTAATGACTCAAGTGTCTCAGGTAGTGCTATATAGGCATTGCTGAAAATAGGAATCCTCTGTGAGAATCAGAAAAGAAATAAGACTTTCTTAGGATGCTCCACCTGTGATATGAAAGTTTTGTTTACACTGACAGGACTTGTCCCTTGATTAATCCTCCTACAAACCATTACAGCTGTTGTGGAGGGACCTGCATCCTGAGCCATGGTATCATATTTATTTTCCAGAGGCAGCCAAAGAGTTATTAGATGTTGATTTAGACAGATCTTCATCTGCTTGCTTCAGAGGTGTCTAAGATTGAACTTTAAAGTGTTTGGCCCCAGACACACCAATACACACCAGCACAATTTCTATCAATAGTTATGCAAGTAAAACATCAACATATGAATATTGTGAACACAATCTTCAGTTAACACAAGATTTTAATTACATGCTAATGTATTAAGATTTGGACTCTGGTTGAAAACAAAGAAAACCGAACTCAGTAACATACGGTGAGGTTTCTCTGTTGACCACTGCTGTTCTCTCCTTGGCACCCAAATGAAATGGTACCTTCCCTCTACTTTATTACCAATGAGAGATTGATACATCCTAGATACTGTGTTTCTTTCCTCTGAATTTACTTTGCCTTTTCCCCACCATCTACTCTGTTAGTATCACTCTTCTGTGAGTAACACTTGCTGATGTACTAGCCAAGGATGACCGGGTTGGTCTGGTGAAACGATTTGTATTTGCATCTCCTTGTTTACAGAACTGAGAAGCTGCTGCGTCTCTCTGCTTAGGACTTGTCTGCCTTCTCTTTGAATCAGGGTTGAGTTTCATGTTTCCTTCTTGCCACCCTTACTAAGCTTTCTTGGATCTCTGCTGTGATCTGGCCTGATACTTTTGTTGTTAATGACAGTCCTGGAAATCACTTGTGATTTGCTTTGTGGACCTGGCAGTTGATTAATTAAACTGGGGGGAGGTAAGTGCCATGTCAGTATGTGTAACACATCTGTGTCCTATTTTACAGGGAAAGAGGATGATAGTGGAGCCTACAGACCAATAATCTATAGTTTAAAATTGTACTATATGTATGTTTGGGTGGCTCACAAATGCATTAGTGTCATAAAACAGATGTGATACTGCAATACTGGAAGGACTGAAGGAGTAAAAGTCTGCATTTTGTTCCATATTTGTACAAGATGATAGAATAACTCGTTCTTGGTGCATGGTCTTCAGGTGTGAGAGTGACACAAACCAGCACAGGTGCATCCTGCCATTTGTTTGTCACCACTGGTTTATTTTGATTGCACCTCAGTGGCAGATTCAGAGGGAATACGGTGTGTAGTGACTGAGCAAATTAAAGTAATTCCTGAGTGAAAGCATGACATTCGTTGCGTGAGGCTACTATCCAATGTTGTTATCTGTTAGTGTACAGTGAGAAAGAGCCCTAAGGAAAATTGAGGTGGGTATAAGGTAAGCATCTGAACTACATTAAACATCAGCAGTGGAGTACACCCTGTTACCTAAGGAGTCAAACTTGGTGAATGTCATGTTGGCTGTATGGAATGGGAGAAATGCAAACTAAGACACACTTCTGCTATGTGTGCAGCTCCACTATGAAGCGCGTTCATCTGAGCTGTCAGCTGGCTGGCTGCAGTGTTTGGTGCTGTTTATACAGCTCAGCCAGAGTGTCTTTATGAACCAGTAGTGCTGTACAACCTAGGCTGCAGCAACCAGTGGTTTTATGCTGCTCTTCTTATTTAACATGAAGTGTGAGTGTTGCACATCGCACCAGGGTGCTCAGCCAAAGACTGTGGTGAAATAAGGGGTCAGGTTCCCACCTCTGTTACTTGGGTGGTTTCAATGGAGCCACACGGGTGTAAATGTGGCATGATAGAGTCTGGAGCTTTTGGGATGTGTCAAGGCCCTCTGGGCTCAGAGCTGTCCTAGACAGGTCAGCACTGCTGATCAGACACTATTTGTTTGGCGGGAGTAGAGCAGTCACTTGGCTTTTCCTTCAAGTGGAGAGGGAGTGAAAGTTGTTCCTCAGTCAAATGCCATCAGTCTTCTTTCCTTCCCATGCTTCAGGTGGATGTGTTAGTGAATAAGACTAATTTTTCTTTACATAGCCCAAGCAGTGTTTTGCCTTTTTATCCTTCTGTTCTGTTTTAACCATTTCCATACTTCTATCTCTTGTTGCTGGCCAATTAGTTTTTCTCCTCACTGCCTTCTCTACCAAGATTCTCCTGTGCTCAGCAGTTCTTGCTGCTGCGTATCTGACCTAGTTGTACACAACTCCCTCACTGGGTTTGTTACCTGCACAATACTTAGATTTTGTGTAGACCCTTTCTTTTGTTTGAGTTGTGTGTGTGTTTCTATGTGTCTCAAATGCATTTCTGCTTAGAGTGTTTCAATACCTCAGGAGTTTTCTGCAGAAATGCAAACTTGAATGTTGTTTCATCTACCTCTCTTCCTTCCTAGTTAGTCATAGCTGGATTCTGAGCTTTGCATCCCCAATGATCTGCCTGGACAAGCCTTTCACTCCATGCAACCTTCTGCTTCTCTTCATGGGAAAAGACCATTATTTCTTCTCTGAAGCTTCTCTGTGGGTTTCTGTTTCCCTGGCTGAACATTGGATTTTCAGTCCGTGTGCCACAGCCAGTCTTCCCTGGCTTCCAGCTGCAGTGTCTCTTCAGCAGACATCTTGCTTTTTGGACTTGTCAGCTGATCTCTAACAAATGAGTAGCATATATTTGATTGTAAAATGTTACATGCTGGCATTTTTAAAAAAAACAAAACCGATGAAAAACCACAAAACCAAACCTCATTCAGTTATTTTCTCTGTACCTGAGCATGAGCTGGGAGCCACACTCTTTGGGTTATTTGCTCATAAAATAATGAAGTCACTATTACTTTATTATCATATCATGTGATCTTCTAATCAAAGGATTCTTTTACTGTATTAATAGCAATAATTCAAATTGTTAATGTAAATTTAAAAAAATTATGGTACCATTTTCACGTGTTGTACTGATGGGACAAAAGTAGCAGCTTGGGCACTTTTCTTTGGGCTTCTTTATCTTCACTTCTCATACCGTTACTCTGCTCCAGTGATAAAGTTCCATAGTAATAGGTTGTGAAATGTAAGTTAAATCAAAAAAGAATTTTTGAAAAGCACTTCATTCAGAAAAAGAAAATAAATTTGATGTAGTATGCATTTTGAGTTAGGTTCTTCAGAGAGGGAAAAATTCCTGGACTGCTATGAAGAAGTACAGGAATGAAGCACCCACCAAATGAGTGAAGTTCACTTAAGGTGTGAAGTGGAAATATGTAAGAGGGTTTTTAATTTTTTTTTGTGTGTGCGTATCAGCATGCTTTTGCCAAGAACTGACTATTGAAATGATATTGTGGTTATAGTAGATTTTAAAAACCCAAACAATTTAATAAGTATTTTGATTGCTAATTCTGGAGTTGGAATGTTTTCTCAAAAAGGAGGCTTTTGACTAAACAGAAAACCATCAAAAATAATTTCTGTCTGGAAATTGATAACTCTTCTTGTTATAAGTGACAACAAAAAGATACAGACTAAGGGATATTAGAGATATAATTTTCCAAATTGATTTACTCAGTGAATTTAACAATAGCTTGAGTATAGTTAGTTTCACTTTCCCTGTATGTAGGCAGTTTCTCGAGGTGAGAGAAACATCTGAAGAAAACCCCCAACCACATGGTTAGAAGATTATAAAAACTGGTGCAGGGAGCTTGGAGGTGTGAGTTACTACTTTTAAAGTCCTCTTTTATAAACAAGGGTAGACTCCATATTGATGGAATGCTTTTAAAGGCAGTGCCCTTTTAATCAGCAAACAGGTCCTCTGTGCATCAAATAATTAAAAATAGAGCAAAGTTTCTGAACAAGGCGTCTGGCAGAAGCGTCTGTACTTCCATCTGTGCATGATTAGCAGAATGTTTCATGATATTTAAATAGCACAAGCTTTGCTCTCTTTTTTATTATTTGTTGTGCTGAAGACCTGTTTGCTTGTTAAGTGGTCTTTTTTGAATAGTTACTGGCAAGGAATCAGGAAAGTGTATGAAGACATCTTGTACACACTGCAAATGCCAAATTGTCCCTTTTTTCAGAGATGCTGCCCCTACTATTTTTTTTTTTAATTGGAGTTTTACCACATCCCTCACTTGGTGTTTAAGTTTTCTTAAGGACCAGTTCATTTCAGAGGGTGTTGAGCATGTATTCATGGTGGCTGCCCGGGGACTGCAGTCTCACTGCTCATGGCTATTATTTTCAGGGCAGTGGCCCTGGGAGGCGCGTTGCCGTGTGAGTACGCAGCAGGGTGCGCTTGCAGAGTACGTGTGTCGGCTCAGCTCTGCGGCTCCTGCCGGCGCTGCTGGGAGCTCTGCTCTAATCTGCTGTGCACACTGCTCTGGAGCCTTACCCTTTCATGGGGATGTAATCAGCCAGGCAACAGCTTTCCAAGCGCTTTTGAGGCCTTAAGCTGGGACTCCTCCTTGCTGGCAGTCATTCAGCATCGGATTGTGCACTCTTCGTCTCTGGCTAGCAACACGGCGCTTTGCAATTGTAGCCACTGATTTCCCTCCATACTAGTAAAGTTTTTCTGTGTGTTTTACAAAGGCCTGTACAAGAAGGTATGGAATGAAAAGAAGCCACTGTGTGGATGCTAAGTGCATTGCTGTAGCTGGCTGAGGGCAGTTCTGTTATGTGCAAGTGCCCTGTTGTTGGGAGCCAGCAGGTTGGCAGGGAGCTGGGACACTCAGATGGGCTCAGAGGTCCTTTGTGAAGAGTGAGTATTCGGTCTTACGGCAATCTGTGGTCTTGGATGGGCATGGAAAATAAGAGCTTTTGTGGTGTGTGTAAGTGATGTTTACTCTGTAGCTGGGCTTTTTGTTGCTGGGTTTTTCATGTGTTTGAGAAAAGCTGTGGTGTGTGATGTGTGAATACTGACCTGGGTCATCTCTTAACTTCAGCTAAAATCTTCAAAAGAAATTGTGGTTACTATGAGAGCAAAGCTGCTAACCTGTCAACATAAATGTATAAACTCTGCGTGTTTGCACCTTGGAAAAAAACACTGAAACACCTTGGCTGTGAAGAGAGAGCGTGCTGTAAGCCTCTACACAGTGTTCACCTCACCTCACCTGGTTAGTGCTGTAATACTGGTGTCCATCAAGCTGTTTCTGGCCCAGATTCTGCAGACCAGAATGCTCTGCAGTTGCAGAGCAAGTTCTCCTCAGCAGGTTTATATCTTACATGCTGAAGTTGTTGAAATTCAGGGGGGCAGTGATAGGACCACTTTGCAAATACCTGTCCATCGCATCATTTGGCTTCTGGTCCAGGGAAGGCTTGAAGATGAATGAGTAGACACAAAGAAGTCTTGGAAGGACAAGAGAAAGAACAGACGTTTCACTGTAAAAACTGAGGGTAATGTGTGCCTATTCCTTCAGCTAAACCTCTCAACTAATGCATGAAACAGTTGCACTCGCATTTTACTCACATGGCTCTTAAAAAGCAGTTCCCTTAATAGTTGATTTCTGCAGAAATAAGAATTACTTCTAGTGCTGATTCTTGATCAGTGCAGTTTGGTAGGCCTAATATTAGC
The DNA here is from genome assembly GCA_013389985.1 of Dryoscopus gambensis. Taxonomy (NCBI): domain Eukaryota; kingdom Metazoa; phylum Chordata; class Aves; order Passeriformes; family Malaconotidae; genus Dryoscopus; species Dryoscopus gambensis. The sequence goes on along the minus strand of WEIT01010453.1, from coordinate 113,663 downwards.
ATCATTCCAGGAGCAGGAAGGAGAGAAAATACTTGGGTTAATTTTAGAAAGATTCCTGAAGTTGTGTTGGTAGGTTGATTAAACTAAACCAAGTTTTATGTTTTGCTCCTAGTATTTGTTCTCAAAATACACCATAATGCTTTTTTGGAACAGCTTCAGCTTATGTTGTGAATGTGAATTAATTAACATCAGTACGAATTTCATATTGTCCAACAGAATTTGTTTTTCTGTGTCTTCTGTCATGCTCAAGGTGCTTCAAGCACTTTAAAATAATGAGTTCGGTTATAATAATGCTGAGGCTCTGTAGACAACAACCATTCTTCTGAGTGCAAGGAGATCAAATTTTCAAGGATGGTTTTTTTGATAGGATTGGGAAGAATACTGCTTGTGATGTAAGCATTACCCCTGTTATTTTTTCAAAAGCATTTGTGACAGGCTCCTTATTTTGGTAGACTAGATTTTGCTGTTTATTACTAAATTTATAATTCTCAATGCACTGTAAACAAAGTGAAGAAGAATTGCAGGGCACAGTATTCAGAAGCTGTTGTTCAAAACTGATTGTTGCATTTCTAGCCCTGATTATTTGACGTGATGACATACTACATGAAAAATCTGGTAGCCCTTGATTTCCTGAAACAAAGCCAAAGCTTCCTTTTATAGCCCTGCAAAAGTGCATTGTATCAAAGCAGGTAAACTGGAATTCAGCCTAAGATTTGTGTGAAAAATGATGGTTCTGTGAGTTGTCTGCTGGTCTCTGGAGGAGAAGGAGGGCCTTGTATCACTCAAAAACAATTCCTTTCAGCTGGCTGGAGAGAGGTATGGATAGCATCCAACATACTGACATCTCCAAGTACAAAGATTGTAATGGACATGTTGATGACCAGTCAGTATTGATATATTAGGAAGTATTTACATAACTCAGAGTTGTTGACTATTGTAGAAATGTTTCAGGCCCCGTTCCCACTGGCATTCCTCCTGTTGAGTTTTGGAGTGTTAAGATCAGACCCCTTTGGCTCAAATTTGGAGTGAATTAAGACTGAAAGAAGCATGCATGTTCTGTAGTTGCCTTCCACTTTCGGAGGGGAGAATGGCGGAAATAACTGACCTGTACAATGGTACCAAAGTACTTTATGGCATCATCTATCTGTACACTGAAAATAAGGCTTTCCTTAAGCTATTTGAGGTATTTCACTTTGATCTACAGCCTAAAATGTTCCCTGTTAATGGAAGGCTTGATGTGGTTTTTATGCTTTCCTCATGAAGCTGTTCTTTGACAAGGAGAAAAATGTATCTAATTAACATGCACCTTTCTGTATGTGGATTATTATGCATTCATTATTTTAAGTTGGTGCTATTATATGAAAGTTTCTCCAGAACTCCGGCAGCTTGGTAGAAAGGAGTGACAGTTCAGTGCATTCTCAGCTGTGCAGCTCTAAAATATGTTGCTTTTAAAGACACCTACATGTTACAATAAAAATACCCTTGTAGCCAAAGATGTATGACCACAGTCTAGGTAATTACAAAAGAAAGGGATTAAACTAAATAGTGAAACATGAAAAAAAAAGGCAAAAANATACTAAGTGTTATACATTTGATTGATATTCAGGGCTCAGTTATACTTGAGAAAAAGAATAAATGTGTAACTTTGCTAAAAACAACAAAAGACAACTTGGGGAAATGCAGAAGTACTGCTAGAAAAGCTGAACGATACATTTCTATGTAAAATGCCATGTGACTAATATAAGTGCTGTTCTGTCCCAGATAGGGCTGCTGAGATTGTAAGCAGGTAGCAAAAATTTACTGTTTCATATTTCATAGATAATAATTGTTCTGAATGCTTTAAATAGTACAGGAAATGTAGTGTCACAAACTTGACATTTGAATATTAATATTGATACTGAAACAGTTCACCACAAAGATTGCCAGGGCTGCAGGAGGAAGGATAGCATTTTGATCAGATAAAGACAGAAGAGTTATAAAGCTTTTCAAATATGTTGAAAAAAAGGCCTTGTGGAAACTCAGACAAAATTACCTCTCAGGACTGGATATTTTATATCCTGTTTTGGTAATATCTCCACAGGTAAAGTTGGAAGCAAAGAGATATCTTTGCCATTTCTGTCTTCCCCCTTCCCCCACCACCTGCAGTTTGTTGAAGTCTCTTTCAAAAGAGGGTAAGAGCACAGGGCAGCTAAGTGTTTTGGATTCACTTGGACAAATAGGTGAGTGGATGTGGGCTCAAGAAAAGACACATGGGCATGTATAGTTTTTGATGGCCAGTCTCAAACTTGCTTGAGATGCGCTGTAAGTTATCCTCTGTAAAGCTGAGATTTGGTGACAGGTTACTTTATTGAAGAGAGACCTTTCTTTTCTAAACATAAAGCAGTGCTGACAGTCCCATTTTTTTAAACAGGCAACCTTGCTCTCCCACATCTGTGTGCATGTGAGTGTACGCACAATCCCTTGCTATAGGTTTGTTGTGGCTTGCTCAATTTTTGTAGTTATGTGTGGTGAGACCAGGAGAATACAGCCCTTCATGTACAAATACACAGTAAGTTTCAGCCTACCTACGTGATGGGGCCCAAGGACTGTGTCCTCTGTTTGTTCACAGTGTAACAAACATCGCTCAAAGAGGATACAAAATAAAGGTGTAGACTGTGAAAAACTGGTGATGCTTTGCAAGCAGAAGAGGCCAGCCCAAGCCAAGCCCACTGAAGGAACAGGAAAGTTTCTCTTCTGTTCTGTCGCTCTCTGCAGTGCAATGCTGGTGTGGATGTGCCCCACTGTTAATGAATCTCTTAGTGGCTTTTGGCAGTTGTTGTTATGTAGATGATTTGGTAAGTCACTCAGCTGGTGGTAGTACTGATAGGTACTTTGCAAAATTCCTTGTCAGTGGAGTATGTTGCGTACATTTTTAGCTTTGTACTGGTAGTATAGATTGCACCGGTTTGATTTTAGCTGTTTAGCTATATGCAAACTAGTTAAAGGAGTTTTATTTTTTGGGACAGGAAGGAAAAGTTTGTCAAGCCACCTTTCTGAAAGTGTTTTGGTAGCTGTGACCACTTTTTCCATTCAAAAATATATCTTGTGCTTTCAGACTCTCTTATTTTCAGATGTGATTAATGGAAATTTTTATCTTTAGAATGCAAACGGAATTTTAGCATACTTTTGCACTGTATAATGCTTCTTTCTGCACAAACTGCTTACGAGACAAATTAAAAAGACAGGTATGTATTTAAAAACCAACCAACCAACACCAAAGTGCACTTAACCTTCTGAAATATTTATGTACTTGGAGTTGCAGGTGCTGCAACATATTTAAGCCAAAGTGGCACTACTGTGCTTTGCCAAGTGTTAGCAGCTCCCTTTGGCTGTGTGTTGCCACTGTAGGCAGGAAGAAATGTGGGGCAGGTTGCTGGAAGGATGGCAAAGCCTTTGTGTCTCAGTTGGGGTAACCTACATGGGAACAACTTCTCTGAGGTACCTTTTTCAGGGGGATGTTGGGGAATCCTAGATCCCTGGCAGTCAGTGGCATTCCTGTAAAGAGGATGGAACAACAGCACTTCTATTAAGAAATGCAAATCCCCTGCTGCTGTGTACAAACCAGGCAGACAGCCCTGGGTGATGCCAATGGCATTTTATCCTGCCCTGGAGAGTTGTTAAATTCGTTAGGCACAATCTCATTTTCACGAAGGAGACCTGGACTAAGATAGTAATGCATTGGAGATCTTACTCTCCAGGGCTGTGCTGTTTGTAAGGTGATTCACAACACGTACAGGGGGAATGGAAAATGTTGTCTTGGAAGCATTCCAGTGTGTTCTTATTTTGAAGTCATTTTGCCCAGGCACAAATGCTGGTGATTGTATGGGGAGCCTCTAGAACTGCAGGGTGAAAGGTGAACCTCCTACACTTTAGGTTAGGCTAGAACTAGTAAATGATGTTTTATTCTGTGGCCAGCTGTTCACCTGACTATTCAGATCTCGGTTCTAAATAAAAGCCAAGAAAATAAAATACTTACGAGACTTTGGCCTGTTACAAGATGGGTTGCTGCTGCAGATGATTATATAGATCTATTTTACTGGCTGTTCCTTATGCCAAAATTTAGAAAAGTGTCTTGATTTTGAACTGCCCAGAAACACAGACCAAAATGGGAGTAATCATACTGAAACAAATTACTTTTTTTACACTCTGTATTTCCTCTCTTTCTTCAACTGTTTCCCAGAATATTGGCTACTTCTACTGTCAGTTGTAGAATAACAGGTTAAAGTAATCTAAAAAAAAATTATAGTATAGCTGCTCAAAGGAACGTAGAAGTAAATTGTTAAGATAACATTTATCTTCTGAATTAGTGTCTGAGCCTGCTTCCTTGATGTTAGTGCAAATTAATGAAATTAGGATCATACTTTTAAAGAATTAAGAACAATAAAAACCCCCTAAACCCCAAGAGTAGTATATTTGAGCTGATCAACATATAAATGAGACTGAAAAATTGTGACATAAGCCTAAATGTCAGCTAATTGTCATGGTGAATGGAATAATCTTCCATGGAGCTGTGAGTGGCCAACATGTTATTGTGCATCAGGGCCCTATTAATCCATAGATTATTGACAGAGCATATGGTAACTGCTCCAAAGCATGCCGTATATGACACGCTTTTTGTATTATTGTTTAAACTGCATTTTAATGTATAACTGGGGAGATACGTAGTCTTAAAAAAACCATTTTATGCTGTGATATTTGCTAGCAGTATGGTATATTCAGGATGTTCAGTAGATATTCAAATTCAGTATGCTGCAGAATTTGTGAGTTTGCATTTTAAAATACTTGTCATTTCTGGAAATACCCTGAGGTGTGACTGTCCACAACCTTCCTCTTCTAAATAATAATTAAATATTTGCTTTCAAAGATGAATCTTTAGCTATTTGGAGCATGAATTTCATAGCTAGTGATTTTAAAATCTTATAATCAGGACTGTGACCCAGAATTTTTTTTAACTGTTCTTGCTGTCCTGTTGATTAATACGTGTGAAATACCAAAGCCAATTACCTGAATGCTGTGCCTCCTTGAGTACAGTTAATTTCCCTGCCTTTTGGAAAAATTGAGGAACAGCTAGGAAGAGAGGCAGGCAGGACCAGAGATCCTCATGCAGTTCAGTCCGGAGATAATTTCATCTGGCATCACTTGGCTAAGGAGAGATAAATTGCTCATGCCACTGGTCAGAGCTGTGTAGTTACATGAGAACCCTTGAGAGCAGGAAGATGTCTTTCCTGGGGGGACATTTTGGAGACTCTGGGGGTAGATTATGTGAGTGCTGGGGCTCTTTCACCTCAAACTGTGAAAGCTAGGGCCTTAGTGCTGTTCAGAGTTGGGGAACTGCCTGGGTGCCGGTGACCAGATTTTAATTTTTTCTGTCTGCCCCTGCAGCAGCTGCTCCTCATGGTTTTTTTTTTCTGCTGCTCTGTGCTGCTGCAGGGTCAGGTTTATCCTGAGAGCATATGCTTGTGGGTGCTCCATGCCAGTGGTGCAGCTGGAGTATGGGGCTGAAAGAGGAATGAGGGATGTGGTGGACTGCCTGTGAGCCTGCTCACCTTCTGCACAGTTTCAGGAGACCTGGAAAATAAGGCAATTAATTGCTAAGCCTGGAGTTTTTTAAAATACAATTCAAATATTGCATAATGTCTATTACCTAAATTTTTCTATCCTTTTGGAACGTTGCCCCTTAGGGATAACTGGATACAAGAGTGTTGCACCACGTGTGCATAAAGGCAGGAATGTTCTTCAGGCTGTTGCAGCCCTCGCTGGAGGTTGTGAGCGGCAGAGTGTTGGTTTGCAGTGTACTCGGGGTTTTTAGTTTGTACTCTGTGGTGGCAGTAGTGACCAGTGACTGGTCTGTCAGCCTGTTGGGTTGGAGCCTGCCTCTGAAGAGCAGGGACTCAGGAAAGCAGAGCTGGCTGTCAGCTGGTGCAGTTGTTCTATGGTGGGCTTCACTTCTATCAGAAAAACCTTAAGGGCCTTGCAAGTGGAAAAAGATTGAAAGCTTGCTTGGTCTTACTGCAGGTGAAGAGAGATCGTAAAAGTTATCATTTTGGTATGCCAGTTGTCTTTTAGAATATTAATGATACTTTTTCATTTTTATGTCATTTTCCCTGGTTTTTCCCTGTCCATTTTGAGTCATTTAGCACTTCTGTCTTTCTCTTTTACTATAATTGTAGTTGTTGATATCCAAAATTCTTTACTGATCTAATAAAGTAGTTAGATGAGCTGACTTTGAAAACACAGTAGGATAGCTAAGTGAATCTATATAAAAATTATTGTTTAACAGAGAGCATCTTTGATTAAGTTACCAAACATTCTGGGAGCAGTGTTATAGTTATGGCTGTTTTCAGAGAACTTGAAAGCTTTCTGGAAAACTCATCCTTTGGAGTAAAATGTTTTCTGTTTGTTTCTGTTATGAAAGGGAATAAAGTGTTACTGTTGGTATTTGTCATAATCCATTCATTTCTCATACCTTGTAGTAAATGATAACTCTCCCCTTCCTATTTTTGAGATACTGAAGCATGGAAGTGAAAAATGCCTCATTTCATTATTTAGATATAGGCAAATAATCCTTTCCCCCCCCCTTTTCTTGAACTATTTCTGATTGCTCTTTAAAAATTCCACTGCACCCCTAGCAGATGGGCCTGAAACAGGAGAAACCGTTCCTGCAAGTTCAGCCTGGTTCATATCTGAGTGTGCTGCCTCTCTTGCTTCATTGCGAATCCACATCAACCCACTGGTGTGATAACATGGAATGAGATGCAGAGTCATCCATATCTTTGCTTCATCTTGAGCAGTCAGGCTGGCGAGAGAGTGGAAAATGCTCCTCAGCAGCAGGTTTGATGCTTAGGAAACCTGATTTGGGAGTAAATTCTTGCTCAGATGGGGACAACCTTGCTTCTGTCCTGTGCTATTGGTGCTGTGGTGCAGGGTGACAAAGGAGGAGCAGCAGGCCATGCCAGACTGGGTATCACTGGCATGGGCCTTGCCCACATGTGGTTGCAGGGAGGGGCCTGACGGAGGGTTTGCTCCGGCAGAGCTCTTCATGCTAGGACTCACGGAACCTTGCTGGAGTTCAACTGAACAGTATGATTAGTATCATTTTAGCTCCCAGTCAGCTGTAATAGGTACCAGGAAGTTGTTTCTCTTTGCATAACTTACTAGAAAAGATATTTTACTTTCCTGCACGTATGCCTTATATGGAACAACAGGCAGTGTGGCGTTTTGTCAGGAGACTGCGTGAACTATATTTTCCAATGTCATAACTGGCAACTGTGAAATCTGCATCAAAATGCTTTTCCCAAGCATCCTCTAGGCCAGGGAAAAATACTGCTGGGTATGCAGGGTGCTCATACCTGAGCTCAGGACAGATGCCTACTCTGGTCCTCACTGGCGTCAAGGGAGTTAGTGGTTGAACTAGGGAAGCTGATCTGGGCAATCTTCCAGCCTGAAGGATGTGAGGCAGAAACGGATGGGAGGAACTGTAAGTGATATGAGGGAAGCAGTAGGCTAGGAGAAGAAGGGTCCAATAAAATCAAGTAATAAAACACATCCATAAAACTGCAGGACCTGAAGTTTGAAACAGTAGCTCTATGCTTGGCACAACTTTCATTTCTAATTTGTCTGCTTCCTTCAGGCTTCCTCTTGCCAGAGAGGTGGTCTGTATGCTCACTGTCTGCAGATGGAGAGTCCCTGGTCTGCTCATGCCAGTGGTGATACAGGATCACAGGGACATAAGAGTTTTCCCTGCAGCAGTCATTGCTCTTGGGTGGGTGTGCTTGGCTGGTTTTCCAGATCATAGACTTCAGGCAGTAAGGCATTAGAAATATTATAGTCTATTAAATATACTGTGGAGCGTTTGGCTGCACTAACTACTGCTTTTAGTAGAGTTCAGATCTGACATTCTTGGGACTGAGAGGGTTTGGATGTAAACTTTGTTAAATTGGTTTTGAAAAAGGAAGTTCTTTCATGCTTTGAAGGAAAAAAAAAATGAAGACAGAACTGCAAGTCTCTTCCTTAAATCAAAGTTTTCTGCCTGAAACGGGAACAGCTCAGCAGAACAGTTTAAGTAAACATGGCCATAACTGCTTATCTGAGACACTGGCATCCTCTCTATCTTACTGTGTTACTTTTTTGTGGTATCCTGGCGTCTCTCAGTCACTGATGTGTTTGTTCTCACAGCACCTCCTTTGTAGGCATATACTTTTGTGTCCATTTGATAGTTGCCACCAAGATTTGAAGCTTTATCTGAAGAGCTTGCTCCAGGAGTGTACGTTTTCTACACCTCTACAGATGAGATTTTGGAATTGCTGTCTGAAAAGTCCTTCCTGCCTCCAGCTCTGAATTTCTCTTTGTCTCTGTTGTGGCTTCTTTACTTATTAAGTGGGGAAAAAACAGAGGCAACTTTTTCTGAGTCATCCTAAGTCAGTGTTCAGCCCAGAACAGGATAAAATCTAGGCCAATGACGGCTGGTGTACAGTTGTAGCCTATGTGGGGGGTCAGTGAATGTAGTATAAACACTGGGAGATTTGCTGAAAATCACATGTATGTGAGAGTGCAAGGAGTTAGGTACCATACTCTAGAGCTGGTGCCTGAGTATGGGATTTTGATTCTTCTCCTAGGTAGGAAAAATGCACCATATTGTGGGAATGACTTGTTGATACCTAACATTACAGCTTGGGTGGGTTTTGCCTGTATGTGTTAAAATAATGTAGACTCACACTGGGTCTTTTATCCAGGAAGCATAGCCTCACGCAAGTAACTTTTGTGCACTTCAAGTGCTTCCACTGTACCATTGCTTGAAACTTCATTATTAAAATGAATTTTCAGGTTAATATTTTGCTCTTAAGGCCAGCTTCTAAAGAAACAAATTTAATTTGTACATGAACAACAAGAAAAATGTTTTAGTTATAGAATGTAGGACTGTAATTTATTTGATAGTTCTAGTAAAGCAAAAAATTCAGTGATGTTTCATAGAGTACTTGTGTGTGTTCTATAACATGTTCTTCAAAGTAATGGAAGAATAAGAAATGAGAATTGAGAGAAGCTTTTTGTTTTTTTCATGGGAATTAGTGTGTCTGTACATTTTTGAGGCTCTAGTATATGTTCTTCCTCATTTTGGTTATGTTACGAGGAGTAAAATCAATTAAAAGATGAAAAAGAGAAAAAGAAGACTGTGCCTCTCTTGCTCAGTTTTGTTGTGATTCAGGCAACAGTGTATCAGGACATGGGAAGTGATCTCAGCCATATTTTTAGTTACAGTTAAAAAAATGATATTTCGTGATGAAATAGTGTCCAAAATTTTAAAGCTTGTGCACGTGCAGATGTAAGTATATTGCACTGCCTGTGCCAATCTAGTACATAAAGAGCTTCACAACTGTTTGGATCTGCTCTTCTTTCCTAATGGGCTGCAACTTGTTTACTAATGCTTGAAAGCATGTACACATCAAATAAATCTCTGGTATTTGGGCCATAGTGTACCAGCATTATGCAAAAGGAAGATTAACCACACTCAGTGTTAAGCTACGATCCACTTCACTCTTGATTCCTCGCCATAGTAAATCAACAAAACCATCAAAGAACAGAATTAGTGGAAGGGTTCCTCAGACAGTAGATTTATTTCCATGTTTATTTGTGTTATTGTTAAGAAAAGGGAAATCAGCAGAGCAAATCTGCCTGGGGCTCAGGGCATTACAGATTAATCAAAAGACATGAAGTGAGCTTTTGGGTGTGGAAAACCAGCACCAGATGCAAATGCTACATAGCCGCATCATATGGTGTGTATGGTGTTGCTGCAACAGCTGGGAGGCAACACGCCTGCTTTGACTGCTACTGCTGCTCTTAATAAATAGTCTCTAGCAAGCAGTATATTGGGAAGTCTGACACAGAGTGAATTTGCAACATTGACTCAAAAGACTTTCCTAACATGAAGCATCTTTAACACGTATCATTTTAGCTCTTTCCTGTTTTTACTCTGCTCTCTTTCAGTGAAAAGGTCAAGACAAGCTCAGTAGCTCAGTGGCTGATTTTTTCTAAAATGCTTTACAGCAGGGAAAGTGGGGAAACCTCTTAAACTGGTGTCTTATTCAGTAAGTTAAGCCTTTTTTTCTTCAGTTAATTATTTTATTTTTCTTTTATTTTTTTAATCTTATGTGTCAGTATAATTATAGTGATTTAGAAGGTATCCCCTGGCAGGTGTGAAGCTCCTCATCCCCACCTTGGATTTCCCCCTCCCCCAGAAGTAGTCTTTGGCACATGAAACCTGTTAGCCCGCTTTGGCAGATATGGAAGTATGCAGCTGACTCAAACACTACCATAACATAGCTGTCCCTCTGCCCCAACTGGGGCTGACTGCTGCACTCGTGTTCAGAGACCTGCACTGCGGAGTGTGCGCCTCTCTCTTTCGCACTTGCCCTGCGTGTGTGTGCACCCACACACTTCAACAATGCCCCCCCTTCGTCTTTGCACTCAGAAAGCCACCAGCTGCATTAATGAGAGATTTTTCAGAGACCAGGAAGGGAACTTTTTGGGTTTTCCCCTACAGCAGGAGGATAGATATATTTGATATTGCTATCACTATCACTATAAGGAATAAAAGAGAGAGGACTGTATCAATTTCTTTACAGTAACAGATATGGAGACACTCAGGAAGATTTTCTTTAATGTAAGTAGAGGTTCAGTTAGTGCTGCTGCCTTACGTTGATTCTAATAGAAGGTCAGAACTGTAAAAAGTTAAGTGTTGAATATTCAAATTTAATTTGTAGCATCAATTTAGGATGGCTTATAAGTTTAACTAGCATTAAGGGTGCTAAGTGCTTCCAGCTGAGGTCAGAAGGACTTTCAGCTGGTCAGCAGTTCTTGTGACTTGGCCCGATACTACTTACTTATCATTTTCTTGCATACCTGATAGTTCTGCCTTTTTTGCAGGTATGAGTTTCTTTGCTCGCATCCTTTTATGCTTCATTTGCTAACTCTTCTGTTCTGGAAAATTGGCAGGATGACAGCAAGCAACTCCCTCATCCTTTTGTGTTAGGATTAATCCTCAGGGTTCTTTCTGATGTGTCTCCAGAAATATGTATTCAGCTTAGGCTGAATGCTGATTTGATTTGTAATACTAAAGTGTGAACAGTGCAGAGCACTTTCTGTCTCTTGAAAAAAAAAAAAAAAATCCTGGTTGAGGTGTACATGAACAGTTCCAGAGTTTTAAAACTCAGAAACATAAAATATGTTTCTAAAACACAGATGTACTTTGGCACATGGCAAAGTACTTTGCTGGATCGGTATGTTTGTCTTTGTTTTGTAAACTTGGAACTTTACAATTAACAGTTAGAGGACCTATCACTTAACAGGTATGGTATTTTAGTGCTCTGAATTGTGCTTTGGAATGATAGACAGATTTTTATTTTGATTTCAGTTTATATGGCTTGTTTTTACTTTTTTTTGCTTAACATATGATTTAATTAAAGTTTTGTTGCAGTGATTGACAGTTGCTTTATTTGATACCTGTTTATAGACGTTTATTCATTACTTTTTCAATGTACTGATATTTGTCAGAAGAGAATGGTATTATTTCTTTTGTCAATGATAATGAGGCTATAAATTACTGTAATTTTGGGATACATTTCTGGTACGAGCAAACAGTATTCCCTTGGTGAGTTTTCTGCTGTGGAAAACTAGGTTATGCATAATATATTTTAGAAAAGACCTGTATTCCTCTGAAGATGAATGGCATTGTGCAACTCCTGGAAACAGAGAAGAATCTAAATGTATGTAAATTCTTATTAAAAGGATGGCAGCATCCGCAGTCTTGTTCCTCCTTGTCCACAGGGGGGACTGGAAATTATTGGTTGTGGGTTCTGCTTGTGATTTTATTTTTTTTTTTAACCCCTCTTTTGTAGGACGTGGGGTGAAGGGTTCAGCTGGAGCACCTCAGTGCAGTCACCTGCCAGGTTCTTCCCAGAGCCACCCTGCACCTGCCACTGGTGCAGCTGTGTTAGGTCCCAAGGTGACGATACCCACAGTCACCAAAGATGAAAATGAAAGTCACACAGATGTGGGGCTTTGTATTTTACTGACAAGTACAAAAGGATTTTGCAACATTACAACTCGAGTAAGCTGTGGGAGTAGGGAGGATATGATGTATTCTTCCCTGCTAAAATCATAGCGTTAACATTCTTGGCACCATCTCTGAACTCCACAGTAACTTGTGGTATACATTTTAAAAACACACCAAACAGCACACACTGTTTAATTCGGTGTTCCGTTACGCAACAGAGTGCGATTGCCTCAGTGAAGCACATCTGCATTGCGAGAGTAAACTCTCCTGGGAAGCAAGAGCATCTTCCTCAGAAGTAGGAGTGAGGCGTGGGCTGGGCATTGCTATTTTGGCAAGCAGAGGGAGCCAGTGTTGGAAAGCTGCCTCACCTTTCACTTTCCATGGAACTTACCCTTTCTCCCTGTTTCAGGCACCAGCCACTGCCACTTGCTTCTCCTAGTGGTGGCACGGGGCTGGAGATGTTTTCAGTGGTTGATTAAAGCATTTATCAGGTTTTGAGAACCATGGTCTTCGCTATCTGTCTGGTTGTTTGTGATCTCTGAGCAGAATAGGCTATTAGGGAGCAGTAAAAAATGCAATTTGAAAAAACATCTAGAAGAGCTAAGAAAATGTTTTGGTTTTACTAAAAAAGCCAAACTAAACCACACCTGTGTGATAGTATCTTCTTTGACAGTTAAGTTGGCAGCAGTTGATGGAAGGCACAAAATGCCTGTAGTTTTTATATTGTGTTTCAGTTTGCTTCTTCCAAGTCTCTCTTTTGCTGGAAGCAAAGTGAGGCTCCTGCTGTCTCAGTTCTGCTGAAGTTCTTCCTGTCATCCTAAAGGTTGGTTACCAACCCTCCTTTTCCTCTTATCAGCATGCATTACATTTTTATGGCAGTGCTTAGCAAAGACTTTCCAACAGTGCCTATGACAGTGTAATTGGACCCCTCTGTCTGACAGAAATTACTCCCTCTTTGATGGGGGGCTCTGGCTGCTTTCTAACACAGCTTTCTTTGAGGCAGGTTGGGTGTCTAGTTAGCGGGTCTGTAATGTGGGTGCACAGCATTTCACCAGGCACTAGTCAAAGTAGTTATTAATGGTTTGCTGTAAACTTCAAGACTGGAGTGAGTGAGATTCCTCAGGGGTCTGTCCTGGCTTTGGTATCCTCACTGTTTTCATTATCGAAATGATTGATGGAGTAGAGAGAACAGTTGTTAAATTTACATAGGATTAGAAGTGTGAAGTGGGGCTGCAGACTCCTTGGAAGGCAGGATTAAAGTTTTGAGCTGCCCTGGCTAACTGGAGGAACAGTTTGAGAAAAACCCCCGAAAAGCAGCCAGGATACAAACATAGAAGTGCTATAGAGAGATAGAAATATCCAGTTGCATGAGACAGAATGGGGCTGACTCAGTAACAGTTCTACAGAAGAAGGTCTGTGAGCTGGTATTGGGCTGTGTTGGAGTTGCAGTTCGGCCTGGTTTGGTTGAATAGGGTGGTAAAATATCACAGCTGGTTCCCAGACCACCAGAGAAAACCAATCTGTAACATATCCTTCTCTTCTCTCCCCTGGAACCTGGGCTGCCTGTGCTCTGCTGAGTGGGCAGCTTTTCTTTTGATCCTGTGCCTGCTTCAGTTCTGACCCTGGAGCTGGTGACCATGCCTGTAGGGAAGTATCCCAGCTCAAATCCTCCCAGGCTGTGTGTGCAGGACAGCACATCTGAGAGAGAAAGGGATTGCAGACCTGAGACCATAGATGTCATACAGTCATACAAGGAACAAGGGTTCCCCATCCATGTTCCTCAAAAAAGCATTGTTTTAGGGTGTGTAAAGAAAAGGCACGAAATAACCCGCCCACTCCATTCAGTGTTTGAAACAGCTTAATATCTAGTTTGGGGCACAGCACAGTCAAGAGCCAGCTGGATGGTGTCCAAGGAGAAGGCAGGAAAAATGATGAAAGATTTGGAAAACATGACCTGGGAAAGAAGATGAAAGAATGGGGATTGTTTAGTCTACAGGGGACAAGGCCAGTAACAGACATGATAGTAGTGTTCAAGTATGTGGAAGGTTCCTACAGGGAGGAGGGGAATAAACTGTATTGCCTGACTGCTTGGGGTTAGGACTAAAAGAAATGGGCTCAATATTGAAGGTGGCAAGACTTAGGTAAACATATAAGAAGGCTTTGAAATTATAAGGGTCTTTTTGGTGCTGCAGTTATTTGCCTTTGAGAAAGCTGTGGAAGCATCATCTCTGGAGGATTTTATAAAACAGACAAACCTCCTACGGGAATATTTTGGGCATTGCTTTGGGAAAAGAGGTGGAATACATGCTTCTGATGGTCGTTTCCCAGGAAATAATGAAGAATTTTTTTTTTTTTTTGGATACTCTGAAGTTAGAGAATGTAATAATCTAGCAAATAACTCAAGAGATAGTGGCAATTCATTATTTCAACATACCAGTGGTAAATAGACAGCTGATTTATGCACAAAACCCAATGATGATAATACCCTTCTGTTCTCTGTTCTAGTTAAAAAGAAATCTGAGTAAGCTAATTTTACTGGAGCGTTTCAAAAGGCTGTTCCTGTAAATATCCTACTCTATACAGAAATAGAGGAAGTGATGTTGTTTGGCTTTGCTTATTGAAATATTGGGCAAACACTATCAGTACCTGTTATTGATTGTACATAGCATGGCCATAGTAAAGTCAGCAGTACTCTGTGAGGCATGGGAGTTTTACACTGGAGCATAATGTTGTGTTTTCAATCTTGATGTTTGTGCACTTGTGTACTTCTTTTATGTGGAATAGAGAGCAGGCTGAGAAGAACTAAGCTTTAATTACCTCATTGCTATCTATATATGAGTTACTCTCTGTTGTCTTGTTACATGAAGTGCCTTGAGAAATGGCTTGTGGTGTCCCCATGGATACTTTCCTCCTTTTTTTCTTCACTGGAGGATCACTTCTATGACTTTGAAAGTTTCTACAGGTCCCCTGAAGTCTTTCAACTGTATTTCTACTATAGAACAAAAATGTACTTTTCTTTTTGAAACAGAGCTTCCCCTGTTCTTGTTGCTATGCATGACAGGGAAGAGGAGGTCTCATGTGGTGCTATAATCTGTGAGAACAAGCTGGGTGATGGAGTTGTTACAGGACACCCTTAGGAGAGTTCCCCAAGTTGTGAGGGCCAATTTTTGTCTAGATGAGAGCAGCCAGGCTCCTTGTATCCTGCTCAGCGCAGCCTCTGGCTTGATAGTCCTGAGGGATGTTTTGTCACCCTCATCCTGGGCCTAGGAGCACTGGCAGAGGATGGTGCAGAGTCACCAAGTGCCCAGCATGGATTTAGCAAGGCTTATTGTAATCCTGGCAGTACCCACACTAACCCCCAGCAGTCAGACAGCACCGCCCGTTCATGTCCCTGGCGCTGCAGCTCTGGCCTAGCACTGCTGTGCGTACGCCTAGAGGACCTGCTGCTGAGCCACTCTGAGCACTCAAGAACTGCTGCTCATTACCTCTTTGCAAAAGCTTCCTCTTCCTAGTCTGCTGCTATGCAGGTCTGTGTCCTGATGGAGTGTGAGAACAAAATGAAGACACGTATTCACATGTGCACATATGTGCATATATTTTAGTCTCTTGCCTTTTTAAAGTATGGAAGAGTAGTTTGCACTTGTCTTTGTCCCAGTGTATCTGCTTTGCATCAGAAAATTATCGTTCTTCATGATCTTGAGTGTCCCATCTCATGAGAAATAAATCAGCACTGCTCTTCCTGTGAAGGTTCTTCAGGGGATTTAAACTGCTGATTTCAATTGTGACTAAAATCAGCAATCAGGAGAACTTTAAAGAAATCATCAGCTTCTAAATCTTGCTTTGCATTTACTCTTTTTAGTCATGGTCCTTAAACAAGAGAATGCTTTCAGTACTTGAAATAATTTTGTGTCTTTTTTTAAACTTGTACTTCATTATATTTCTACAGATGTTCTACCAGTAATCTGCTCCAACATAGATTTCTGTAGGCCTCTAATTTTTCTATTTTTTTTAATCAGTGGTGTGCTTTCTGTTCACTGTTTACTAGATTAGATTTTTGCACGCATCTTGTGCAAATTCACACGGCTATATTCACATTAAAATAAATGTTCAGCAAAAATGCCTAAAAAGAAGATTCTGAAACATTTCTGTCACGCAACTAAATGCTTCCTTAAAATAGGAGCTGAAAAATAGGAGGGGAGAAGAGAAAAAAAATTCAACTTGTTTTGCGTTAAAATTAAATAATTTTTAAAAGGAACAGTTATTGTAGTTATTAAGTCAAATTTGGTTTTTTGGTCACAGTATCTTAGATAAGAGTTTTGGGAATCATAGATCTTGAACTCTTGCATGTCACTACTGTTAAGAAATTATTTTAACTCCTGTTTTCTTACATCTACAACTTCCAGTTTCTTTCTTTTGTTTGAGCCAGCTATATAACTCAGCCTGCTAAATGTACTGACATGACAGATACCCTCTCTGGCCTGATGGAAGACTCTGCTGCTGCAAGCTGCTGCAGGCTGTCTGGTAGTCCTGGTTTAAGAAATGTAGTCAGTAACTGATAGCTGTTTTGAGATTTGATTTTCTTTGTGACTTCAGCAGGAAGCACAACCTTCTCCAAATGTTGCTCAAACAACAACCCTGAATTCTAGTGGTTTCAATAGATACAACATTTGAATTTAATATACATTGCCATAACCTAGTTTAGAATATGTCTTAATTTATATACATAAATGCATGAGAAAGAAATCACTTACATATACATTAGCCTCTGTGCAGAAGGTGGTGACCCATCTCCACTGTGCCCAGAGGGAGAGAAGAGGGTTTGTGTAGCAGACTGAGGAGAGTAACAGAGCTTGAGGCTTTGCTGTTGTGTTCCCAGTCATATTCTTGGATCTTGCAAAAGTGACTCTGTCTTTCAGATTCATCCAGCTGTAAATGAGGAACTGAGACTGAGGACTGTTGAGAGATTTTAGGAATAAAGTTAGTAATTTTGTTTTCTGATATGCTACATAATCTCTTCCAGGAAAAGGCAATAATGGCTGTTGGTCCCACGGCGGGCAGCGAGCTCAAGGCACACATGGATCAAGTGTGATAACACTGATCACTTGTGGAGTCTGGCAGTTTTCTTCTCAGACAGCTTTGCAAACACAAACTGAAAGTAAAGATACTGGAAAAACTAATTTTCTTTGTCTAGTGTGTATAGGAAAGTCAGTTCTTGGAAACTGGGGAATGAATCAATGATGTGGTGCCGAGATAAATCTTAAGAGATGGGCACAAGTGGAGGATTGGGTGATTGCCTCTCTTTCATCTCCCTTAGCTATGACTTTGGTGGCACACTCATCCTGGCCTTGCTCCTGGTCAGAGTTCACCCGTGGGAAGAAGTTTCTGCTCCTGGCATGTACTGTGCTGGCTAACCCTTAGCATCATAAGCTCTGTGCTCCCTGACTTGTACCTTTCCCTTCTCCTCTCCTAGCGTGATGCCCGTCTTCAGCTGCCTCTGATGCAGGGTGTCACCCTTGCCTAACTGTGTCTTGCAGCTTGGCTTAGAGGAATGAGTGCATCTGATGGGCTCTTTTGAAAGGTGATGCTCAGAAGTGTGTGTATTGCCAGGGGCTGTGGCTGGGAGATGAGGAACCTTTTTACAGAGCTGTCAGTCATGGTTTGTCATATATTTGTCACTGTTTAGCAGTTTCTGCACTGGGGGCCTGAGAACCCTGTGCTGGGAGTTATGTAGGTGCAGCACTGTCTCCAGGCTGAGGACAAGGGAGTCCTCACTGAGTCTGCATCAGAGTTCTGATCACAGTTTGTCACTAATTGTGATCAGGTTAGTTGACACTCTATGTCCACATGCAAATTGCACACTGATTTCAGGAATCGTCTGCAGAATAAATAGAAGCACTTGCATCATGGTTTCAAAGAAAATCAGTAAGTGTGAAACCCAGCAGTAAAATGAGCATGAGGGTGTTTCTGCATGGCCAAGACCCTTCAAGGGGTAATGGAAAGATTAGACTGGGGAAAAAATTGTGCATCAGCTTCCATGAATCCTGTGCATTTATCTGTAGGGCACTTTTNTAGTTTCATTGTTTTGGTTTGGTTTTTTGTTTGTTTGTTTTTTGGGGTTTTTTTAACAGCTTGTCAATGGATGCTATAATGAGGAGTATGTTTGTTGTAGACCTACAAGGGGAAGGCCAACACAACAAGTTGTGGTTGCAGACTGATTCACTGGCTGCTACATCCTTCGAATGGTGGGCAGGGCAGGGTGGATTCCAGGAGCACAGACACTTAACTGCAGGCTGCGAAGGGGGACCTTCTGTGAGTGAGTAGCAAAAGGAGTTCTACAGCACGCAGGCCAGAAAATATCAGGTAATGAAGCTTCTAAGATAAGATTTAAACTGACAGGAAGTGAAAACTAACTTTACTGTTTTTCATACAGACTGACCACCCTCCCCCTTCACTAATGCTCCTGATGACTGCAGGGGAGCAGTTCCTCTACCTACTTCTTGGAATTCACACACTTGGGTTAGAAAAGTACATGACCAAAGTGCACAGCCAAGCTCTGCTGTCAGTGGGGCTGCAATGAGCCTTGGCTCTCAGTCCAGCTTAATTTTAGACAAGTCCTTGCTGTCGTTATCTCCATAAAACTGCATTTGAAAGCAAGGACATGTGTAAAGAAGGAAAGTACAACACTTTCCTGTCTCTCTCTGCCTGTAATCTGTTGCAACAGATCTGTTGCTGTGCAGAGTGTGTTAGGCTCAGCAACTGCTCTTCCTTGGCGTACCTGCCAAATTTTGAAATCTATAAATAAGGATGTTTGGAGCAAGGGGAATAGACACACCTTCTAACTCTATTGAAATGCTTGGACATAACATGCTTATTTTGGCAGGACAGATTGGGAAAAACAATCTCTCTCTCTCTCTATATATATATATTGCGAAAATATAGGGACTATCCCAAATAAAGCAGCTGCTGTGTCTATGTGGCTAAAGCAGATTTCCTTAGATTTATGCTAGCCATGCTATGAGCTGCACTGAAAGAAAATTAAACAAGTCGTGTCTCATCCCCTTCAGCTGCAGACCTTTGCCAAAGTTTGTTTCTTAGAAATTAGATGAACCTGATGAAGCAGGATCTTGTGTCTAAAAATAGAGCATTTTACTTTCCATCTTGCCCCTTACAAGGCAGGGTATAATTTTACTTCATCCAAGAAGTGAGATGGAGGGTGATTTGAGCTTTACCTTATGTCTCTATCCTCTTTTGAGCATGTGACAGAGGACCTTCGTCTTCCCTGACCAGGTTCAGAAGTGGAGGGATCCTGACAGTGAGGAACCACCATTGCAGGTTCTTTATGTGGTCAGGGCAGCATTTGCATTTTGCAGGTAATGTGGCCTTTCATATGACTGTATGGCTTCTGCTACCCAAGAATGTGGAGCTAAATGTTCTGCTCTTGCAGCAAAACAGGGTTTGCAACCCTGAACAAAAAGATGGAGCTTTAAACCTGAGTTTTGCAAAGCCACCGGAGCTGCAGGTCCACTGGAGTGTAGCTCTGTAGATAGCCCCTGCTGCCCTTTCGGCCTCTCGAGACACGTACGAGCTGTCCAGCTGCAGCTGCCTCCAGGCTCTGCAGGTGCATGCAAGGCGAGCCAGAACGGGGCCGGGGGGATACTGCAGCTGCCTGCCCTCGGCACCCACCAGGAAGGCCAAGTCTGACAAGCAGGAATGGAAAAGCTGGCTGTCGGCCAGGTTGAATGCCATGATCCCAGCGACAACTTCCTTCCTCTCTTCTCTTCCTCCCCGCCCCACTGCCTGAGTGGTTTGGAGGGTGGTGTCCCAGGCACTTAAGGGTGTGTGAGTGTTGAGGCAGTACTGTTGCTTTGCTTTCTGTGCTTTTTTTGCATGCGGATCTGTCTGCAGCTGTTTGCCTGCTGCTTTTCTAACCATGCGTGGCGTTCTTTGACTCACAGGATCGCAAGTGTACAAGCCAGCGTGTGGCAGCTTGGCACAACCGATTCATTAGAGCAAAGAAGGCCTGTGTCCTGCAGGGTGGTTTTAGTAAAGATGTGTCCCATCTGCTGCTTCTTATCACCCTTTTTATCTGTGCTGCTGACTCATGCAGTGTGGTCTGCTCAGCTCTCCATTGCAGTCACATCACACTTTGAGTTACCTTTACTATGACTCATGTTTGCTTTTTCACTTGGCAAGTGTTAAGCTAAAAACAACCCAGTCTTGTCCCTCTCTTGTGTGTTGTGTCCTTTTCCTACCCTTTACCTCCAAGTCTTGTCTCTCTGTGATAATCTTCTCCTTTCCCTCAAGTAAAATATTTGTACCTAATTTTTAAGCTGTGTAGTTTTGTCTTTCATAGCATCTCTGCACTGTGCACCTCAGGCAAGTGAGATTGCCAGTCTGTCCTAAAATATGATAGTTCCTCTAAGCTGCCATCACAGATATGTTTAGTGGAGAGTATTTTTTTATTTCCTCTGTTTAAAGAAAAAGTGTGTTTATTGATGTTTTGGTGTGAAATTTTGCATCGGGACAACATGTGCATCTTTGTATTTTGATAGGTAGTGTATGCACACAGATCCAAAACCCCTTGACTTCAAATTTTGTGTGCACTTTCAAGCCTGTGTGTTGAGCTAATGAGACCATAGCTTGAAACAACTTGTGCTGAGGTTTCCCTTGCTTGCTTTTGGCCTATACTTCCAGAGCCAGCTTGTAGACCAAGGTGTGCATCCTGTGTGGGCATTGGTAACTCAATTTCACCAAGCTTGAAATCCCCACTTAAAGTGCTAGTGCATTGTTTCCAGGCTAAAGGGAACAACTGAGTAGTGCTCCTGAAGGCTTGGTATTTCCTTGCTTCAGTTAAGGGGAATTTTGCCAGTAATTTCTTTGTGGACAGATTTGTGTGCATTTGGCCCTTTTCAGCGCTGAGATCCCTGAATCTTTTTCAAAGGAGAGCCTGGTCCATGTTTCACTGAGGACAGATGATTGGCAGAGGTTGCTGTACAGTTTAACTGATGTTGAGTTCTGTACCTTACTGTCCTGAGTCCTTTGGTCGTGCCAAACTTCTGCCAAAACTGGCAGTCTGGTTGAGGTCTGCCCTGAATATACCTTGAAGAGTGTAGCTTTTATAATGCTGTGGAGATAACTACTTGGATACCATAAAAATTGGCCTAGAAATAAGAGAGAAATTCTTGGAAGAAGTTTTAGAACAGGAAGGGAGGGTAATGCAAGACTTTTTATTTAAAAGAAAAAAAGTTGTCCTCATATTCTTCTAGCAAACACGAGGCAGGTTTAGATTGCTGTGCCAGATTTTCTTTTCTAGGAACAGTTAGACTTCTTTTTTACATCAGGGTGTGTGCAACAGATGAGAACACGTCTGTCTCTTTCAGATTTGTGTGTAGAAAACACTTTTCAGTGTTAAACAGGTAACACGTGTTTTAGACCAAGCTGCTTAAAACTTGTAAAGGCTAAGTGATTTGTCTGTGCCCATGGACATAGTCTTTGAAGCAGCATCACCTGATCAGGCAGACTCTCTAGTCCCTTTTCAGCCCTCTGAGATGGAGACAAGTCCTTTCCATACCTAATCTGCAGGGTTAAGGACTTGGTACCTCCTTCCTGTGGAAGGCACCAGACCATGTTTCAACATTTGCTTCATGATATGTGTGCTAAACAACGCCTTGGATAGAGTGGGGCCTTTGCTGCTAGCAGTTTAGCTTGAAAATACCAGGGGATATGTGGTAAGTGCAGGAGCTTTACCTTTCCAAGACTGGGGGATGGCCAGCTTCTGTCTCTGGGCAGGTATGTCATGTCCTCTCCACTTCCCGTCTCTCCTTCCTGTTTAGCTTGAAAACGTCATGATTCTGTGAATTTGCTGTTGCTGGGTGTCCCTGGCAGTGTGCTGCCAAGCTTTGTTGGTCCCTGGTGTAAATAAACAGGGCTAATGATGATCACAAGCAAAAATATTCCATTGTTTCTGAGAAGCATCTCATTGTCATGTAAGCCTAAACTAATACACTCCATAACTCCAAACCATGAATGTAGGTCCCTCCTACTCAGCATGTGGCATCTGACTAGGAGACAGGCATTGCTCATTGGAGTCCTTGACCCTTGGAGATTTTGCTTTTCCAAGCCCGTGACCACAGATTATATATATACATGGTGCTGTCCCTGACTTGCTGCTAATGGTTCTGAGGTATGTCATGGGCCCACAATGTGGAGCAAAGGAAATCCGTCCTTATTGACAGGGGTTCTTGTGCCTCACAGACATAGGCTGCACCCTTGGGAAGACGGTGGCATGTAGAAATGTCTGTATTTTCTGTTTTCCCTTGTGGTGTGAGGGGGGAAGTGTGGGTCTGCAGGTGGCTGGTGCTGAGCCCTCCTGCTCACTGCTGCAGGGCGGCTCTCCCTCAGCAGGAGCAAGGCAGTGCTTCCTGCCTCAGGACACAGGCTTAGGTTCACTTTGCGGCTCATTTTACCCATGCGCAAAATAGATGTGTAATGATACCTGCCTTTGATGTGGAATCCAGTCTTAATTAATTAATTAAGTGATGTTCCCTAAATGCCTTGAGATCTGAGAATCACTGTATATGCTCCAGAGCAGCAACAGCACTTGGAGGTTGGAGAACCATCTTTGCTGCCATGATGAGGTTTCCCAAAAGGAGAGACTCCAGCCCCATATTCCCCAGCTCCTCTCCCATTTTTTTTTGATGAAGTGATACTGTGCTGCGCATTAATTGTGTGGCTTGCTCCCTCTGACTTCTGCCTAAATAAATAAATAAACTGATGTGCTTAATGCAGTCACCACGTAGGGTGCTTGCCAAAGAATTTCACAAAGCAGCAGAGCTTGGTTGCCAAATGTCATGTCTTTTATATAAAGAATTCTTCAGGAAACAAAGTTGCACAGGGGAAAAAAAAAGAAGAAAATGTAATAAAAATCTCTTACTGCTGTAAGAAACATTGTCTTCTCCCACAGGGAGAATGTCTGAGCCATGTCATGGTGGGATCGAGGGATCCTATTTTTATTTCCTCTCCAAGGCCCCTCTCTCATTTCTTTTCTGCACTTACCCCCCCCTTTTCCCCCCCCCAAGAGTAGCTCTTTACTGTTCTGGCTGGGGGAAGTGGATTTCAATTAGCATTCAAAAGCAGGGTTATGGGATGGTCAGCTTATATGTGGATTTTGCCAGTGCATTTTGGGTGGCGAAAAAGTTGTTTAAACAGTGCCACTGTCAGAATATTTATTAGTATAATATGATTATTGATTGAAGAAAGCCAACAGAATTTTTTTTTTTTTATATCTTTATTTCAGGGAGCGTAGGGGAGGTAACAAAACTTCAATATCAAAACATAAGGCTGTATCTTGTAAATGCATGCAGATCTGTTTTTACTGAGAAAGCTTATATGTACCATTGATATGTTTAATTGTGTCTATGTTTAGGAGTGCATTGTGTCACCTCAGTGAGCTGCAGTGATTTGACCCTGGGTTTTGCCTGACAGGTGGCGTTTGCCATGGGATCTGCTACAAGAGGGATCAAACCCCTCTTGTAGTGCAGCCCACAGCTTGCTGTGGGCTTGTGGGACCCAAAGGTGCCCTGGGGTGAGGCAGCACCTGCCATGTTTTTCCAGGGGCAAAGGATGCCAGAGGGTGTGTGGATGTGAGTGGGCGACAAGCTGGATTGAGCATTTTGGGTTCAACATTGTGTCCCATGGGCTGGGTGTGGATGTCCTGGGTAGCTGTGCTGAGCAGGGAGCAGGGTTTTGCCCAGTTTCAGGGCCCTGTAGGGGTCCCTGACAGCAACTGGCTGCTGCTGCTCAGCTCACCCAGCTTTTTGGTAAAGATGTGGGAGGATGAGTTTTGGAAATCACTCTGTGTAGGCTCGTAGCATTGCTTCTGCTTATTTGTGTACTCCCAGTTCCCACCTCTGGGTGGTTCTTACAACTCCAGAGACCAGTATTTTTTCCTCTAATTTAAAGCTTTGTTTTGGCAACGTGTTGTCTGTGTCCGCAGGCCCTCCGGTGCTCTGTGTTGTGCACTGACTGGTTGACTTTTTGAACCTGGTGTGGATTTGCAATGTAAATGTGGTCCATTGAATTGGTATCAATAACAGAGAGTTGGAGCTGTACTGAAGTTTACAAAACAGGGTTGAAATTGATTTTCTGAACTTCAGCCCTCTACAGTGTTTTATCTCACAGGAGTATTTAATCTGGTAGCATAATGTGTAGTCATTTAGGCAGTAGTGCAGCCTTGCAACTCAATTCTCCCATGTTGTAGCTGCAAACAACTGAATGCAAATTTAAACTATATATACTACTGTTTCCTTCCGTATCTGTCACAACTCCTTTGAACTTCCATCAGGGTTACTACATGGCACTGCAGAATAATTAACACAGTATGCATTAGCAGTATGTTCATTTGTCCTATATTTTGTCAGGAACAAACCAGCACTGATAATCGGATAGGGAACACGAGGTTCTGCTTTTGGATTCTTAATGCCTATATTGCAATAATGCAGTAAGTCAATGGTAATGAGTCTTTTTCAGTTATTAGAGTTAAATAATTTTAAAATGTTGTGAAAAAAACCTTCAATCCTCCTTCTCCTTCCTTTTTCCAGGAGGAAAATTGAAATTCTGTGTGATGAAAAATCCACATCTCTGGGTATGGTGTCAGTAGGGAAGTCCTCACCACACAGTTAATTGTGACAAGTGCTGGTGTTTCTTCTGAGATGTACTGTGTCAGAAAAAGGGACTCTTTCAATTGTACTTCTTCTTTCGTCTTGTAATTACACAGTTCTGCAGTCCTGCTTCTCTCCCTGGGTTGCAAGCACTGAAATTTTCACTGCTTCTGAGTCCTCAGCCATGTGTCTTGTGTTGTGTGTTGATCTAACAATGAGGGAAAGAAGACTAATTAATAGGCTAGTGCTCAGATTTTACAAATTTTTTACAAAAGCCTTTAAATTTAGAGTGCAAGTGTTGTAACATAATTCCCAGATAGGAAAAAAAGCATTCTGAACAACAGTTGTTGTATGTGTTCGAATGACTAGTGCAGTAAAAACGTGAATTAATACAATATGCATTATATAGGCATAACTTTAGATTAATTTCTGAATTACTAATTTATATAGTACTCAGAATACAGACAAGTGATAATGATACTTGCATGAAGAAAGAGAACATGATAGGTAACCCTTCTATTTATACTTAGGCACAGATGGAGTATGGCGATGAGAATGGGAAGAGCCTGCATTGGTTGGAGTTATACTGACCTAAGTTTGCCATGTGCCCTTCCCTCTCATGTTCCCTCTAGGTTTTTTCACATTCTTTCATTTCATTGGGGAATTACTTCTCTTCTCTCTGTTTTGTTTACATTGTCAATATAGCAGTGTTTGTTCAGGAGAGGTATTCGATTTTACAGCTGACATTTATTTACAGGGTCACCCTTTAGTCCCTGTGTTGGACTGCTGTTCCTTGTGAGCAATATTTCATGAGCAACATAACCTACTGTCTAAGAGATTCCATAGAAAACCATCTCTTTCTCTGAGTCCCCAGTAAAAGGCACATGGAGGCATGCTTTGGGCATTATGTTAACACTTTTGTGGGAGCTTATATTGTTCTTTGAGACAAAATAAGCCTCCAAGATCACACCAGGTCAAAGGGTTTCTAGCAGTGTACTACTGTTGCTGAAGCCTGTAACTCAGTTTGTGTGGATGATTTTTAAATGGTCAGGTTTCGGCAACATAATCTAGTGAAGATGTCTCTGCACATGCCAGGGGAGATTCTGTGATTCTCTTGATCTCTGAGAAGTTTTTACTGCTGTTTTTCTCCAGTGCAATGATTGTCTTTGCATTTTCTCAGCAGTTACTCCTTTACAACTAGGAGCAGAGGGTACTGTGCCTTTGAATGTTTTGGCACTCACTGCTTTAGTTCTTGACTCATGACTTACGTAAGTCTCTTGAGTAGGTTTCAGGTTGCTATTTAGAGGTGATGATATTCTTCTTGTGGAGAAAGCATGGAGGCAAGGAGCTTTAGACAATTATCTTGCTTTGCCTTGTCCTTTTATCATGATTTTTGGTATGTTTTTTGGTTTGTATGAATAGTCAGGGAAGACAAAAAGGGAGAAAATAGGTTCTTGGAAAACATGTGTCCTTAAATGCAGATGTAGGCATGTAAACATTTATCTAGATTTTAAATTTTGCTGATTATCAGAGAGATTAAAAGAGAACGGAAAAATCAGTAGGCTTCTCTGGGTGAGTGGTCCCTTGAATATGAGACCATTGCTGTTAAGGTGCTCAAATATGAGTATAGAAAATGTAAATTAGGTATTCAAGTTTGAACACTTTACCATTATAGAAATGGGAAGTAGAAAGAGGAAGAGTTGGAAGGTAAGGAACAAATCATACAGTGACTTATGGGGAAGCATCCGATATTCAAAAACTGTTACTCTAAGGTTAAATATTTTCAGCTTTTAAAAGCCAACATTCTGCACCAATTTATTTGACTTTTTTTCATAATCTTCACATTTTCCCTCCTTTATTTTTTTTGACAGCTCTCTAAGCTAGAAACCTAAGTGAAGCAGGGAGGGGAGAGAGATCAAGAGACAGTGAGCATGACTTATGTGTCTCACATTATCAAGAACGTGGTGGGAGGGGGGATTAGATAAATCTGTGAATAATACCACGCAAAGAAGTTCAGAACGTGGAACCACTCCAGACCATGAATGATCCTGTGAAATTTCATGCCTTGTTTGTGTAAGACAGCCAGAAAGTTATTTTCTTGTTGCCTCTGAAAGAAAGCTGGCTCCAGACCTTCTTGAAATCTTGTGGGATTTGCTAAAAATCATGGGAATCAGTAGCAGAAGTCAGGGTGAATATAGCAGTTAACTCGAGATATATAGATGATTATTTTGGCTCTTGGTCTTCATACTTCTAACCTTACTTGCATTAAAATGCTTGTTGCTAGACTTGTAAAATGTCTTTAGAGTCTTCGTAAGATTTCTTGAAATTATCTGCAGGAGAAATACTAGGACCATGTTTTTCATGAAATTTTTTTAGATCCTTTACAATGTATAAACTGCATGTGTATGTGACTATATATTTTTTTCATCAGAAGGATAAAACACTTCTCATCATGAGTATTTTGCTTTGCTCAGTAGCTTTCTTGTCAGATAGGAATGTGGATTTGAGATATACTGTGACTTTATCCTGAAATTTTATGCCTGTTGTGCACCCGTAGAACACTTGTTTGACTTCTGAGTGAAATGCTGTGTATGGCTGTAGGAGGACATATATTCAGCATTTGAAGGACACTGTAGCACACAAACCTGAAATTCAGCATATAGTTTCTTACTGTTTGCTGTGGTGGAGGCATTGCCCTATGGTACTAGAATAACTTTCAGTTTTTTGATAGTAGTAGTGATCTTTGCTTGCTTTGCTACAAATATGCTGAGTGTGCTTTTGAGGGATGAGATTTACTGCTTACTTTAGCAAGTTCTGCAAACAATATCTGACTTAATAATTTTGTTTTCTGCTTGTAATTACACATCCTTCTTTTTTGTAATGCCTTCAGAACTTCTCAGTTCATTATAAACTCTCAGATCATAATTTTAGGAATATTGCATATCCTGACTGGTCATAACGAGGCTGAAATTCCATCTTGGGCTTCTGGTGTCATCACAGAACTGGGATGAAATTACAGCTTTAATTTATGTACTATGGGGGATACATTATTTATTACTGTGCATTAGAAAATGATTAATCTCTGCTTGTGTTGCAAGGCTGCCCTACTGCTCTGAGTCCCCAGGAAGTGCTGAGACATTGTAGAACTTCTTGTGTGGATTACATACAGTTTTATGAAGCTGCCAGAAAGATCATTGCATTATTCAAAAGCTGCTAGAGGTGATGAAAATTTAGGAAGCCACTGTTGGTTTTTTCCTAACCAGTAGAATTCGTACAAGGCTTTGGTTTGCTAAACCTGAGCATTTCCTTACCTTTAGTTGCTTTCAAGTGTTTTGCTTCACATAAAGCTGTGATCCGATAACTGCGTTGAGGGGCGCTGTGTTTTGGGGACCCTCGTTCATCAAAGCACTTTAAACCATAGTCAAGCTCTACTGAAGATAATGGAGATGAATCATGTACTTCACTGGTCTGCTGAATCTGTTCTTTAATTTCTACTTCTTTGGTTGTTCATCAAACCTATCTTCTTCTTTTTTCTCCACTTCACCAAATTGTATATGTGTATGTGTGCATGCACATGCATGTGTCCATGGGTACATTGAACTGCAGTGGAGCAACATGAGCTAAGGGAAAACTGTCATAAAATTAACCAATTCATCCATATTTAATTTCAATGGCTTCTAAAAAATGTTCTAATGCTCTTGTAACTTTCTATTTTTATGAGAATTTTCAGTACTAGGAAAGTCAGTAATCAAGTTCGGATATGTAATTATTAGTACTGTGCAACTAGTTGTAATGTCCACAGCTATGGCTGTGATGAGTTTGAGTCACAGCATTCCTTCACAGCTAGTTTTCATTGGAGTTTAGCCTTTCTGCGCTAGCTGAGAATTTGTCTGGGTTTGTTTTCTAGCCTGTGGACATGTGTTTGTACAGACCTAGTACCAGCCACTACACCATACAGCTGTTACCAAGTAACATAACTAATCTGCCACTTCATAAAAAGAATTTGGTGTCTGGGTGAGGTGATTGGAATTTTGCATTTGCAATGCTGTGCCTAGGTTTGGAGCGGGGGAAAAAAAATTAAAACAAACAACAAAACCTAAATGGTCCCCTCCCCGCCCCCCCAAGCAAAAAACCTCACCAAACCCAACCCCCAATGGTTTGTAGGAACTCTAATTAATGAGCCCTGGCAAACTGTCTTCAAAGTACTCAGCACTATTAGATCTGAGAAAAAGAATTAGATACTTCTAAAAGATCAAACAGATACAAATACCTTAAGAAAAGAAGTCACTGATTTAAATTAAGTGAATGCTCTATACTAGTACAAAAGTATTATAAAAAATTAAATACTCCCACTTTCTAAGGTGGCATTTTTATCTTTTAAGGCTTTGATGACATGTATAAACCACTCAAGTTTCAGTCTTGTGCGTTATATTGTCACCAGAAGCTCTGACTAATGATACAGTAAAGTCTTACAAATGACAGGTGGGTATAGTATGACTCTAAATTACCTTTTTTTGATTGTTTTATTATTGTCATATGCTAAAAAAAAAAAGTTGCAGTGCCTACTGATTAATTGAACTTAGTGGGGAAGTGTTACCCTCAATTTAATTTGGGTGGCCATATTATAAAACACAGATGTGGAATCTAAAACCCAGTGACAAAGCTGATAATCCTTGAGGTGTAAGAATCTTGAAGCTGGTGTAGGGAAAGACGTGTGAAACATGCCAGCAGCTCTACCCCACGCAAAATTAAAATGATTGTCATTTTTGCAGGGAACACCATGGGAATCAGAATTAGAGACATCCACCCCTCTTCAGTTTGAAAGCTGAAGAGATGGCTGCACTTTCTGTACAGAGTTTCAGCCTGCTAGAGCTGTATAAATAGATCTCTGGTGCCGTGCAGATCTGCGCAGGACCAGTCGCTCTTCCTTTCTACATCACGAGGAGATGCAGAGAGCAGTTCTCTGCAGCTACCTGCGTCATGCCAGTCATACTGACCACTGGCTGGGACTTTTGAGGGTGGAAAGGCTCATTAAGATTATGTTCTCTGCTCTGAAGGAGTAAGGAATGATGTTTATTTAGATTTAGGCTGATTTTTACATTGTCATTTTGGATTTTAAATGGGACATGGCTTTTGTATAGCTTTCTGAATGAGTTTCAGCCTTGGGCGAATCTGGTATCATGTGAATCAACACAGTGTATCACATCAACAGAGAGGAAACCAGCTGTTTAGCATTGGGGGAGTTTTAATTGAGCTATGATAGATACGTGAGACTGGAAATAAATACAGCAGCATGAATTTTATACATGCACTGTAATTTCTTACTTTCCTGCCTTCTACTTCACTATAAATACTATTGCCAGTTTTGTGTAGGGAAGGGCTTTAAGTGTGATAGAAGAGGTGGAAAAGAGGACTAATACAAAGTTGAAGGGTAGATTTCTCAAGGGTCTTAAGCTACCTGTTAATCCTGGTTCATAGGGCAAATTCTGTTGCGCTGTCACAGTCCAAAAGAGTTGGATCCTACTGCTGCGAGCCAAGGGTGACACCCTGGATGTACAGTTCTGCACATATGTGAAGGACTGAATCTTCACATGGACCATTAAAGCACAAAAGAAAATTGGAGGAGAGAGAGAGAAGAAAGAATGACAGTAGTTTTTGACATAGGATTGAGTTCCACCTCTTGGCACAGATGTCCAGCTCAGGGAAATGAATCTTAAGGTAGAATAGTTACACATCTAGGAAAGTGTGCCAGTCACTCCTTCCTCTGCAAGTGCTTCCCTCTCACCTTGCCTGCAGAGGCAGACTGGAAAGACATGGCTCTGATCACTCTGGTGAATGGGTTAGAGCCAGTCCAAGCTTTGTTCTTCGAAGCGTGGGCTGTTTTATTGCCCGAGTTTTCGTTTAGGATCAATAGAGGTTGGGTAGTCTGGTTGTGCTGTGCTGGCACTCGGGGCTGGGTTGTGCCTGCCTTGGTGCACTGCGGGAGCTTGCTGAGTTGTATAATTGCACGTTTACTGTCATACCACGAATGACTGATGGCATAATTCGTATTTTCAAAATACATAAGCAGCTCAGCCTAATCAGGTGGTGTGGTAAATATTTCCAGGAGATAAAAACAAAGTATTAGGGCAGGGAACAGAGTTACAAACTTTCTTTAATGAGCTGCATATTGTTTGATCGTGGTTTTTTTCATATACCTGAGCTTCTACATGCCAAATTCTAGAATTCACTGGCAGCTGCTTCACAGTCCTGGAGAAATAATACTGTAAATACTGGGAAGAGTAAAAATGAGTGGATGTGTCAGTCTGCCTTTCAGACTCCTGTGACTAACAGGTGATTAGTACAAATAGCAGAAGGCCCTTTTATCTTTCCTCTTGCTTCTGGAAATAAAAAGAAAGGGAAAACTGGGGGGCAGAGGGAACAAATTCAGCTCCTCTAGACAGTTAACAGTGGTACGGCTGACTGGCTTGGATTACAGTTCTGGCTGGGTGGGTGTTTAAATTGTAAATCTGAGTAGTTCTGCTCACTTCCTGGAACCCCTAAAATTAAACACATAAATGTTTTGGGACCTGAAAGAGCCTCTTTGGCTTATTCTGGAGAGTTTACTGCAAAGTCTTATGATGCAGGAAAAACCCCAAATCCGAAGTCTTTTCCCGTTTCTAATGAGTAGCTCGTAATGTCGATGGGATGTGAAGTGGAGGGATTCCATTTCTATTTGTTTATGCATACCAATCTTCAGTGCTTCGAAAAGATGAAAAAAATGAAAATATCATATTTTTGTGTGCTGATCAGATGCTGTTATTTTTCAAAGGCACGAATTTTAAATAGCAAATGCTAATTTAAGGAACTTTTTAACATATGTGGAAAGCACTCCTGAAAAAATACTGAAGTTAGAGTGAAGGATTTTTTTTTGTTTAAATGAAACATTTTTCTCTAATACGAACATGTCAGTGCTTGGTGACAATCATGCTCACTGGAACTTTGGAGAGCAGGGGGAACAATTTACTCTTCCACAATGAAGAACAGTTTGTTTTTATGATATTTTTTTTTTAATAATGAGAAGATCCTGGTAATTGTGAAAAGACCTAGGAGAGTAGTGTATTCACAGATGGATGAAATATTTCTGTAGAGTTTAGATGTCTTTCTGAATATACTACACAGCAAATTTCTGAGCCTGATGCTACTCACTTGCATGAAATGGAAGGTTGTTTCCCACTGGGGGTGGGATTCTAACCTCAAATTATATGCCCTGTCATAGGATTATCATAAGCCTAAAGGAGCATAATTGTCCTTTCTGACTTACGAAATCTCTTTAAATTTTTTTTTAGCCTTAAATTAATTAATCTAGTGTAGATTGCATTTAAATATACATCTGTATGTTGTGGCATATGTATTTTAGCATAAAATATGAGTCAGGGGACTAGTACAAGGAGGTGTGTTTGTAGCTTTTTAAACTTACTTTATAGCAATTATGTAATGATCATTGGCTTTTTTTTAGTAATATAGCAGCTACTGAAAACAGGTTGTTGTCTATTTCAGCCCATTTGAAAGAAAGTTGAGCAGCTGGTTTCCTTGCAAATGTCTCTTATCCTGCAGAGACTGGCTGAAGGGTTACTTTCATTTTCTCCAGGACAGTGGTGACAGGAAAGTTATGTGGTGGTGTAGTTACTAGCTGTAGACACCAAAGAGAAACCCTAGGTGTAAAGTCAAGGAATTGTTGGAAAAGACAGTATAATATTAAAACTGACAGAGGCTGGTGCTAGAAAATGAAACTGTTGAGTGCTAGCTTTGTCATGACAAATATATGCAGGTTGAAAGCAGTTTTGTCCTAGATGTGAATAAATGCTGCAGAGATTAGACTGCACTGCAGCCCACATTAGTACATGTGCATGTATATAAAGAAACACAATAGCCAAAATAAATTAGGCTGTAAATAATTTTTCTGGTTACAAACTCTGTTCACCAAAATTAATGAGACATATATAGCCATATGCAACATTGTGAATGTTCCATAAACTTAGCTTTGTTTCTAACAATATCTGTCTTATATCATGAATCATGTAAAGGAAAAATAGTTTATTTTGATCCTCCAGGGAAAAAACCCTTTTATTATCTCACCTCTCCTCAAAAAGCCCAGACATCTGGGCTTTTTGTCCTTTGTCATTTGAAGCAGATTTGAATCTGTTATCTCTATGTAAATCTATAGATACACTTTTCCTGTCTTGCATAGGAACAAAATGTTGTCCTACTTTCTGCAATTGGAATTTAATAAATCCCAAATAAGTAACAGTAGTAAACTGAATGTGTTAAAGAAATGGAACAGAGGACAGATTACAATTTAATTTCCCAGAAGATAGACCTAATATTATTCATAAACAGAATGCAGTTCACAGTAAGTACAAGTAAAGCTGTGTTTCAAACCAGCATAAGTAAAATAAACCTCCCTGGGCAAGACGATGCTTTGTTTTGTTACTGATGAATCTAACAGAACTGGCATTGCAGTTCTGAGTTTTAACATCAGATCCATTGGCTTACATTTCTTGCCAATTCAACATCATTTTTCTCAGACCAAGATGGGTATTTTAGTTTGTTTTCCTTGTGGAATAGACTATCTTCCTATCTCCCTGAATCTCTGCAGTAAGGTTGGAGTCCACTGGCCAGCTCCAGCTAAATTTAACAGGCAGGTTGAGCTCTGAGCAGTTTTGTGAAACAAGGAGTCGGGTATAGAACAACAACAGAAACGGGTGACCTTTCTGAAGGAAAGGCTCGCCTGTATTATCACAGATGTGAGAGTGCAATGGGGCGGGAGCCATTGCTCAGGGTTAGCTTTGCTCAGAGCGTGCATCTCACTGTGCATGGGGTCATGGAGAGGCAAAGCCACAGGGAACCAGCCTTCATGGACTATACTGCTTATGGGACTACTTGGTCTTTTAAGGAGGGAGAATATCCCAAATCCTTTTACTTCTCCCACGCTTTATTGGTAAATGCAGGATTTTAAGTTTTCAGCTTTCCTCTACTCTAAACCAACAGCACTTTCACTCATTTCACATGTTCTGCATGAGTCAAATGCAGCCCGGGACAGATGGACAAAGTGATGTGGCCAGGGGTGTGCAACAGATGGAACACAGCACTGGTCTGTGTAGCGGAGCTGGGAGGTTAAAGCCCAACCCACTTTTTCTGTCCTGTGCATAAAGTCATCAGTGAATGCAGTTTAAACACACAGATCACTCATTAAAGGTCCCAAACTTTCTTAGACAGCTCTTGAAAATGCAGGGCAAGGAAGTTAGGCCCAAAGCTGCACTGTTAAAAATTAACCATATTAGAAACCCTGTCCCTGGCTGGTTTAATACATAGAAACAATTGCCTTTGCAGAAAATGAACACAGATCCACAATGCTTTGAAGGGAAAGGACGAACAGCATGGTAGCAGTTGTGACAGGGCCCAGCTTCCCCTACTGACTTTGCCTTTTTCATTCATGAAAATGGACAGTGGTGGTGAAGTTGAGACTGTGCATTTTACACACACTTCCTCTGTGCTTGGGCTTCCTGCTTGCAGTGAGCTCAGTCGTCTCCTGCATGGAAGGCATGCGAACGAAGAGAGAAGCTTTCAAGAAGGATTTGAGTACTAGGAGAGCATTTCACTTGGCCCCAGCCAGGTTCTCAGCATGATGGTCAATGTTACTCTTGCTCACGAATTTGCTGTCAGGTCCAGAACTGTTTAATAAAAGTTGAACAGATGGATCAGTGAGGTTCAGTTGGCTTCCTGCACCTGGAACACAAGGAGATTTCTATCACAAGGTATTTCTTAGCAACTTCCAGTGAAACTCTGGAGTGTTATGCTGTTGTTACTGCTAAGGACAAACAGTTTATGAGGAAAAGAAACAACACGTATGGGGGATTGTGTAGACAGATGTCTTTTAGCCAGTGGCCTTAAAATCTCCATAGACTCAGGAGGTACTTTTTAAAGGGTGGCAAAAAGTAAAGCTAGACATCATGTCATAGAATTCTTGGCCTTTCATGCACTGAAAAAAGATGTGATGACTGTCTTATTAATTGAATTAGTTATGATAAGTGTCAAGATTTTGAGAGTCTATTTAATGACATTTTCAAAGAGAACAAAAGATCCACTGTGAGGACAAAATACCAGAGGACATTTAACATAAGCTCAGATGACAACATATTAAAAAAGCACTGCTGCCTAAAATTTTCTGCTGACAATTTTTACATCTAATGCCAAAATTTTTATAATTATGCCTAATGTTTATTATTTTTCATAGTGGAGTTTAATGGTGGAAAGGTAGTCCTTTTTTTGGTCTTTTTATCCAGTTTGGTTTACTCTTTCCCTTCTATAGTAATTCTTTACTATTTTGGTGCAAGATGAAGAGAAAATATTCAGTTTGTTTTACCTTTTCCCTTCTGTAATTGTTTTTTTTTGCTATATTGGTGTAGGACAAAGAAAAAATACTTTAAAGAGTAGAAGAACTCATTGTAAAACTACAGAAATTAGGTTAGTTATTGTAGCTGAAACTACTTTGATCTATTCTTTACATTGTTCACTGCAAGATGCTCTTGCTGCTAGTCGATATTACACTGTTGCAACATTAGAGTAGAATATAATAATACCATCTTTTTATTTGGTGGCGTAAAGATGAATGACAGCAGACTATTTGATTTTTATAATGATGCCTCCATGAACAAGTAGTGTGGACCATCTGGAGCAAGTATCTGTGGAAACTGAGCTGGGATGCTGAGGTTTGTACCAGGCACGTTTTGGGGTTGCTTTTACTTCTGAGAGTCTGGTGCTGCTGGCTGCTTGCACTGGGGAACATGGTGCTACTAGTTAATTCCTCCCAAGGGGGATTTGTTCATATGCTGCAGGACCACCCCACAGTACAACTGAAAGCCCAGGCAGGATGGATTATCTGGAGGCTTGCTTCAAAAGCTGCATGCCTGATCTAACAAAAGCAGAAGGTAGCTTTGCCCTATAGGGATGTAATGGGATGAAGGCATGGAAAGAAAGGCATATTTTAGTGATCTGACTGTGTATCGTTGTGCCAGTTAGTTAAACACATTTAATAATTTTTCTTTCTTCGTGTTCTTTCTTCCCTTTTCTTTGTAATTATTACTGAAAGGGGAAGGTTGATGTGAGTAGGTTTCTGAGAAGGAGGTCTGTTTTGAGAAGTTAGAAAGAAGAAATCTTCTACCGAAAGGACCGTATCTTCTTTAAGGAGCTTATACAATGCCAAGTGCACATTAGATGCTTAACCAGTAATGACCCATGTCTAGCGGCCGGTACTTGACCTGGGGACAGTGCTTGTAACCTTCAGGTACAGAGGATGCTCAGACAGACACTGCACTGAACTGAGGCTGTCGGCCATCCTAAGACACTGGCTGGGCATCCTTCATTTAAAGGTGTATAGCCTTTTTTTGGTGTGTGTCCTGAGGCAGGGAAGGGGATGTGTCATGTCATATTATTGCTAGCATGACTTGGAAAAATACATGATGTTACATGAGGGAGTATGTGTGAGAGCCAGTCTGGCAGATGTGGCAGTCCTGCTTTCTGGATCTGACAGTTGGCAGCCCAGGGAGCCTACAACCAAACCTGGTATTTGCTGAAATGCTCCTGTTATGGTTTGTGCTGAGGAAAAGGAAGTAGAAGTAGAGGTGACAGAAGTGGTAGTACAGGGTTGTTTGTTTTTTTTTTTTTTTTACAAAAGACAAGTTTGAAAGTAGACTTACAGAAAATCTTTGTCTTTCTCAGTGTCCTGTCTCTTCTTGATTAAAAGAGTAGGTTTGACTACAAAAAACCCAGCCAATTTTTGTAGCCAACCAACTCACTGAATCCAGGCAGAGGGCAACATTTCTTTCTCTGCCTGGAAGATTTTAGTTGCTGGCCAAGCTGCCAGCATAGTCCTGCTACTCTCAAAAAGTAGGAACAAACCACAGTGGCTGGTTGTGGCTTAGTCAAATTTCTGTTCTAAAACCAGCATATGATCAGGCCTCCAAAGTTTCCTGCAACAAAGGCCATCACAGGTTTCTTCTGAAGTGTCCTGAATGTGTCCTGTACTCTCTGTCACCAGAGATACATGATTGTATAAGGAATGTTGATTATTTAGATCTTTCTATATAGCAGCAAGCAACTAGATCCCAAAAAACAACCTGATATAGCTAGAAGGTAGGTGAGATGAGTAAGTAAAGCAGAAGGCAATAGGAAAAAAATACGAGGCCCATCTGTTCCAAACAACATGGAATTTCTATTGTTTTTCTAGAGCCCTTCATTTGAAGAACCTAGAATGTATCTACACATTGAATATCATGCCATATTTCATTTTCTTAACATCTCTTTCTAAACTATATGTGCTCTTTAGCAGAGGCACGCTTGCCTGCTGCTTTTTGTGGGCAACACACTGAACTTTTACAGGCAGATGTGTGTTACTGTTCAGAGCAGCTTGGCCAGTGAAAGAGTGGGTGGAGGGTATTCAGCTCTTCACCCACTGGCGTTCCTTGTTTTCAGAGGTCGTGAGCCAAGGAGGGCTGTGCCTCTGAGCACAAGTAGTCGTATGGCAGGGTCGCTGCCAAGGGATGAAGCCACTGACTTGTGATGCAGTCTGTCTCTCTCAGACCTTCATGCTGGGATAAAGGAGGCACTTAGGGTGCCAGGGAGAGCCTGAGGTCGGCAGCTGATGAGACTGGGGCTTTATGACTTGGAAAGACATGACGCGCCTCAGGGTAAGTGGGGGAGAGCATGGCTCTGTGTCACCTTGTAATGATGAACAGGTGGCATCAAGGCATGGGGGCAGTGAGCGTGGGCTGGTAGTTCTAGTCCAAAAATCATGCAATAAAGTCACTTCGGCTATTAAGAAAAGAGGGGAGTTCGCGGTGTTTGTGCTTATGGGCAGAAGGCAAGAAAAGGAATAAATAGCATGTAGGAACATGTGCCTGAGCCTGCCAGACCCTTTGCAGAGGCAAGGGAGAGTAGTAGATGCATTCCTGCAAGATTTTGGGGAAGAGTTCCTGTCCCCATGGTGAGAGGTGTCCAGAGAGCCTGGTGCTGTCGTTTCTCCACCCCGCATAGCTCATCCCAAAATGCGATCATATTTTAGCAATCCGTTCTGTTCTTAACTGGTCTTGGCTCTGTCCTGTCATGTGCAATAGTACTACTTTTGCCCAGACCCACTCCAGAACCACTTGCCTGGGGATGGCTAAGGAGGCTGGCAGTCCTGTCTGTCCCCCAGGCTTGGAGGTAGGCAAGCCTGCCCAAATCCAGAAATAAAAGCTGAGTCTTTCTCTGTAGGCTGTCTTGGGGTTTCATTTCTCTCTTTACTTGAGTCTTTGTTTCCATTGCTGTGGTTATTCATCAGTTTTGATCACAGTCAAGTCATGCTAACATAGCAAACGTGCAAGTTACCTAGAATGGAAAATCATCTCAGTCCATTCAGCTCCATCGGCCTTTTGAGAGAGGCCCCTCTGTGAAATGAAGGAAGACTGGGGGAAAACAGGGGTCCTACTGCTGGTATTTTATCAGGCTGCTACTCTCCTGGTATTTTCTTAAGCAAGTGGTAGTGCCTGTCTCAGCTTTCACTGAAAAGCAAAGTATTTCTGCCTTCTGAGTGCAGAGCATCACAGCACCTCTTGTGTTCCTGAAGCTCTATGAAGCCAGAAGGCAGAGAAATTGATCCTGTAACTTTTGTCCAATCTCGTTGCTTTTGAGGGAAGTACTATGTTTTGTGGAGATGTGTGCTGATCGACCATCATTTAATTCTTGGGGGCTGGTAGTACAGTGTGCTGCAGCTGTGATAGGCTGCAGAATAGCCCTGGCTGAATTCGGCTACTTTGCAGCTGGCAGGGTTAATGCTCTGTGTGTGGCAGGAGGAAGGAGGATTTGTACTTCTGAGCTGCCTCTGCTAGGGGCTAGAGAAGCCAAGCACCACCTCAATTCTTGCACCTGGAAGAGCGAAGGAGCTGACAAAATATTCCTTTAATTTGTTTGAAGCTGCATTCATTTCTCCAGAAGGGGGAGAGCACAGTAGTCAAATGCTGGGAGGAATGTGTCTAATTCAGGACTGTCCTTTTTCCCTGACTCCACAGACGCTACAGAGAGAAATCAAGACATTTAGAAAGGGGCGGTCAGATCTACTCACGTGTTTTGCAAAGTCCAGGATTATCTGGCTGTTGAGTGAGTCTTTGTAAGCGTGACCCAATAATCCTGTTTTAAGAGGTCACTCTTGGTTTTGATACCAGTTTGGTTACTGTGCGAATATCAGAAATGCATAGAGGTGCAACCTGTGAATAGACAGTAACTGCAGGAAGAGCACATGTGTATGGAAGGCCTGGTGCTCCTTTCTGATGGTGAAATTTGTATTTGGCTCACAGATATTATGATGTAGCCAAAAAAAAAAAAAAAAAAAGAAAAGGAGGGCAGAATGTGTTTAAAGTATTTTTATTCCACTGAATTTTTAGTGTTTTATCCTCTGCTATATAAATTGTTACTTTGGGGTTTTTTTAAAAACCAGGCTATTTCCTCCATCACAGTTAAATCTATTTTCTTTTGAAAAAACCTGATTTGTTGCTCCTGTTTCTGTAAGGATCAGATGGGTAATGGAAGCTGTACAGCAACTTTATGTATGCTACTCGAGATAGTAAAATGCAGGCCTACAATAGGCCTTTTTTCAGCAGCTGTAAAGCTGTTGTGTGAATACAGTGAATCCATTCAGTGTCCCTCATGCTTGCTGGGAGCACCCTGGAAAAGAGAGTTGTACTAGTGAAATGACTATCCAGCAAAACAGTTTCAGAGGGACAGGCTGATGACTCCTTATTTTGGTTTGCAAGGTCTTTTTCTGGGTATGTGAAGTTTCAGCCTGATTTAAGAGATCTATAACTTTCTATAACTTTCTCCATGTTTCCAGATTATCCACTAAATTAACACAGGTGTTGTGTTCTTTGCATCAGCCCTCTTGAGATGGGGGAATACTCTTATTTTTGCTGTAGAGGCAGGGGAAAATTTGGGTTAAGTGACAATGTGTATTAGGAGCCAAACTCTCATGCTGTAGTTGTACTATAGAAGCTCAAGTGTCATTCAGAGCTATTTCAGCCCTTCAGGAAGTGTCACATAGCATTTGCCGATAGGTCATGCAGAAAAGCCTAGAGGATAGCTCGGAATCTGTCCATCAAACAGCTTTATTTGACTCTTAAACAGAGCATTAAAAATCTAAGTATGTAAAGTGAGAACAGGACGATTTTAGGCTGATTTTGATCTTTGGCCACCTTGTATTTGATTTGGGGAAAAAATGAGAGGCAGAACCTAGTTGATTCAGCAGGGTGACACTCTGAAAGATAATCCCTTTAACACATCTTAAATTAAGAATGGTTTCTAGGTGGCATGAGTCATGGACAGACTGTCCTCATTTCACTTTGAACTTGCAGCCTTCTCTGGATTTGTGTCACAGATTTAGAGGGCTTTGTCCGCTTCCTGCAAGTGGTAGGTTTGGCTGTTGCAGCTTCCACTGGTGTTGAGTGAGAGCAGGCTCCTTGAAGGAAGAGGCAACACCACGTCAGCGTGAACAAGCACGGTGGAGTAGCGGGGAGCAGGGTAATTTAAGCAGAGTATTTTGTACCATAAGCGGCTTTGGGGAGTGGTGACATAGGCACAGCCTTTGTACAGGTGTCAAGGTCCCCCTTATTTGTGTGTTGTGGTCTGCTTGGAGTTGTTTTCCTCCAGGGAGTGTGGGAGAATAAACTGTGGTGTAGAAAGCTGTACTTTTTGGATTTTTGACCACTTTTGGAAAAGTTGTCTTTTTTGAGGTATATACAGCCACAGAAGTCTGTGGATATTGTCTTCATTTCTTAATTAAAAACAAGGGAAAAATTATTCAGACCTGTCTGTCTGTTCTAGCTGAGGAAGAAAATCAGTGTAGTCTGGCTTACATGCACACAGGGTCAAATCCTCTCGTCGTGTTGTGTAAATTTATTGGCTTCAATGGGGATAGCCACAGGTGTAACCCTGGGAACAGTTTCTTTCAGGCTTTTTACAGAGCAAAAATGAATGTGGTTGTTGGTTCTAAAAATTGTTTGTACAGAAATAACTGGGATGCTTGTAATCCAGAGAGGCTGTGCAAATGCAAGACCATGCTCTCAGAGGGAATGTGAACTCTGCACTGGCTGGCAGTGTTTTCCTGCTGACAGAGCCTGGTTTGGAGTCTTACGTACTCAGCCGGCTCCTGGCCAAGCCTTGCTGCAGGTACAGGAGAGGGAGGAGGTTGAAACAGGGGGTGGTGAGAAAGTGTTCTGGTAGCAGCTCTCGCTGAAAATTCAAAACCCTTCAGGCCTTTTTTGGTGATAGTGGAGAATGTCAGAATTGATTGTATTAGAGACCTGCCAGTTACTCTTAACTCATTTGCTTTGTCGCTCCTCCTCCCTTCCTTCCTCTCTCGGCAGCTGGGCTGGGTTTTGTAGTGCTAATGCTGCATTGCTTCTCCAGAACGGCTACTACTTCCCCCACGCTGCTACTACAGAAATACTACAGTAACTCAGTGAAGACTGAGGGAGCTGGCCATATATTAGTGATAATAACAGTGATAGTAACAATAAAACTGTGTAGCAGTTTGATACTTTACATAATGATTTTTCTTCTGGTTTGTGTTCTGGGTTTTCTTCCTTTTTCACTGTCATAAATTTGTGGAGCCTGGTATATCCTGGATTGTGCTTTAAATGAATACTTTGTAGTGTACTATCATACAGATTTTTAAAATGCCATGGTTTTGAGTGGTCTAAACGAGTGGGGGTTTTTTTTGTCGGTTTTTTTTTTGTTGTCCTTTTTTTTTTTTTGTTCGGTTGGATCATTTTTTTTTAAAGTACAGCCTACAGAAGAGCTGCTGCTGGAGGAAGTTACCACACTTGCTTTAGATAATGAAATATACATTGAAGAAAGGTCAGGGATTTCCCCTGAGCCACCCACCAATTGCTTGAAATGACATTTTCATTCTGAGTGTTTCTTTTTTTTTTGTTTTTGTTTAAGATCCTGGAGCACAGGGAAAGAGTTTTAATGCAAAATACCAGGAAAAAAAGCCTGCAACATCTCCTGTGAGAGGGGAAAAAAAAGGAGATTAACAATTGCATCTTTAAACCCTCATGATTTGAGGTAAGTGATTGGAGGGTCCTGTCATAAGTTACAGTTAGTTTGTAATTAAATTAATCATTATTTACCTCAGAGTGTCATGATAATTGTTGTTGAAGGCAATAAAAACAGGCAGGAGAGGGAAGGCGAGAACTGTAATGGCAAACCCAGAAACAGCAGCAAAAATATGTATGTAATATTTTTAAATACTGTAATATAGTAGTGCATTTATCTTTTTGAAAATGGGCCCCATGAGTTCCAGTCCCACAAACAGGCAGTCATTCTGACATTTATAAGGGTTAAACCCTGTTTAAATCAATGAGGCTATTCTCCCTGAAAGTATGGCATAAGCCTAAGTATTTCCTAGTTTGGAATCTATATCATATGGGAACTCAGCAGAAGAAAGCTATTGAAGAACATATAATGCACAGCCAGAGGAATGCATATACAGATCTCTTACTGTTGGTGATAATGTCACGAGTAATCTGATTTTACAGCATTCTTAAGTGATATTTTTATATTAAATACATAGTTTTCATTTTTAATACATAGTTCTCATTTTTACGTTTAAACACCTCATTGAAATGCCAAACTTCTTAGCAGAGTCTGTGAATTCTACACCAGCTTTAATAATACGTCTGCCTTAATTGCTTCATCAGTGTGTCTTTGAACAAATGGAGTTAAATGTATAAAGAAAATAAGGTCCCCTTTAATAACTAGAGTTGCAAATTGCACTTGGATATTTGAATAGCAACTGAACTAAAGAGTTCCCTGACTGAGGCTGAATTGTGTTGTCCAGAGTTAATTTTTTTTAAAATAAAGACAATGATGAGGCACAGGGAAAAGCTCACCTTTTCCCTCTAGTCTTCATTTTTTTTGTTGTTGTTTTCATATCTCATTAGAAAAGAATCATAACTGAGTCTAGTAAGAAGAAAACGCTACACTTGTAAAACTTAACCACTGAAAATGTTGCATAAATGAACACTAAAAACCACCAGATTCTTCCTTAAATAAAATAATTTAAAGTTATTTACTATATTCTGCCCCACATTTGTGCTGAAAGAGACAAAATTGCTGTAAGGAATCTGCAGAACCAAAAAGACCCTATATATAACCTGGAAGAAGCAGGGTATATGTTCCCACCAATGTGCAGAGAATCAAAACCCTTTGGCAAGTGGCATTTGCAGACATATGTTGCTTACCAGATTCAGAAGCGAGGAGAGCATAGCCAACCCCTGGTGATTGCTCTGTATTTGCTTTGTAGGAATAGAGCTATTAAGTTTCTTTTGAAATCAACAGGCCCACTGCAGGGAGCTAAATATTTCCTTTCTGGTCAGGAGACAAAGAGCCATTGCTTGGGGAAATTTGTAGTGGTCCTGTAGGTATTTGTACTGATTTTTCTGAAAAGGTCAACATTTTTGCAAATCAGTGTAGCCAACTCCTTTTTGTGTGCAGGTCTTGTACTAGGGACTGTGTGCCCAAACAGGAATACAGGACTCTTTCAGCAGGAGTCCAAGGCAATTTGTGAAGTTGTGAAATGAGGTATTAATGCAAACCTGTTTGAAGGCTGAGGTGGTGAAATGCCATGCTCTCTGGGGCAAGCCCTGTTTCAGGTGTAGGTGACAGGCTTGGCCAAACCAGTGAGAAAGAAGTGCTCTGTAGTGACTGTTGTGTGATCACCCTCAGGCCACCTTTGCTTTCTGTCCATCCCACTCTCTTGGAGGCAAGCATTCCTTCTTGGTTCTGTGGAGCATAAATCAAAATGCTTTTATTGCTGCCTTCTTTTCATTGACGTCAGGCCAGGATAATGTGCATGATTTTCCTTTCACGATTGCATTCTTCTTGCTCTCTGAGGAAGCACATGTTGAAGTTTAGGAAAGGGTATTTTGTAGCATCTGTGTGGCCTTTATAATCATTTTATCAGCTTTATGTTACACTCAGAAAATCGTTGAGGTTGTTTTTAGCTTTCTTTGTATCGGACAGTGCAGGAGCTCATTGTCAGAGTATTGGAGGGAACCTCTTTAGTACCAAACGATCCATTTTAGGATACATTAAATTGTACTGCTATTCTTCTCCGTTCCTATTTTTTTCAGCATGTGAGGAAATAATGCCCCCATTTGTGTGCCTGGAGAAGGTCCTGTGGTGTGTGCCAGGGAGTTATGTGGGTGCTGAGCTGAGCGAGACTGACTCTCTCTTGCTTTGTATTTTTCACTGGGAGTGAACACAGGAGACCAAGACTGCCCAGATTAAACACATGCCTTTTTTGTTTTGCTCGTCGTTCAGCTGTCAGCATGCCATGTTCAGATGGCAGCGATCAGTCACAAATTGTCCCCTGCCCATGCTCTTCAGCTCTCCTAAACCATTAGTTTTGTGGAGCTCTTCAACAAAGATGGCAC
Source organism: Dryoscopus gambensis (assembly GCA_013389985.1). Lineage (NCBI taxonomy): Eukaryota > Metazoa > Chordata > Aves > Passeriformes > Malaconotidae > Dryoscopus > Dryoscopus gambensis. Next base: position 69,408 of record WEIT01010453.1, on the reverse strand, counting down.
TGGTTCGATTTCCCCACCCGCTGCCCCGGCTAATGGAAGAAGACTTTGTTTTTATTTTCCCCTCAAATCAGCTGCATTAGATCCCAAGGCAACTTGTGTTAAGTGGAAATGAGGCTTTGATAATATGTGTGCTTGCTAGAGACTTCTTTAGATTTTTTTTTTCCCCCACCCCCTGTATATGGATCTTTTCAATGGGGCACCGCTATTGTGAATCAGAAGGAAAGTGCACAGCCTGCCAGGCACATAATGGAATTATTCTTTTGTTTCAGTATGTGTGTGTGAGCCTTTGTAAAGAGGAGGTGGTTGGGACACAGAACGGAGACCTTCACTGCAGGGAGGCAGGAGAGTGCAGTGGCACAGTGCAGGGCAGCACTGTGGTGAGACGCGCCTGTGCCAGTGCCACCATGCCTGTTCTGCTCGGCTCTGGTGGGCACCTCGGACTCACACTGTCACACTGCATGTCCCAGGAAAACGGGTGAAGCTCGCACAGCCATTCACTAAATATAAACCACATAAGGTAAAATATTTGAAAGTTGTAATGATTCCAGTGCTTTCCCTAAACTTTCAAAAAGAATGATGTAAAAACGAACCATGGCAATACTGTCCTTCCTCACTGTGAGGCTATTTATTATAAAGGACATATGGTATAAGTCATTTTAGTATGGAGTACATAAAGCTTGAACCAAAGCCTTGGATCCAAGCCCACCAGCAGCTTTGCGAAAGGCAGGATCCAGATCTGAAGTCAGTGGTTCACACAGTTTCTAGCAGAGAGGGGCTTTAAGTTACTTCATGAAATGGGAGTTGCCAAAAATTTTAAACTGAGGCTTTTAAACAAATTTTTGACTTTTTCTCACCCACCATTCTCCTCTGCCTTAGAAGGTTATTGCAAAAGCACAGCAGCTGTTTTCTTCTAGCCACTGTGGCCAGGACACACCAACTCAGGGAAAGGAGAAAGGCCTCTGTGGTGGTGACTGTTATATAGCCATATGCTTTTTTTGCCAATTTTTTTTTTTTCCTAAGAAGTTTGACTTCTCTTCTGGATGGATGTCTTTGAAATCACTATGGAGGCTTTGGAGGTAGGACCCTGAAATTTCAAAGACATCAAGAAATGGTTGATTAGCCTGGCATGGAGCAAATCAGGCTACAGTGGCTGGACTCCCACCTCCTGAAAAGTCCTCTCTTGAGATACCATAGCTGAATTACAGACATAAAAAATTACAACACTGTAGACAAGAAATCCATAAGGCCTAAATTTTTCTTTTCTTGCTAGATATGTGCTTGTTTTTATTATCTTCCTTTCCCTTTGCCCTTGGACACAACATTTTTAGGGCTTTTCAGTCTCTAGCTGTGCATTTACTAGAGAGGCATCTGGTTATGTGTTACTTTACACATCTGTTACATACGTCAGAGAGTAAATCCAGCACCGAGACTTTTTGTGTATTTGCAGTACTCCATGTAGGACTTAGAATCCTTAATCCAATTAATTCCTTATGAGGATACAAAAATGCAGTACTTCAATCTATTGCATATACTACTGCAATTTATTGCATATATATTGCACATATATACACTACAGTCTCCTTTGTATTTGGCAGAGAAAATCTGGTGTGGGAAAGATGAGAAGTGCAGGTGAACTGGGAAGTTTTTAGGTATGGCAGTTAATTTGCTCCCTCCTGAAAACATTGTATCTCTGGTTGACTGCTTGAGAAACAGTTTTCATCATGATTTGAGTATCTCTAAAAGGTAGTGCCCCAACAGTGTTTGTATGTTTCAAACTTAACTATAGGCTTGTTGGACTGTGGAGAGAGGCCAAATACCTGAGGCAGCATTGGTAGCTGAGGCAAAGCTCAGGCTTTGCAGTTTTGTCTGGAGAATCTGTACTATTTGCAGGCTGTATAGGAAGCATGAGTGTCATGGCTTGACCCCAGATGACAACCAAGTACCATGCAGCCACTCGCTCCCCGTACCCCTGCAGTGGGATGGGTAAGAGAATTGGAAAAGAAGTAGGTAAAACCCATGTGTTGAGATAAGAACAGTTTAATAATTATATAACAGCAACAATAATGATAATAATAGTGGTAATGATAATGATGATGATGTAATGAAAAGGGAGGCAACCAGAAGAGAAAGGGAAATAAAACCCGAGAAAGACAAGTGATGCACAACACAGCTGCCACCACCCGCTGACCGATACCCAGCCTGTCCCCAAGCAGCCATCAGCTCCTCCTGGGCAACTCCCCCAGTTTATAGATTGAGCAGGATGTTCTATTGTACGGGATATCCCTTTGGCCAGTTTGGGCCAGCTGTCCTGGTCATGCTCCCTCCAAGCTTCTTGTGCACCTCCTTTCTGGCAGAACACGGGAAACTGGAAAGTCCTTGACTTAGGGTAAGTCCTTCACTACCAAGCAACTAAAATATCAGTGTGTTATTAACATTATTCTCATGCTAAATCCAAAACCTGCAAAACTTACAAGCTACTGGGAAGAAAATTAACTCTATCTCAGCAGAAACCAGAATAGTGCATTAGTTCAGGTTTCTGCTTTGCTTTTCCTCTGATTGCTAGTTCTGCAAATGCATTAAGTTTGCAGAAAACATGTGGCTTCTTAAAAGGTCTTTTTTTATGATCCATGTAGAGCCCAAATGTGGTAGGTGTTATTTCTACAAATACCAAGCTAGGGCTATTCATTAGTGTGCAGTGTGTGCCAGTGAGCACACGGACTTACCTGTTGCTTTTTGGGGTTTTCTGTTTGCTCTGGTGGGACTGCCCTCTATGCTAGCCATCCTTGGGTACAGCAGTCAACGAGAGCGTCGCTGATAAACTTGTGTGCACGTTTTGCTGATCTGTAGTGGAGCAACTGCTCACCATCTGGGGAGGCAAATGGTAGCCCTCATAATGGTAGGGTGTGCCAATCCCTGCTTTGGGGGCCTCTGGCTAGGTCACTGTTAAAACCTGTTGGCTGGGTGTTAAGAGGGGGCCATGTAACACAGGCATTAGTGCAGGGGAGCTGGGATGGGGGAGATTTTATTGAATCCAAGACAATATGAAAATGCAGATTTGGCAGAAGGCACACTACAGCAAGAGGGAGAGTGCAGAGTGAGCATCATGATTCTCTTCTGCTGGAGGGCTCAGCAGCTGGAGCTCAGTGGGAGCATTTTGCTGCTGAGCAGTGGTCCTTTGTGCCCTGAGGGAGTGGAGCTGTGGGTGTGAGAAGGCATCCCAAGGGTTCACCAACCCTGTGGCCTACTCCCCTTCTGCAGTGGGGAGTCCTTTGGCAGCCCTCTCCTCCCCTGGCTCTCTGAGACATGGCTGCTGTGGGCAGGGTACTGCAGCTGTTTGTTTGAAACGATAATATTTTACGCTGTTACTGTGGAACACTGCAGTATTTTTTGTAATTGTGGGCTGCAGGCCAATAATGTACAATAACATTTTGCTCTTCCTGTGCTGTTGCTACTGTAGGCATTCATTCCAATTTGAGCTGCATTTGCAGTACGTGTTGGGTTTTTTTTTGTGTGTGGGGGGTTTTTTTTTTCGGTTTTTTTTGGGGGGGGGGGTTTTTTTTTTTTTTTTTTTTGTTTCTAGACCCTGCTTGTTATCTATTGTGGATATTTTTGGAGTATTCATTTCTACCTGTGTCCATCAATATAAATCTATCTCAGAAAGCACTTCAGAGAGTAGCAGTCTCTGTTGAACAAGTGATTGCTGTGGCTTTCACAGAATTACATTTTTTTTAAAGTATGAGGCAAGAATGAGATGAAAATGACTTTTTAAGTTTAAAAACAGTTATGGTTTTAAAAATGTTTGAGACAGATAGAAGGCAAAGCATTTCTTTGACCAATGATCAGCCTATTTAGCACTGAAGTCCCAGTCTGCACCAAGCTGTAGGTCACTGAAACCTCTGGAATGGCAGCATTTAGGAGGCAGAGCCTGTAATGATTCTCTGCAGTTTTGATTTAAACTGTTAATTTAAAAAAAAAAAATATTTTCACAGGAAAGTAATCGTAACTTGGAAGAGGGTCAGTAGTGTTCATGCCAATGATTGTTCATTAATGTTGTCATGGTCTGGAGATGAAACTTTTATGAAAGGGAAACTCAAGCCCTAGACATCAGAGCTCACAACTAGTCAGCCTGCACGAAGTTTGTTTCTTTCTGGAAGGCAGAGGTTGAGTCCAAAGGAAACAAAGAATGTACAACACAAAGGAGACAATTAATTTGTTTTTGGGTAAATTTGGAATAAAATACAGTGTGCTATACAAAAAGGATTGTGCTTTTCTCAGATGTAATGTTAGCGTCCTATTACTGTGCTGACTCACTAAACGACTTTAGTTTCAATCTACATTTGGTTTAAATTACTTCAGAGGCCTGCATTTGTATCCTGCTCTGTAAAGTAATTGTCATCTGTAATCCACGTTTTTTTTTCGTTTGTTCGGTATTTCAGCTGGCTTGTCTCTTTTCATTTTCCAGGTCTCTGTTTTACTAACATTTGAAACTAATCTCTCTGTGTTCCTGCTTGGGCCCTGCAATTGGCAAAAGTCATTTTTCAGCAACAGATAGAACAAGGAATGAATCATTGCTTTCTGCCCTTCCATTAAATTACCTAAACCACTACTCATAAATATTGCTTTATGTATGGTACAGAAGCATGATTATCTCACTGCATTGATGGAACAATGCTGGAAGTGAATATAATTTTTCTTCTATTACATCTTTAATGAGCTTCAATTAAAAATAGTGTGTTGGCGTGCCAGAGTAGATGTGCTATTCTCAGAACTTTATTGAAACCGTTTTGCCTGTTAGATTTGGTTGACATTGTGTTGTTCTGAAAACCATGGCGGACATGATGCGGTTCTGAAAACATTACAATTTAAACAACAGAAAACCAGAAAAATCTGCTTTGCTAGGTGAAAGTTGACAAGACAGTAAAATCTGGTGACTGGAAAGATTAGGTCTATACTGAGTGGAAAAGTCTGCTTTTTGTCTGTCTTTGAGGGTGAATTTTTTAACATATAGTTAAAAAAATAATCACAAAGCAGCAGCTTTCTGTAGAGCTCCAGTTAAGTCCCTGATCACTTGACACCTGTGGCAGCAAGTCTGAGTAACAGATAGCACAAAGCTGTGAAGCCTAATACTCTCAGTATTCAAAAACATACCTACGTAGGAGTTTTATTTCAAGTACCTCTTTCAGCTCTGGGTTCCCCCCCCCCCCCCCCCACAATAAGCTACGCGCCTNTTTAATGTCCCTTCTCCCAACAAATTTTAAGAGTCATTCTTAGAATTTTGCAGAGAAAAATTTCCCAGCACTTGTGGCTTTGTGAAGTATTGACATCACTTAGAGATCAGAAAATAGCTCTGTCAATTTTAGCTTGACGGCATTCCATTCTCTGCTCCAAAAACCTGATGAATTACAATGGATGAGTCAAAGTTTTCTTGGAATTTTCTTCCCTCCCCCATCCCCCTTCCTTGTGCAATTCCATTGCCATTTTTAGCATTGAGGGCAGCTCTCCAAAGAATGTCTGTGTGCTTGAACTGTGATTTCTTGAAAGTCCAGAACAAAATAGAGTTGTGTCAGATGACAAAAATCATTCTATGTTTCTATGCATTTTTGTAACATTATGTGAGCTTTATTGAAGAATGCACAGCAACAGGCAGGAGATGTCTGATAGAGAGGGGTTGCATCTTCACTTCAGCAGCATGAAGATCTCACTATCATGCTGCTTCATTATGTTGTGATGAGTTTTTGCTTAATTATTTCTGTGTTTTATCAGCTGTTCTCAGGGAAGTTGCCTGACAAAACAAATTATCAGTGATTTGGGAGACTTGGACCAGCTTGAAGCACTTGTTGAACCACAGCATCCTTCTGTCTTTGCCTCAGTTTCAAACCCAAGCATTATGTATTTAATGTATTTTAGCAGGATGCTGAGAGTAGAAATACTAAGGACAAAGAGTTGTGGGGGTACTACTGTTACCTAAGTGATGTGGTATGTTTAGGATAAACAGTGTTGTCAGCTGTTCTTGGCAAAATCCCTGGGGTTACGATGAGTGAAATTTTAACTCTGAACGGGTTTGGTTTTTTTTAAGTTGAGGAAGTGGCCTGTATCATGCATATTCTAATGTGTCAGAGTGAATGTGTGAAGTATGAAACTGCTGAAAAGAAATGTGAGGGGGAAGACAGGTTAAAGTGGTTGTAAATGGAAGATCTGTGTATTTTACTTCTGTACTAGGTAAGTATTTTACTTAAAATTGGCCAGAAAAAAAAAAAGAGAAAAGAAAAACATGCAAGTGTCCCCTTAAGAGCTGCTGTGTCAAATTTGAAGAATGATTTGAATTGAGTCATTAAAGTGTGAAATGGAGGGATTTTAGTTCTGCTTTAAATTATGCATCTCAAATTAACCTTAGCTGTGGAGTCTCTGCTGACGCCCCCATAATGACACATTATTGGTACTAATGGCTTCTTTGTGACTTGAGATACAAACAGACATCCTAGACAGAAACATTTCTGCTTTGAACTAAATAAGACACACGGTGCGCATTTCCATCTTGGGTTTCAGTTGCAAAGCCCTGCTCTCCTGGTGCCTGGTGCTCATGAGCTCTTTTCAGCTTCCATGCACTGCTCCCTGTCCTGGCAGGCAAGGGCAGCTGAATGAAAACCTGCTTCACAAGCTTTGAAGAGCAGGAGAGCAATAAATCTGGAGTGAATGTGAAGCCTGTCCAGACACTGAGCCCTGTAGGGAGCCAGAACAAAGGCAGGGATGTGGGCAGTGGTCAGGGAGGGGGAACTTCCAGTAGATGATAATCTTGGGAGGAAAAGGCTCCAAGATTGTGAGGGAAATGGAGAAGAGATGCCAGGGCTTAAGGAGGAAGTTGCTAAATAAGGGAGGGGTGAGATTAATATGTAAAATAAGCAGTAGAGGTTAGTCAACTCTTTATGAGCCCTGCTGACATAAAAAGGGACTGTGCAGCTCTGTGCACTCTCTTTTGAAGCTCGTTATCATAATTTGAAAAATTCCACCTCTACACAGAATCACTCATGGGCTTTGCAGCTTCCTTTGTGCTGTTGGTGTCTCTCCTGGGACAAGGATGTTAGTTACTGCTTCAGCGTAGCTACTGGGTGGGCAGAGTGAGTGTGGCTGTGAGGGAGTGAGAATGGCACTGCCTTGGGTGGTGCGTACAGAAGGTGCCCAGAATTTTACCTGTTGATGAAAAAGGAGGAGGGGCTTGGCCAGGTGTAGGCCCAGAATTTAGACCCTGACTTCTCTTCCCAAAGATATTCACTAGCTCATTGTTTCATCCTCATTTTCTCAGTGGAGTGTCAATATACACGATTGCCTCCCCTTTCAAGCTGCAGTTCTGGGAATTTGCTTGTTGGCTATGTCAGGGAGTGATGGAGAGATGCTTCTGCCCTGTGGTTGTGTTGTGTGGCGTGTTACAAGGCTTGTGACATTATGTGACTTTCTCTATGGATCTGCTCTCAGCAGAGAGTGCTGTGGAGTAAGTAAACTTGTGGTATGCTGGATCCAAAGCAGGACAGCATTTGGCTATGTAGAATCGAATACTAAAAAAAGTATTCAGGTGCCACCTTTGTATTTCTGCAAGGAACCACATTCCTGAATTGGGACCCAAGAATTAAAAAAACCCAGTAGGTATGTGATACATCATATTTACTAATGCATCAGAGATATTTATATGAATAATTAAAACACCATTTAGAATTGCCACAGTAATAGAACAAAATGTGTTTTGTCACTTTTCTGTTCCGTTTTGTTGACTGATTAATTTATTGATTTCTTCCATAAATTTAGAGTAGGTATCCTAAACACTACTGTAAATTAGCAAGACTGTGCTTTATGTTAATAACATGTTGAAAGCACTAATGGAATGAAAAGAAGTCAGAATTTGCTAATAAAGATCTGAAAAACAGAGACCTAGAACACATATCTAGTGTTTTGCATTAAAGAGGTTTGTAAAATATTAGAGCCTTTGTTTGTCCTAATTGTAATTTTAAAAAATTGTATTTTATATTCATTATGAATAGCCTAAAAGCACATCAGAAAAAAGGGAAAAAATAGGTAACAAGCTACCTTAGATATTCCATTGTATTTATAGTTACCTTTAAGCTGGTTGGAGTCAGTGGGAACATGTGTGGGATGGAGGACAGAACTTCACAGTCCTTCTGAAACCACGCGTTAAAAAAGTAATAAACTTCTGAAACTGAGGTCTGGAAAACAGACAGGTGTTATCCAAGATACCAAGAATTAGAAATTGTATTAAATTTCACACGCATACGCACACAAAATATTTTTGTATTTCTTAGCTCAGATTTCTTCTGCTTTATGTCTTTGATTTTTCCTTACTATTTGTTGTGTTGCACAAATGTGGTTAGGTTATTGATATGTTATTGATGGGTTTTGCGCTGGGAATGCTGTGTTGTACAAGTCTGGACTCATCTCTCGCACGTGGTGGTATTGTAACCCCTGAAACCATACACCTTTACCTGGGCCCTGCCCCCTTCTCCCCATGTAAACTGTACCCTATTGGTGATGAGCTTTTGCCCCCTCCCCTTCCTCCCTGGGGGTTCAAAACGAGCCCTCAGGAAGCCCCCGATCTCTTCGCCTCCTGGATTTCGAGGGCATAAAGATCTAAGAATGTTATCCCGAGGAGAAGAGCGCCTTCTTTCTTTTTACCTAGGTTCATTGACACGTGTTGCTCCCGGGGGTACTGAGCTAGCCTCAGGACCCCTCGGAGCACCACCGTGTCAACTATTTACATTTAATTTATTTACCTGTTTTGTCATATTTTTTCCTACCTTCAAAAAGACCTGCTTTATGAATATGCTAGAATGTATGCTTAACGCTAAGCCTTAACAATTTTTAAGTCAGTATTGTTCTGATCCCTTTTCAGGGCTGTGTTTCTCTGTTTTCCAGCTACAATGGACAATTCGTTGTAACACTTGGATTAGTGTCATATGTTTTGTTTGGCACTGTTGTTCTAGCCATGCTTGGAATATGTGTTTTCATATGTATTTTGAGGGCAGTTTTGGATGCCATCAGAGGCTTGTGCTTTTGCTTCCCATCCACTGGTGATGTCCAAACTTCACTGAGGAGAGAGACGTGGTCTGGCAAGAGTCATGGCCTGTTAGCCTGGGTTTTAGCCCTGGTTTGAGGGAACAGTTACTGCTCCAGGCTTAATTGGAGGTGCCCTACGCTGTCGCCCTAATACAAAGGAAGTGATGGAAACTGTCTGCTGCACAAGGGGATACAGAATATCTCAGTATGGAAAGTGCTACATGAAATTGTTCCACTTACTGTTATTGGTTGTCATACCGACAGTGACTATAAATTAGGGGGAAAAAGTCATATTATTTCAGTTAGTTTATTTTGTGCATACTCCACAGCCCTCTGTGCATAGTCAGTTACATGTTACATGATTTCCAGGGATAGCCAGACTTGTCTTTATTTGTGTGTGGCTCTTTCAGCTATAGGGGAAAGAAAATACTTTAAGGATCAGAAAATACTGCAGGATTCTGTAAAGCCAGGAAAAATTGTCTGCAACCTCAAGAAGATATCTAAGAGCATGTAACTGCTTTTTACTCATCTTCCAAAAGCAGCTCAGTTCCGGAATAACAGTGCCCTTTCGGGCTATATTTCAAGATGGTATGATTATTCTTAGACAGGAATTATAAGGATCGATAGCAAACCCAACACATCCTTTCTTTTCATGACAGAGTCACTGATTGCCACCAGAGCATTAATAGTGCACCGGTCAGCATAAACACTAGAAGCAGTAATAATGGATTTTTGTCTCCATCTTAACATGTGTTTAAGGTTACATAGTTTGTTGTGATGGCTTTGCACCCACAGTTCATGAGGAAGGAGAATTGTTTTATCTGTTCACTTTCCCTTCTCTTTTGCTTTTATGTTTCCTCCTTTAGTTGGGGCTGGGTTGTTTGGTGTCTCTCCCGGGATAGAGCAGGGCAGGGAGAGCATGCCTGGCCAAAAAGAGAAGAGAGAGGTCATTTTGACATACCAGTGGTTTACAAGGTGCGGGTTTTCCTTGTGTATCCTACTTAGGAAGTAGTAAAGACCAAGATTTTCCCTGGGTGTGTGTCAGGAGCCCTTCTGCACTGGAGTTGTGGTGGACCTGAGTGCAGTGTTGCTTTTCCTTAGTGGAGGGCCCTGTGCTTTTGCTGTGTTTTGGCAGCTTGGCATGTCAGCAGCTTGGTAATCTGTATGCATGGGTTTTGGTTTTGGTTTTTATTTTTTTTGTGTTTTATCCGCCATCTTCAATTTACTGAAGCTCTGTGACTTTTTAACCTGCTGTCTGTAGGCCGTTGTTTTACAAGCTCATTAAGGTGGCCAGGATAGCGATGGCAGCCATCCTGCCCCCTCATGGGTGCTCATTAGATGGCTTCCTTGTGCTGACATAAGCATTGTGTAGTCATGCTCTGAGCCAGGTCTGGGAAAGGATCCAAGTTAAAAATAATCCCTAAAAAAAAGAAAAAAGAAAAAAAAAAGGTAAGTTTTCAGCAGGATCTGTTCCTGGATCTAGCTCGACATCATTCTCACACTGGCCTGGAAAGTGTGAGGGTTTGTACTGGCACAGAGGGAGGTGAGGAGGAGCAGCTGGGGCAAGGTGGTCTGGGGTATACTGCTGGCAGCAGGGATGCTGCCTGCTTGTGTGATGTCAGCCTGAGGAAATGGGGCTCTTGTGAGTGTGCTGCCTGTGTTTCCTTAAGTGCATTGGCCCAGTAACTTCCAAAGTTGTAAGGCAGTTTTGGCCAAATTTGCCTGAAAAGCAGTGTTGAGGGGGTGAAGGTCCCCTGAACTCAGCAATTTATGGTGGTTGATAGGCAGACCCAAATCAACTCTTCCCCAGTGATCAAAAGTTGTCATCTGGGGCTCAGTGCTGACCTCGTCAGACCTTGTCTTGTGGCACAGTCCCACTGTCCCAGTTTGGGTTAAATTGTGCCCGTTTTGCCATGGAGCCAACTGTTGAACAGCTGATGGGAGAAGAGCACAAAGTGCTCTCTGGGAGTGACAGCTCATTTCAAGGGGCAGGGACGGTTCATCTCCTGGATCCTGACTGCACAGGGAGCTGCATTTCCAGTTGTGGGGTGGTTTTTAAATTTGTTTTCTGTGTTGGTTTTTTTAAAATTCTCTCTAGGTATCAAAATTTCTGGAAACTGGGAGAGTTGGGAGGCAAGACTCCCTTCTGTTTTTTGGGTTTTTTTGTATGTGGCCAACTGTTTAACCCTGAGGTCAAACAGGTGTTTCTAGCTGCACCTCTACATAGCTTCCCTTGACTATTTGGCAGCATCTCTGTGCTGTGCTCCGTCCAGGTTCTGTCCCCATAAGGCTGTACTCCTCTTTGGTGGGTGTGCCTGGGTTTCATCTGCCCAGCCTGCCCTGCTGCATGGGTAGCCCTGCTCTGCACCACAGCTGAGGAGCTAATATGAAGACACACATTGTGGTTTCCTGCTGTTTTGCTTTGTAACCAGTCCACTGGTAAATATAGCTTGTGTGTGGTTATAAATTCATTCTCTTATTATGGGTGGTTGTTGTGCAATAATTATGTAGAAATTACAACCGAGGATTGTTGTGGATGTTTTTTGTTTAGTTTATTTATTTATATGTGCACTCGATATGCCCTGCAGTGAGAAGAGCAGGCTTTGGTTTCTGCCCTAACAAAGACAAGGCCACAAGCAGGTGTCAGCCTTTGGCATGGACACAGGCACCATCTAGGAGGCTGCTGACTTTTATGTGGCTCCCTTTGTGTGGCAGGACAAGCACTGCAAGGGAAATCAGGACCTGTGCTACTTGCACACTTTTTTATTTTTTCCTGCTTTTCTCTGTGGGCAGACAGGCTGTCCTACCCTGCAGGTTTGGTACTGTACATGTGTTTATTCTGAAACGAACCCGTCCTGTCTCTTTGGAGGTGCTGGTCATACATTTCCTGAAGCTCTTGTATCTCTGGCAGCTTCCAGCCCCGCTCTCTGAGCAGTGCCTCTGGGTCCTGTGGGGCCTGAGGTCTCTGCCCCCTGCAAAAGTGCTCAGGTTCTGCTCCCCGGAGGTCTTCCCTTCATATGTGGGGCCCCTCCTGTGATCCCTCCTTCTGTTCAGATGTGGAATTAAAATAAGTGTGGGGGTTTTGTTGATTTTTTTCCTCCTGTTTCTTTATTTAAAATTCCAGTCAAGCAGATCCAGAACAGTGCTTGTCCCTGCTGCGTTCTCATTTTCCTCTCATCCCTCCTTTAATTTTACATTATTCCCTGCACTGTGTTTGCAGGCCATATGTGTCCTTTGAACTCTGAAGAAGCTGTGCCAAAAGGAAGCCTTCTTGTCCTCCCCTCCTCCCATCGTGGAGCTGCTCTTAGATAATTGCAATTAGTACACAATACGGAGTGAGCCCAAATGTGAAGTTCACGGGTGAGTGTCTGCAAATTTCCTGAGAGCTTCAGAAACGCTTGCGCTTGGTCTCTGCTTTTGCCCTTTAACCCTGCAGCAGTTCCTTGTCTGAAACAGCCTCTCCTGCTCTGGAAGGTGCTTGTAACCCGCATTTTCTTACCGGCGTTCCTGGCGAGGCACAGCCACTGCTGAAGCCTTGGCGGAATGCTGTGGCTCAGCCAGGGATTCTGCGCGGAGGAAGGTTGAGCTGCCTGTCATCGTGTTACGACACGGGGGAATAAGTGGCTTCAGGAGCGTGCTGTAGTAGGACAAGCCCTTCAGCTGTGCTCCCGGGGAGAGGTGGGCAGGTTGCCTGCCGCAAGCTGATAGGAGTGGGAAAAGTAACATTCACCCTGTTAAACAGAAAGTGGGAGAATTGCTTTTTGTTAATGAGGTGCCGAGCAGAGGGACATGCTGCTGGGCCAGCTGCTGGTCAGGGGGCTCAGAATTAGCTGCTGGCTCGGCCAGAGGGATCGCTGTCAGGTTGGGCTTTAGTGTTAAGGGACATGTCCTCCGTGGAGAAGGGTGACAAGTGCCTTTTATGTCCCTTCCCCCTTTAGTCTCTGGGAAGTGTCTTCTGTGTTAAACCAGGTTTCTGACCTCATTTCTCAAAGGAGTTTTAAATGGGGAGAAATAGGAGTATTAATTAGTGCCTCGTTAAGTACTTGTAGTCAAGTATGATAATTCTCTTGAAAGGATAATGTATTAGATGAATAAAAATACTCTCCATTAAAAAATGAATACAAAGTCATTTTAAACCACAAAGATTATTGTACATTTCTAAAAAATTAATGTGATTAAAGGAAAATATATTTAATAAATTAAAAAGACCCTGTATGGCTGTATAACTTGTTGGTCTCATATTAATTATTTTCAAATCTAGTGCTACAGAACATCGACCTTACCTGCAGGGATGGGAAGTGATTTCTTCCCTCACTTCATTTTTTGGCTTGTAATTATTAGGTCTGAGTTGTGGGTGTGGTGATTCGATTTTTCCCTTGGGTTATTGTTGTTTGTTTGTTTAGTGTTGTGGGGGTTTTTTTGCTTTTCTGATGTCTTTCTCAGAGATTAGCCACACTGAAAAATCAGACCCTATACAATGATCCGAAATTATATGGAGATTTCCTTGATGGATTTAGTTAATGTGACCTGCTCATGTGCTGCTGTCTGGATTTGGAGCTGAGAATACATATTTTTCAAGGATGTTTCCTCCTGTTTGGTTTGTCTATGGTGTGGTATAGATTGTGTCTGCTAGGATCACGTAGACTTCCTTCAGTTACTTTATGTGACTTCACACAAATTATATTATTTTTTCCACACATAGTTTGCTCCTTTGATTAGTTTTGGGTTAGGAATTTCTTTAACTATCTACTGAGCTGTTACATGTTCAGCTACTTAGTGAGAATTGCTCTGTATGTTGTGGAAGACAATAAAGTAAATGGAGCTGGAGATCCATGGGTTTGCCTGGTCATTTATGAAGTTTATGTATTGACTTAGGGAGGACATTAAAATCTCACTGTAAAACTGGGTTTAAATAGTAGTGTGTTTAAAAAACTTTGGGTTTTGTGGAATTAGGAATGAAGACACTTTCTTACCAGTCTCATCACAAACGTTGCAAGTATTTTATCCCCTCTTGCTTGGCATGTTCTCTTGTTAGGGGTATCTTCAGGGCAGGTATTTGGTACTTGATCCCCTCCAAACTCTTGTTACCTGTAACAGGTCTGTGGTACAGATTCAGCGAATACTAGTAGTCAGTTCTCAAGGTTTCCTAATTTACAATTGATTATGGTTTAGGTACCTGAGATCCATGTGACCTTTGGAAAATATTTTTCCAACAGACTGAAAAGTAGAGGGGAATTTGAGTACCATACAATGTTCTCTCAGATGCCTTCTGAACTTTGATTTGATGATGGTGACTGCCAATTTTTTTTGTCTTTAAGGTACATCTTCAAGTATTCTCTAAGAAGACAGCCTTTGCATCTGATTCTGCACCCTTGTATTTTACTTTCAGCTTTTTTCTTCTTGTCCTCTTGCAGCTTTGACAAGCTTATGCAACTGAGGTGATGATAGCTGCCTTGATTTCTGTTACATCTAAAGATGCTTCTCTCAGCAGAGCCCTTACAGGCTAAACATGTGAACAAGAAAAAGAGATTTTACGTGTCTTTGGGACTCTAGCAGAGCCTGCAATGGTTGGATAATTGACTATTGAAAGCCTTGAGATATTTCTTCTTTTGTTTGAGAAGGTGGTGGTGGCCAGGGCTCCTTGGTGGTGTATGAAAATAGCTCAGAAATTCAAGGAGCATGTTGTCTGTGTTAAGTGGTGCTCACATAAACGTATGGGAGTCGTTACTCTGTTGTTACTATACCAAGCGTCTGCCAAGATGAATGGTCTGTACTGCTTTAACGTTTCAAAGTATGATTATTAGTCTTTTCTAGTCTTAAATTATGCCAAATCTATCCATTGAAAATTACCTTGAAAATCCTCTTAGTACAAATGAGCTCATTTTCAAAGCCACCTCCTCAGGTTACAACTAAACTAAGCACCCAAGTGGCTGCGGTTGTGGCAGTGCCACGGCTGCTGTAATGACACCGCCAGGTGTGGCCATGTGGATGTCCCTGTGCACAATCCATTTCGCACAGCTCCCCGCATGCTGGTTGGCTTCCCTTGTTGTTTGTGTGTATTTTCCACACCACTCGCAGAGGACACAGACTATTTTTTTTTTTTAATATTGTGACACTGCAGCTATAAATCTATCCAAATTGCAAGAGCATAACAAAGAGTGGATCTGACCGTGGCACTGTTATCTTTTTCTTAGCATTTCCCTGGAATTCTAGCTGACAGCAGCCCTTAATATAAATTTGTTATTTGCAAGGAGCTCCGTTTAGGCTAGCAAATTATTGTGCCAATGTGTGACAGTAACCATACCGCAGAATAAAGAGCAGTGAAGCATTTATGATGCTAAAATAATTTCAGGTCATGTCTTTGTTTTTTTCTTTGTGTAGTTTTGCTTTTATTACTAGTGCTGAAATGGTTCTTGCAGCGCAAGTGAGAAAACCAGACTGAACCTCTTGGTTTTTTGTTGGGCTCCCAGCTGGAAATCCCTCCCTCGATTTTCCATTGATAAAAGTGTCACAAAGGGAATCCAGAGCAGAGGAATAGGCGGAAATAGAACAATGCAAAGTCTTGGACTTGAATCACAAAGAAAGTTAACTAATGTAGATACAGTACTGGATGAGCTGCTGCTCCTTTCATGACCAGGTTCATTTACCTGTGGTCTTAGCATTTGTGGCTGCCCTCAAAGCCATGTAACAAATCAGCTATTTATTCTCTCTTTGCTGTGGAGGCTCTTTAAAAGGATATTGCAGAGCATTCTCTTCTCTCCCTTCCTATGGACTGCTTTATTTGACCTTCAAGAATTCAGAGTCTCAACAGGGGCTAGAAAACTCACATACAAGAATGCTTTTATTGTTAATCTATAAAATATGTCTTTCACTAGTGAAATAAAGATGTGACATTTATAGAGCTCTGATAAGGAACATGGCAGTGGAAAAGGCCCAGGTCTGCTGCTGTTCAAATTAAGGGCAGCTGATTTCAGTGAGAGAAGAACCGGGATTGTTAAATGTGCATTTTAACATGTGCACTCAGGTGTTCCCATGATGCTCGAGAAGCTTCCAGGAGTATTTTGCAAGAATTGAGAAGTAACACCATAGAAAAAATTGGTCATTTAAGTGGCTGAAGATACTTAGTGCTCCTTCAGAACTTTTTGAGAGGGAAGATTACTTGAGTTTAGTTTCATTAGTTAGGTGGTTAAGTTGATACTTTTTCTAGACTTTCTTAGCATTGTATCACTAAAACGATGGTTTCTGTATTGCTGCTGTGTTTGACCTTTGTGTCAGGGTCAAAGAGCTGACATCATGATGTTTGACCCAGTGTCTCTGTGGTCACCTCCCCATCATGTGCTGTAGGTGAGGGTCTGCATGCAATGGTGTGATGAAGGGGCTTGGAAGCCCCTGTGGAAGACAACTGCTGCATGTCTTGTGCTGGGTGCAGCAGGAGTGCGATGGTCTGTGACACAGGAAGCTCAGTCCTGAGTGAGGCCGTGACCTGCTATGCTGCAATGAGAGCAGCAGGTGCTCAGCACCACACGCCAGTGCTGAGCACATGGCTTGTTGCAGACCTGGATCTCTCGAGCTTTGCTGAGAAGCACTGGCATACCTTCCCATGTGAAAGACTAAGTCCTGCTCTTGTCTCCCTCCTGTTCTCCTCCGCTTTCCCCCCGCTTTTCCTGTCTTTCTTAAACCTGCCAAAATGCCACAGAGCCACACACTGAAGTCTGTTTCCTTGTTCTGATGGTTTATTGTGATGGGGTAACAAGAACATGCACAGCTATTGAAGTATGGAATGATAATCTAGCAGGAATCAGTTATGTAATGAGCCAGTGAGCAGGATATGCTTGGCCTATCCATATGTTGTTCAAGGATACAAAGAATATGCAGAATAGTGAGTGAATGAGAAGGATTGCTGGAAATAGTGTTTGGATTTATTGGGCACTTCAAATCTCTTCCTCTAACCCCGTGAATCAAAGTGGTTGTATTTTGTGCTGGGTTTTTTTTTATTTAATTATTATTGGGCCGCCCTTCCTTAAAACGAAAAAAGGAAATGCAGCAGGCAAAACCACTTTAAGTTGAAAACAAGTAAGAATAAATCATGGTGTGCTACCTTAATAATGCTATTAAAAAATTGCTTTCCAGTGAAGCATACTGAAGCCTAGGAGTAGTAACTGCTTTAAGTGATACACTTTGTCTAGCTTTTGACAATGCAGGAGTTTTTTTTTCTTGTCAGTGTAAGAGTCAGCAAAGTTGGGTTTCTTACTGCCTTCACTCTGCCCAACATGCTATTTCCATGCAGAGATGGACTCTTCATGCCTGTGCCTTTTCATCATAATGAGAATACATGAGAGGTACTCTGTGTATGACTAAATACAACAACCCAGGCCATTTATTTTCATCACTATTTTGCATAATATGCATGCAAATACCATATACAGCAGAGGAAGATGCTAAGAGCCAATTCTTACTAGATCCTAAATGGGATACTAGTTGGTGAATAATTGTAAATAAAGCTACCCCACATAGTCCTTCAGAGACTCAGATTTGGAAAAGGCATGTTATCTGTAATAGTGGGTAGAGCATCCACTGAATCAGAGTGTTTTTGTTTAAGAGAAGGCTGCCAAACATTGAAGGCAGGGAAAGCAGTATTGTTTTTTCATGCTCTTGGTGCCAAAGAAGCAAAATAAGGTAACAGAAGAAAGGGGTAATGTTCTGAAGGCATTTGAGGTTTTTTTCTGTTACAAATAAAAAATTAGAAGTGTATAAGAAGTGAAGGAATTAAGTAGAGTGTTCTGCTTTGGACAATTGTAACACTAATAGGATGGAAGCAGTATATGCAGTTGCTACAATTGTAGCTGCAGTTACTGAGAGAAATCCATGTTCTCTTATTTGAATGAAGCATTCACTGTGTGGATGAAAAGCAGCAGCATCTTAAAGAGACAGGGAAGGAAAATTATCCTCTTCTTTGTTTTGTTTTGTTTATTTTATTATCCACATGCTTTTTTTGAGAAAGTTTGTGCATGTGATTCATCCAAGAGTTCAAATCCCGTCTTTCCTTTGCACCCAAAGCAGTTTAAACAGTTTGAGAAAGAGAGTAAATGTGCATTTAAAAAGTATATATGTATACATATAAAAATGAAAGTATCTGCAAGAGAGCAAAATGGAACTTTTGAGTTTGTATTCCCTGTAGCCCACTAAAACTTACGGGTCATGCACAAATTATTCAGAGGGTAATTTCCCTTCCATTTTCATCAGGTTTCTTAGTATTGTGAGCCATTATTTGCTTCCTTTCAGTGATGTGTCAACAAACATTACTTTTCTTTGTGGATGCAGCTGAATTTTGTTCATTAGAGAGATTACAACACATGAACAGTTGAGCCTTTAGAGTGCTGGCATTTAAGCAGTTTATAAGGAGTATGTTTATGCTTTGGATGGAGAACGCTTGGTGCTGGTGTTAGTCAAATTAAGGCTGAAGTCATGGAACTCTTGACTTTTTGCCCACTTCATGTATCTTTGACAATTTAGAATGTATGGTGGGCAGTTTCCAAATGCAAACAGATGGTATGCTTATAAACACCAGGACACAGAAAGGTGTTACTAATACTGGGTTTGTCTCTTTATAAATGAAGGATGCAGATCAATGGCTGGTATAAATTAGCATATTCCTGTCAAGTAAAATTATGCCAACAAAGAAGGAATGAGAATCTGTCTTTCTGGGCACTATTTTTAAACACAATGCTGGAAACCACTCATGTAGTTGTCTCTGTATGTGTGTTTCTCTATTTTCTTACACTGTTTCTGTGGCAAAATGTGTTCTCTAGCCATCCTTTTTTTTTTTTCCAGATGACCAAACACAGTTTTTCAGCAGGTCTCAGACTCTTTTCCTTCTTTAAACGCCTCTTATTCCTGTTTTTACCTTTTCCAGTTTTGAATATGAAAGTAACTTCTTGCATCCCTATGCTCCCAGTTGTAGCAGCAGGATAGGATGTCTTTGCTCCTCTCCTTTACTGCTTTTCCCATCCCTGTGGGTTCATACATCCTGAGGAACTGCTTCAACTTAAGCTCAAGTTATGTCTTGCAAAAAGCCCAGCAAAACAGTATTGCTGTGAGCTGGAAGTGTTACACCGATAGTATAGTATCTATCACTGTATAGTGCAGAGTGACTGACAAAGTTAGTGCAGGTTGTGGTGGGGTTTGTTGTGTGACTACATGAATGCTTTGCAAATCCTGCTGTGCTGGCTTGCAGCTGGCTCTGGACTTCCCAGTGGATAACACTGAACCAAACTGGATGAGCCGTTCCCATTCAAAATGTCAAATTTGTGTTCTTAATTTCCAACGAAGAGGTAATGAGATAGCAAAATTATTCTGTAAAGGGTCATACGCTGTTTTACTGTCAGTTTGAGAGGCTCAGACAGAAGGAAATGATCAAAAACACTCGATGCTCGTTATTTATTAATTGAGTTCTGGCAGAGCCTTGCTACATTCTGGCTTTTTGTTTGTTTCTTTGTTTACAAACAAAGACAAGCACAGTTCACAAAATAAACGAAAAGGGAAATTTGTTAACAAAGATTTCTGACAAGGAAGAAATGGGATTTGGGAGCATTTGAGTGGAGGGTCCTTGGAATACAGGCAGAGCAACTTGGCATTGTGTCGCCCTTTCTGAGTGTTGCTCCTGAAAGAGAAGGATACTTTAGAGAACAGCAGACCATGAATCTTCTATGCTGGCATGCTGGGTTACCAGAAAATATTTACCCTGGTAAGTTCTGTGGTGGGGATATTTTAAATGCTTGCACTTTGCTGCTTGTATGGATTTACTTTCTAAAAAAAAAAAAAGAAAAAAAAAAAGAAGTCAAACTAACAAGACGCTCCAACTGGTTTTTTGCTTTTCTGTATCTCTGCCTTGTTTCTGTATATATTCAGGTAAAGAAAAGTAAGTACATTGAAGTAATGGTGTCTTTCTTTGCTAACTGTGGTTTCTTGACTTCAAAAGTCCCAAAACTGCTTAGAGATCAGTCTTTTCTTCTGCAGTGAACCTTATCCAGACAGATCCTTCCATAGCTGCTGTGGCCCATGTGAAGCTGTGTCAAAGCCTGGGGTGTGAAGTTTACATTGGTGAAAGGTCTGAAGATTCAGCTGCTGGTCTTCTCCACCTGAGATTAAAAATGAAACAAATATAGGTGATTTTTTCACAGGGATAGCTAAGAACACATCTGTAATCAGCATAATCCCTCTGCCAAATTTCCAGACTTGCTCCAGAGTCTGAAGCCATTTTTATATCTCAGTAAATTAGCAACAACAACAGCAGCGGCAGAAGAAGTAAATTTAACAGTCAACAATACATTCTTATTTGCCTGCTCTCTTTCTCCAAAATGGCTGATTTTTTTCCTGAAACTTTCCCTCAAAAGGTCGGTCTGAGGCAGATATTAGAAGATTTTAATTAAAATATTTTAAAATATATTTTATGCTTACATTAAGCATCTTTTATTAAAATATTAATTCACTTGCCAGAGTTGTAAAAAAGCTAAAACCAAGGCTCTTGAGGAAGACTGTTGAATAGCCTTCAGTGTCATGGCTGCTGTGAGAATTGCTTTCTTTGGGCTGTTGGTCTAAAGGTGGTATGTTCAGCTGCAATTCTATATACCCTGTCCTTGAGATACCCATTTCTCTGCCTTTCACTTTCTTCTACTGCTGTTCTGTGCAGTGGTAGAAAAAAATTGTGCAGGAGATCATTCTTTCCAGGTCACTTAGATCTGCATTGTTTCAGCTCTCCTTTTCTTGTCTGCTTCTTTGACTTCACAAATGTTTCTTTCCTCCCTTTGGATTAGAGCTGGAACTTTAAAAAGGCAAAATACACAGCGAGACCTGCTGGACTTCTGCTCCAGCCCTGTCCTCATCAGTTGAGCCCCAGGGGTTCTGCAACTTACTCAGTAAACAAGAAGCCAGTGTCAGCTGCTGAAGCTCCTGCTGCTTTTCTCTGCTTTTACCCCACCAGTGCTTTTTGGACAGTAGTGGTACCCAGCAGGGGCCTGTTTCAGTTCCTCTTGCCTGGTTAAGTGGCTGTGGTGGCTTTTCTTGAACCATGTCAAAACCAGGACCTGTGAGGTGCTGCACGGTGCTCCCATGTCTGCACAACTGCCTTGTTGAATTTGGCAGCATAACCAGTCAGGATACAGAAAATATTTGCTCATCTGGGTCTCCTGAAGAGAATAGGCAGGTCTAGGAAGTTGGTCAGGGCAGGGCTATTGAAAGCACTTGCAGACATGCAAGATTCCAGCTCTCCCTGGCTGTGAGCTGGCTCCCTGAAGCACTGCTAAAAATCCCTCTCGCTGTTTCTCTGTGCTCAAATCAATCTCCGTTGAAGCTGGGAGTAATATTTGCATACCTCACTGGTTGTTCAGGCTAAATTAATATTTGTATAGCACACTGTGTTCCCCATATTGAAAGGACTACAAGAACACTGCTGTTTCTAGGCAGCTACATCCCGTGCTTGAATGTTGTAAATGTACTTAGCCAGGACAGACAAGACTCATTGCATTTGTTTAGAAAAACCCTGTGAGTCCCTTGGTATATGTATGAACATTTTTTTTTACATAGGTGGTGTGTTTAAAGCTGAAGCTCTCCTCTGTTGGAATAGCCCTGTTTCAAAGGTTGGGGTTTGTGTTCATGTGCTGTTTTTGATTCTGCTTGCCACTGCATTGCATGCTGGGGGGAGTATTATGTAGTTTTTTCAGGGTTTTTCCCTGCTTATAGAAACCTTCCAGTGCATGCATAAATCCCCTAGCAATGCTTTTTCTTAAGATGAGAACATAAATAGAGTAGATGATTGTCTGGTAAAGCTGATTGGTATTCCTTAAATCTTGATCTCATCCCTTACTTATTCACACATCATCTGCACGGAAGATATTTCTGCTGTCTTCTGAACTCTGTTTCACACAGTCCAGGGAGATGTTAAAAAATAATAATTTTATAAATCTTTGCTAAACCAAATTAAAACATTAAATGAAATCTGAGGAAAAAAAATGGAATCCGAAAAAATAATTAATTCAAGCTAATAAATGTTCTTCTGGTCATAGACTGTCAAAATTCTCCTGCAGTGTGTGAAAGAGGGTGATTTCTCCAAAGGTCCTGCTTGCAGAGCATCTGCTGGAGATGACAGCATCAGGAAAAATAGAACAAGCTGTGGCATCAGTGCTGTTGCACAGTCGGCATTGTGGCCTGCAAGAGCAAAGCAGCGCTGTCTTCTGCAGGAAAACCTGGGCTTGTTGCTCTCAGCACAACAAGGATTCTGCTTGTTGTGTCACACTGCCATAAATCTTGAGCAGCTCCATTGAAATGGAGGGAATTACTCCAGATTTATGCCAGTTTCGGTGAAAAGAGGCTTTCTGCTGAATGGATCGGGGCAGCCACTCGACAGGTGGAAGGGAAAGAAGTGACTCAGCTTTCAGCAGTTGTTGCTGATCACTGGCTTTTGCCAAGCACAGAGTCACAAATTTCCTTTTTTCCCCCCCTTCTTCTTCTCCCTGCCCCTCTTTTTCTTTTCTTCCTCTTTTTTTTTTCTTTTTTTTTTTTTCCTGGGTGAGTGACTGCTTTGTGCACCGTGCAGAAAAGAGGACTTAATTTCTGAGGGAAGAAGGGATCTAGTGGAAGGATGAACCAGCCTGAGTCCTTGCTGTGAGCAAGGAGCTTGTGGAGGGGCAGATCACCCTTGCTAGAAGCATTTGGCCCCTCATTTCAGAGCGTGTAGTATTGGCTTCTGCTTCTTGCCCTTGGGAGACAAACGTTTGTAGAAGGGAGTTCTCTGCGTGGCTGCCCTTGTATTTCTGTGTGCACGGCAATAACCCTCTAAGGACAGTGACAGCTCCCGCGGGGCACACAAGGGAGCAAAGCCCGCAGCAGAGCAGAGGGAGCTGCAGCTAGGTGCTGCCTCTTACTTTCCCCCTCATCTGTAGTCACCCTGCTCTGCCTCCCCAGCAAGCTCACGAGCCAGCAGCAGTGGCCATTACCTGCACCCCAAAAAAAAGGAGCAAAGGGGGAGAAAAACCCCATAGTTAGGTTCTAGGGCCATGTGCTAGTTGAGTAAATATTGGGGTTTATTTTGGACTACCCAATAAGAGTACTCCAAGTTTAGAAACGGTGTTAAATTACTGCAATGAAAGATGGGATTTAAAAACTTTAAATGGAGAAGACAATAGCGCACTATAGATCTCTGAAAAACATGGGTTGTTGAACTGAAGCTCCCTGAATGTTTCAGCCCATCTGTCTTGATAGTTTCTGTGTCTTAATCACGGATTTCTTGAAGTGTCTAATTTTCCTTTTTTAGCTTTCTGTCTTCCTCTTGTACAAAAGTTAAGACAGGGAAATCATCTGAGCTGGATTTACTTTTGCATTCGAGAGAAAAGCAGTCTATAAAAAGAAGTGAGTGGTGTGTGTGCTGAGAAACCAGGTTTGTCTATTTGGGCTTAGGGAGCAAGATTTTCCCACCCTCACTTCTGCTACTGAGGTGGTTACTGGGACAGCTGGGGAGTGCAAGTATAGGTGCCTACCCCGTAACTACCAGTGCTTTTAATTGTCTGGCTCTGGTCCGTGGTTGTTGAAACAGTGTGGACTGGCTCTACTGAAGTCACTGGCAAAATTCCTTCGCTGTCCCTCCCACTGCTGCCACTGTTCCTGGCAGCTGTCAAGATGTACTGGCAAGTCCCTGAGCCCTCTTGCACCTCGGGAAGTCTGTAACAACTCTTCTGAACCGGAGAATTGCTTCCTATTCATAGCTGTGGGATGAAAAGCACAAACCAACCAACAGAAATGTTCCCTCAAAAGTCAGAGCATTTTAATTGATGCCTTAGGAGGGTCATTAAAGGAGGGTTGTACATCTCCAGATTCTTCCTGTGTGAATCCATCACAGAGAGCCTACTCAATTTCTAGTAAGAGTGGAAATTTTTGCCCTTGCCCTGCACAGAGCACAGATAAGGCCATGTATATTTGCAGTGTGTACTATGCAGAAGATGCTGATTGACATTAATTAGGAGTGGGAGGTGTGAAAGTGTAAAAATAAAATTCCTTTCTGTCAGGTTTACTATTAGAACTGAAGTACATGGTGTGACACTGAGTGCATGTGAGCGTGCACGTGTGTCTGCGTGAGAGTGTGTGTGGAGTGGAGGGTGTGTACTCAGCATTTAGAACAATAGTGGGAGTGAAGCATTGCAGGTTTGAACATCTGTAAAAGTCTGTGATTACAACCTTTTTCTTGGGAGCTACTCAGTGAAATATGCTTAAAAATGGTTTCTTTTCCATTGCTAGTTCAAAATGCCATGCTGAAAAGCACACAGTGCCAGAGATTGCAACTTGTGTCAGTTCAGCTGCCTCTGCCCGGCTTTGTGCTGCTACAGTGACTGTTGTAAGAAGCAATCAGACAAGATAATATTTTGGTAAATTTTAGCAAGAGCAATACTTTGAAATTAAATGGAGATCTTTTTAACAAGCTCTGGTATTGCTCTGGTTAGTAATAGTCACTAATTCCTTCTGTGTGTGTGTACTAATGTTATAAACGTGTCCGGATATCAGCAAAAAATTAATCCGCGTTTATTAATCCGCAGCTGGGAACAGGGGATGGTGGGCAGTCCACCATCCTGCTCGACTAAACAGACAAAAAGTAATCCAACAACAGCCCTCGACCACACAAAGCTCACCCCTCTCACTTCAACAACCACCCAAAAAGCCCGCCCCCTTGCCATGAGGCGCCCTTTTTAAAACCCCTGCTCCCATCTCCCAAAAGTCTCAGTCCCCAATATCCGCTTCCTGTTCGTCGTCTCTCTTCTCCGAGGCTCCATGGGATATGTAGTTCTGTTATGGCAGCTACCGGGTCCGTGCCTTGATGCTGTGTCTTCTTTCAATCAGCTGTTAGTCTCTCCCGTGGTTCCATGTGATGCATCATCACCTTCTGAGGCAGCAGCCAAACCTGTACATTGCTTAGACATACTCAAACATTTTATTAGTTAACATACTTTACATTAAATCCAATTCTTCAATGTTTATAACACTAAAAATAAGAAGCAAAAAGTGAATTCTGCTGTGTTAACGGTTCAAGAAGTGTGTTGTTGAATGCGCCCGGCCTCCTCTTAAAAAATGAATGGACAATCATCTGTGTAACTTAAAAAGCATATTCTTTGGATCTTAACTGCATTAGAATATCTGAGCTCGAGAAATATTGCTTATGAAATTTCTTCAGTATCTGTGTTTTATGTGGGTGATACTGCCAGAGGGTTATCTATGGAGATTTTAATAGCTGTCTGACTGTCCATCTGCTCTATGTGACTGTTTCTATTTATCCTTTATATGAGAAAGTTCAAAACATGGACACTCTGTCAGCCTAATTCATCTGTCACTGAAGTGGGTGGCACTGACTGAAGACCTCTTCCCCAGTGGCTGAGACGTTTCCATTCAGAACTGCAAGTTTGTGTTTGGTCTTCACTGATTATAGCTAAAGGACAAATCTTTTTTTTTCTGTTACACCTCTGAAATGATGTGTGTTATCCTGACTTTTGCTTGTATTAGTGAGCTGCTTTAAAGTGGGACCCTTTTTATTATTATTGCCCAGTGATTTGATGGAAATGAGTTGCTAATCTCTTCATTTCCTAGCAGAATTTTTCTCTGTTGCCAAACTGACTATTTGCTGAGGGAGAGGGTGGAAATGACACCTCAACTCTCCAGGTCTGCAAGGTATTGATAGTACATGCTACAGGCTCTGTGAGTTGTGGCTGCTTGTGCTGGGCCTATGATTGAGATACCGAGCTGTTACTTAGGCCTGCAGGTTAAGTATCATTTTCTGTCCATTAGTGAAAGTAGATTTAATGTTTTGGACATTAAGTCAAGATACTCTCATCCTCCTAGAAGGAAAGCACCAAACCTGACACCACCATTTTGCACTAGCCTCACTAACACTGGTGCTGTTGCTTTAGCATCCTAATACAGAAGAACTGGCTCAACACCACCCCTCCCCCACCCCCCCCCAAACCAAACGAAACAAGAAAAAACCCCCAACACCTACCCAAAAAACTCACCCCTGGCTTGCTGATGTTGATCCTTCCGCTTAGGGGCTGATACTTTGGGTGAGGTGTCACATGTTGCTGAGAAGGGGCACGTGGCTTCAGCTAGGAGAGGGTGCTGACTGTGGGAATGTGGAGCTAAGGGTAGTGCTGGTGGATATTTTCCAGCCAGCTTTGGTATCAAGTTTACAGAGTGCATGTGGTACAGAACTTCACATACTGTGTCACAAAGACAGGAGTTTAGAGGTTTCTCCAAATGTGTACCAAAGGCCCCTCTTAGTTAACTGAGCTGCATGTGGTTTTTTGTGTAGAGGTGGGTGGACTTGTAGGGAAGATGCTCCCTGCACTGTCCCTGGGTGAGCCGTGGGCACACCTGGTCTGCCACAGCTTGGGTGATGTGCATGGGGAAATGTTCGAATTAACTACAGAAACAGCAAAACCAATTCACAGGTACACAAACACTGAGGTTTCCCCTTGAGGAGAAAGATGCTGTAGTTTAGTTAGGGAAACTACAAGGAGGTTTATTTCTGGGTTTTGGTTTTGTTTTATTTGTTAATATAACAGCTTACTTGTGTTTGAAAAGGTTAACCAGAGATAAGTTCATGGTTGAAGCTGCAGTGGTGGGCACAGAATGCATGGCATATCTGGTGTCAAAGAAGTTGTTTGTAGTCACGTATGTGTAGATAAAAAATACATTGAGTTTTCAGCAGTGTTTTTTATTGGCTGTAATTGTGATGTTACTAGCAATTATTGTCAACTGGATTTCACAACTGTGTTTTCTTGCTGTAAGCCTCAATTCAGTGAATTGAGCAAATGTAAGTGAACGTGAAGGAAGAAGAAAGGGGGGGGGAAAAAGAGGAGGGCAGAGTAAAAAGACCATGTTTGAAATCATCTTCAGACTATTTCTGTGTTTAAGGCCTGATCAAGTAGTGTTCTTGGGAGAATTATTCAGAGCTCACAGAGTTCAATGCATTTTCAGTGTC
The DNA here is from genome assembly GCA_013389985.1 of Dryoscopus gambensis. Lineage (NCBI taxonomy): Eukaryota > Metazoa > Chordata > Aves > Passeriformes > Malaconotidae > Dryoscopus > Dryoscopus gambensis. The sequence goes on along the minus strand of WEIT01010453.1, from coordinate 42,335 downwards.
TTCTAGAATGAGATCTCTACTGATTGAAGAACCATTTGGTCTTTGGGACTATATGTACAAATATAGATATTTTCCTTCTTAGAGATTGTAACTGCTGAAGTCAAACCCACCAGTATTTTGGGTTTGACCCACTCACAACGTTTGATCTTCATACACATAAAGGCCACTTTACACTCTTGAGGCAAGTAATAAGATCTTGAACAATGTGTAAATCATACAGTTCATTTTGCCTTCTTCCTCTTTTCATACTGATGAATATATTAGGCTGTCTAAACATAAAATACCCAAGTAAAATGTGTGTGGGAAAACACTGTGTAGGTATGTAGCCTTCAATGATTGGGTAGCTATTTGTAAGCTTGAATTAATTAGTTGGGCTGATGTGCAATCCGTTCAGTTTTGTGGGGGCTGGACAGTTTGTGGGCAAGCAGGAGGGAAATCCTTTGAGGGATGTGTCATTGTAGGACATTACAATACTAAAGTTTTTTTGGAGCGGGGGGAGAAAAGTACTATTATAATATCTGCTTGTGATCCTCCATGCCATGAACATAGTTTAAAACCAGAGCCTATGTTTCAAATGGTTCTTCAGCTGTCATCATGTTTTTCAATTCTGTGTTATTAAAAAAAAAGGATTAAATTATTTTTAACACAATGTATACAGACAGTGCTTGAAATAGTTTGTAATCAGCTAGACCAAGTCCTGGATGGTGCTTTCCTGTTAGTGTTTATAGAAGAAAATAGTGTTTGCACAGTTCAAATGCTTTTCATGTCAGCACTGATCACATTTGTTTGCAGTCTATGAAAACAGGACATTAGATTTCACCTCAAAGCTATTCTAAGAAAACATTTAAATAATCATTGATTGTATTTAAGAAACATGGTAGTACTGAAAACGTTACCATAGCTATAGCCGTGAAGTTAGAACAGAACTGTTATTATTTTTGGAGTGTGTCTAAATCAGTAATTTTTCAAGTGGAAAGATTGGCAGAATTTCATTGTGCTTTTCAAAGTTACTTGCTTTCTTCCAATTCCTCCAGTTTTACTTATCTGTTTGGTGAAAGCAGAACAGAAAAATGCAGGATACGTTTCCCAGAGCCCACGTAGGGAGCCTGCGTGCAGCATGTCAATAACTACCTGATGCCTCTCAGGCTTCCCTGTGTCTGTCCCAACTGTGCTCCCCTCAGTGGTGCCTCCACTGCTCAGATTGCAGTCAAGCCTGGAGGGAGGCTTGTGGCCCAAAGGGCAGCATGGCAGAGAGCTGAGGCTGGATCTCCCAAGTCCCACTGAAGGACTCTCGGCACTGCATCATCCTCCTTCTCTTCTGCAGTTGAAAGACCTGTTTAATCCTGAGTGATGGTCGTAAATGTGCTTTTCAATGCCATGGACTTGCATGAGTGAAATGCTGAGAAAGGATGCTGTGAAGCTGCCAACACAGCTTGTCCAGGAAGTTTTCTTTTCTGAGGAGTGTTAAAGTGGCCTTAAAGTTTTCATTTTGCTGGGGTGCTTTTTTTTGCTGTGTGCATTAGTGATGCTTTGGTTGGGCGTGTTCATTTTTTCAGACTGAGATTTGGAGCTGTGTTTTTCATTCTTCACTTGCACTTAAATAGTAAACCAATGTTTCATAACACCAGTGTTTTCAAACTCTGTGATAACCGAAGTGTCCAAATGATTATTTATTGGGAGTAGAAGCTTATCATTGTATTATCTTTGGCCTAAATTGGAAGGATAGTGCTTCAAGCATTTTTTAACAGAAAAAAATGATAATAACTTGGCATTTCACAGCATACATAAATTGATGAAAGTCAAAAGACCATTTGCTTTGAGGCTGTGCATAATGATCTCATTTGTTATTATGTGGTCTGCACAGGCTACTCTCAAGACATGTAGGATTTCTTCCTTTCTAATATTTCTACATCAGGATGATAGAGATGAATACTCCATAGATATGTGGCCACCTGGTTCTCCTAGTTCCGCTAAATTTTCCAGAAGAAAAAGTAATATATTATGCCTTTCTAAATATAGTTCTTTTTCCATGATTGAAAATTGAATCACTTATTCTGTGGAAAACTCTGATATTCTGTAGTTTCTTTTGTTCCAGCTTGAATATTCTCAGGAAAAGTAAACCCTTCATTTCTTCATATAAGTATTGTGGGATTTTTTGAAATTTTTCTTCTTTTGCTGTCATTTTCGGATCCAGATGTTCTCCAACCATACAAACCAAGTAAAGGTATTAGTGACCTCTTTTGTTCCTCAGATTATAGCAAAAATAAAGATCTTAAAATGCCTTAGAAGGAAAGGGAGGCAGTGTAAAAGAAAGCTAGCCTGCTGGGAAGAATAATTTAAGAAAGAAATTTGAAGCACTTCCGTAATAAATCCCAAACTTAAACTCTTTGCGATTGGGGTTCTGTCTTGAAATTGTATTTCTAGTTTGGAGCTTCCACTGGCACAATGTCTTCTAAGAGGGTTTGGTGTATGTTTTGGGTTAGTATGAGTGGTTTCAGTTGCTGAAGCAGTTGGAGGAGGCATGTTAGACGCAGTTCAAACCTCGCTGTGAAGCTGTACAGCGATGTCAGTGAGTGAATACGAATGCAGCGATCTTGGTGCCACTAGGAAAAAGAATGGTATTAATAACAATGAGAAGAAGAGGGACCAGCACTTGATGTGATGACAGTTTCTGTTTGCCAGCCAAGTAAATGTGTCAGAAGGTCACCAAGGAGTATCTATGGCAACCAAAGGAGGAGGATGGCTCTGCTGGGTCAGTGTTACTTGTTGGGTAGAACCCCAGGCAGTGAACTGTGATATGACCTGATTAGGACTAAGCTACTGACTGAAACTGATAGTATTTATCAGCCATAGTCTTCAAAAATCAGTGAAAAGCAGAAAGAAAAAATCAGTGGAAAGCTGAAAAAACAAGGACCAAGAAAGTTTGTCTGACATCTTTCCAATTAAAAAACTCAAACTATTCAGTACACAGAAAAGTGTGGTAAGCCTGATCTCTAGAGAAAGTTACTGGTCATTTCTGCTAGGAATGTTTTTACTCTGCAATATCTTTTTTTTAATTTATTTTTTTAAGGAAGTAGTATTCATCAGGAATCTTACATACCAGCACCAGACTTGCCACTGGGCTAGCCATAAATTTTGTAAAGTGACATTTCTTATATGGTTTTAAAAACTAAAAATAAATGAAAAATCACCAAGTCTTTTAAGCATTTGATGGAAATCCAGCAGCTTAAATACTGTTGAAATCCAGTCTGTAGGGTGGGTTAACTGAATTCCCAGTGTAGTAGCACTATTAAAGCAACTGTCTTAGATAATAAATGGCAATATGCTCTATGACTCACTTGAGGGGTCATTATTTTTGGCTGGCCTGAAAGATGGTGGTGTTTGCTGGGCTGCAGTGAGGAAGGTGTCAGCCTGAGCCATGTATATGATCAAAGTTACATAATGGAAGAGCGAGGGCAAGTTTCCTCAGAGGCCACTTGGGATGCAGGCTGGGGAGAGGAGATGGATTCCCAGCTGTTTCTTTGGCCTGTAACCCACAGTATTAAAATCTGCTATGAAAGTGCTGTGTGTTCCTTTCCCTTCACCACCCTCCATTTTGTACTGCAATGTGGAAGCCTAGGGTGTAGTACTGCGTGTGGTACTTCAGGATCTTAAGGGCTACGGAATTACATTATTGAGGGGATTAATAATCTCTGGGACACATTGTAATTTGCTTTACATTAATGAACATGCATGTAAATAATGTTGTAAAGATCTGCACATAAAACAGTAAAAATCTGCAGTTTGCCTGGGTGTTCTTTTTTTTTCCCCCAGATGTGCTGTATCTTTTATAATCCAAAGCTTTGCATCTGAAGCACTTCTTGCTGCTGAGATGGTCTTCTCTAGCATGACCCCATGCTCTGATCCTTAGTTTGCTCAGAGCCAACCTCAGACCAGCTGCCTTGTGAGCACTGCCTGCTCCTCTCAAACCCTCGTTTTAGTTTTCATGTTCCTACGTTTTGTCAGGTGCCAGCTGGCACCACAGCTGCGCTGGTGGCACTCAGAGGAGCCCGGGGTCACTGTGAGCTCAGCAGGGCACTGGCTGCTGCAGGGATGGCACCAGCAACCACAGGGAAGCTGGGAGGCGTTTGTCACGTTGCTCTTGAGGTGATTCCACTGCATACTCATGGAGCAACACGAAGAGACTACTAGTTCTTCTGTATCTCTGCCAAGAAGAACATTACTACAGAGCACTGTCATTCAGCTGGAATAAAGGGAAATAAAGGACAAAAATGTTTGCAGGATCGCAGAACTGTTGACTCTTTCAAACCCCTACAAAAGTAAATGATTGAACAAATCTACAGCTTGGGTTCAGCTGTGGATGTGCAGCTCAAGCTGTAATTTTCTATTCCGAGATAAACTCTGGTTATTGTTTAATGAAATAGAAAGTCAAGGCTTTAAATTGCAAGCAATTCAGATGTTTTTCTTCCACAAGATTGTGTAGCATTTTTTGTTTTGTTTTCTGTCTTCTTGTGTCAATATCTAGAAGTTTACTGTGATAAGTCCAAGTGGCAGAGAACATGGTTTGTTCTGGCACGAAGAGAAGGCCAGGCAGTGTTTCTTCAGGTTCAGAAAGCTTGAAAGGAGGAGAGAAGTAAGTCAGACTGATGAGTTTGAAATAATTTCTGACTGATGCTTGTAGTGCTGTTTGCATCCATGCTTTCAATGTCTGTGCAATGCATTACAATTGTGATTCTTAAAACCCCAACAAATTCTGTTCCTCTTAGTACACAGAAACTGCCCTAGAATTTTCCTTGTTATCTGTTTTTGGATCCTGTTTTGTTGGCAGCATGGTACAAGCTATAGCTGGCACCCGCATGATGCAGCGCTAGGCTTTGTGTAAAAATACACTAGAGTGTATGTGGGCAGGGCCATAGCCTCTGCAGTTGCTCTATTTGTAGCACGGCTCCTTCATCTTTTGCATGTTTCTGTATGTGATATTTGGGCAGATTTTAACAAACCTGGCTTAGGGTCTGAAATAACAACCAGCATCATATCAAAGCACTTAGTGTATTATGAAAGGAACATGCTTGTACAGCACAAGTATTTATAGCTAGCCCATTTGACTGACGTAAGGAAAAGGTACTCTGAAAGTATCTGAAATATCTACAGATTTTTATACCGTGTCAAAATGCAGTGCTTAGAAATCTCACCATGAAAGCCTATATTGATAAAAAAAGCTTCCCCCTCAGTTTCTGGAGATACTTATGATTTGAAGGCCATTATGATCAGTTGCTTTCACACTGTGTTGTTGTTGGACTACAGCAAACAGTCCATGGGTATGGTACATTCACCAGGATCTGGTGCAGAGGGTCTATCCTTTGTAATGGCATGAAGTTTTTTAGGGAGAGAGATTAAGTGTTTCACTAGATATGTTGTGTGAAACTCATGCAATGTCACCAACCTCATCTTCTGCTAAATTGTACAAAACTGTTTTAAGAAGTAACCTGGGTTTTCTCATACCTAAGTACTTGAAATATTAGGGAAAATAAAAGTGGATTTTATTCCTCTAAGTGCAAAAGAGCCATTGGGAGTATTTTTATATAGGCAAATGGATAGATTCAAAAATATGTGTAGCAAATTTATCACAAACAAGGCATGTTTATTTCCTCACTCATTTGCTTCAGCGACACTTTAAACTAGCTTGTGTTCTGAGATCATAAGTTACAGACATTGAAGAGGAGAAAGCAGAAGACTAATAGCAGTGATGGCAGAAACACCACTTAGCTGCTTATTAAATAAAAACTGTTTTGCTTCCAAGTTCTTAAGTGCTATACTTATTTAATCTGGTTTGCCCAACCTCTCTTTTTAAGTCATTTGTTCTGCTCAAAATTGCAAAGAAATTTTTTGTCAGAACACTTTGTTGGTTTAGATAATAACATTTTTTTTGGTTGCTTTTGTTCAACACATGAAATAAAACATTTTCAGATTGAGGGTTGGCCCTCATTAATTGAAGTTTCAGGAAGCAGAAAAGGGGAATGCTAACAGAGTATCGTCATATAAATCATGATTAATTGCATGTAGAAATACTCTGACTTCATTTGTGTATGCTTAACAAGCCTTTACTGACTACTACAGTTTCTGCTGTTCAAGAATAAAACTGAGAGCATGTAGCATCAGTATCTGTTTGAATATACCCCTGGTCCTGTTTTCACTGCTAGAAAGCACAAGCACTGGTTCTGTTGCAGTCTGCTGTTGGCAGCTATAAAGAGCTGTCGATGAGAGCAGACTGGATCCCAAAACTGGACACCCTCTATGTACAACATGGATACAGATCTTCTCCAGAACCAGTGAGCATCAGTCTTTTTTGACAGAGGATTCTGCTTTGTTCACCTTTGTTTCCTTGCTGAGTGCCATTTTCCCTGCCTTCTCATTTAAAAAAGGCCTTTTCCAATCCCCTACCCACTGCACAAAGGTTTCCACAGCAGTATTTGGCCATATGTGAGTTTCTTGTTGCTGTTAGAGCAGCCTGCACGATACATCTTTCTGTGCTGTTGAACGTGGTTGTAATCTTTCTGTCTGTGCCCTGCCACACTGGGGACTTTGGAGGCCCAGCCATTTTGCAAGGCAAATTTCTTTCCTGCTCACTGCTACCAGTGTGCAATTCTGGTTTGCCCAAGGTCCTTCTTTCAAAAGTCACTCTTGCCATGTTCACAAGTGGAAGGTGCTCATTTCATGGGGAGGGAGAGGATAAAGGGTCAAAAGAGTAATTTTCATGCTTTAAGCTGCTATCATTGAAGTGATGCAACACGCTGTATCAGCCATCAGCTAAGCTGCTACAGCACTTTACTGTTCATCAGCTTCATCAGTGTGTTCAGCATTTGGTGATGAAGGTTATCCAGGGAGAGAAGATTGCAATTTGTGGAGATGCAGTCACGTGAAAGTGATGGCCAGAGGAGCCCAACTCCCCAGCCACAATAGAAAATGCATCCACAGAGAACAGTTCCCCTGGCTCCAATATATAGCGTTTTTCTTTAACCAGGGTTAAGTCAGAAAGCACAGCTGCCTTCTACTGCTTTGTTTTTATAAATTTGATTTGTGCCTTTGATGATATTTTTCGTCTTTCCTTCTAAAGACAGTAAAGGCAAAGGCACTGCTTTGATCTGTTACAAGTTCCGTAGATGCCTATAAAGGTTTTTTGAGTTTTTGATATTAAGGAAAAACAAATCTCAGGTCCTGTTTTTAAAAACAGATTATCAGCAGAGGGAAGGAGCAGTGGGATGGCTACCAGTGTTGGGAAGATAAATAGGAAAGCTGAGTAACATGGGAAGGAGCTACAGGTTGAGGCTTGGGTTGGGGAGATAGTGTAGATGGGAGGTGGAGCATCAGTGAAGTGTGTACAAGGTAACTGAAAAGGTCAGGTAGGAAGGAGTGAGAGGGAAGAGTGGAAAGCAAGTGTATTGGAAGATGCTGGTACTGGATTTGAGAAGGGGGAGTCTCTGTTGTTGTATATACTACTTCAGCAGTGTAAAAGACTGGAGTTTATTCTTGTTGATGCGCTAATAAGAGCTCAGAGGTTTATATCTTACCTCTCTGGAAACTGAGTAGCTGCACAGTGAAGAGATCTGCCACAGCAGACATAAACCAGTTGTTGGAAAGGTCTCACCTTCTATCCCTCTTGTGCAGTCACGGGACTTGTAAAGCAGTGTGAGCATTCAGAGTTGTGTGCAATTCCTGTTCTAACCCTTGTCCTAGGCTATTCTTTTGAGTTTTTTTAAGGTGAACTAGCTAATGCTCCAGTGGCAAAAAACAAATACTATTATCCATGTTGCTAGGAAAAATGATGGTATTTTTAAGTGTGTTTAAGGGAATCCAGTGGTGAGGTGCTTCAGGATAAAGGTTTAATTCTCAGTTTATTCCCCTTCAGTTGTGCTCATGCAGATTGCCTTTCAGTAACACAGAAGAAATAATGATCAGTTCTTTCATTCTTTCCTGCATTATTTCTTAAATTAACTATTGGCTATCTAGAAACACATTTTGAGAGGAAAAGATTAATTTTCTTGGATTTTTTTGTGATATCTGCAACTAAGGTATCTCACTAGTAATTAAGAATTAGATTTATTTTTCATAACCATATTGTACTTCTTTTTGTGCCATATATACATCCCATCCCAACCTTTATCATCTAGCAACTTTTCATGCATTCAAACTGAATTTAAAATTAGTTGCATGCTTTTATATAGTTATTCTAATCTTATTTTTTTTTAAAAGGGCAAATTACAGAAACTCTTGTGAGATACAGACTCCTAGATGATGATACCAATTTGCTTTTCACAGTTAGGCACAATAAATTACTTTTCATTGCAGGTGGAATGAGCTGCACTGACATGTTTCTTCTTCCACAGAACACAGCTGGGTTCTGGGACAGGGATGAAGAGCTAGCAGTCATGAAACTGAAGGAGCATTTAAGTTTTTATTTAACTTCATATTTATCTGCTTGATAAGCTACATGGAAAGCTGTAGGGACAAGTTATTTTCCTATTGTCTTTTATTTTCCTGTTACCTGTAAGGAATTTGCACTTAACTTTGTGATGAACCCAGAATCCTACAGGCATTGCTTTTTCAAAAATTCCTTATGTGAAAAAAGGAGTGTTTCTGTGTAGGAAACAAGGAAAAGAAATCTCTTGAGTCAACTACATTTTTGATAAAGCCGATTATATTTTTTATGGCCTGATTCAGTATTAGATTATTGCAGTCTCGTTCCATCTTAATTTCATCCATCAGCAGAGTTATTTCAGCATAAATCTGGTACAAGGGATGTCAGAATTAGCCTCTCTGTGTATAATTATTCTTTAGTCTGCAAGGGTAAGAAGTACCTTCTGGAGGCCAGCAGTCCTGCCCTATTAAATCTGTTGCAAATGTGATCTGAGGCTTTGAACACTGAACTTTAAGTACTTTAAACAAAACTTTGAAAGTAATTTTTTTTTTTTTTTTACTGCAAATACACCAAGGATTTGTTACAAGAGAAAGGGTCTAATGCCCTTAGCTTGTAATGAGCCCCACAGAGGCAAATCTTGCCTCACTATTTACTCCAAAGCCAGGGAGTTTGCCTGCCTCTTGGTGAGAGATATGTAAGAGTAGGCCCTATCAGAAAAACACAGTTACTAACTACAGTGCCCTAACCTGAAATAAAAACTTCTTCTTTAAAGTGAGTATGTCGTGCTCTCTTCTCTGATGTCATGCTTTTACTGACTTCTTGCGTTAAAGACAACCATGCTGTGTCTCTGTATTTATAGGGAGAAGACAGAGTGATAGGCACTAAATATCCACTGTGTGTATCTGACACTAGAAGACAGAGAAGGTTGTATGTCTGTCAGGCAACCTACACCCTGCAAAATCAAGTGTTTTAAAAGCCAGCATTTTAAATGGCCAAGTCAGTTTCTGCCCTTACAAGTGGTACAGGACGTGTAGTTGCAGTGTATGTATTTGCAAGATTCAACGTTTAATTCATGTTTTAGAAACCTCATATTATTTTCCTGCTGGTGCTAGTCTTGTCTGTATTTCACAGCTATATCTGTTAAGGTCAGAACTATCAAATCTGGTTAGTCCCAGCCTGATTTTCAGAGCAGGCAAGCCTCCTGCAACCCTCCATTTCATTTTAACGGGGGCCTCTGGGTGCACACAGCACTACTACATAGGAGGCCAGCTATGTAGGTCCCAAAATATGGATTGGTACCTAATTTAGTGTATCCAGGGGTGAAAATGTTGGCTTAGTATTCTCTCTCCCTGGGACTCGTAGTCCTTGTATTGCTTCCTGCATTTGAGATGGGAGCTGTCATTCACTGTATGCCAGTACAGAAGCCAAGTAGGTCAGTGCCTGTAGGTACTGCTGTATATTATACATCCACCCCCATGGGTGAGTTACCACCCTCTGTTGAATCTTACTGTAGGTACTTTCCTGAAACATTTTAGTGGGGCTCTGCTCAGGTTACCCTGGTCCTGAGGGCTGCTTGAGCCCTGGATGAGCAAAGGTGAGCAAAGCAGGCTCCTCCTCTTCAACAGGTTCCTGTAAGGGAGATCGAGGGATTTGCCCCTTCTTGAAGACTTGAGCCAGAAGAAGCACAGTGGCAAAAGCAGCCAGAAGACAAACTGAGTTCAAACTGCATATAAATCTCTACCCTAAGCTGATTTGTAGTTTGGTCCAGCTTTCCTCTCTTCCTTGAGCCTCTTCTACTCAACTTCACTCTTAGTTGGATCATCTTTATCCACTTTCTGTGGACCTTCCTTCATGCTCCTTTCATTCAGCTGATCTGTTCCTCACAGAATGCAGAACCCCATGTTTCATTTCCAAACCAGCTGCAGGGGAGCAGAATACCTAAGCATACACACATCATCTGCTGAGACAGGAGCTTGCTGTTTGCTTGCTCCAGGTCTCTTTCAAGGCAGAGGGAACTAAAATAGCTAAAATACTTATTGCTTGAAGACGAACGTGTGACTGCCTCAAACTGCATTGCTACTAAAGGCTTAAAAATAACGTGGTCTGCTGCCATCTGTTTACACATCTTTCCTCCACCCTCCGTTGCTCTTGTCACTTCAGGCTGCTCTAAGCTCTTCAAAGCAAAGATGATCTTCTCTGCCTTTGCAAAAGGCATGCCACTGTGGCACCTTCCATACTCCATTTTGCTTGGCTCCCAGCTTGCACCGTACTACAAATAAGAGCGTTGATAGTTTTATAATTTAGTCTTAATGGGAATGTGGATTGGAGCAAACAGGAGTTTCATTTTGTGGTATCTGCCCAGTTGTAACTCATCCCTAACATGAATTTGTTGGTCACACTAAGATCTCAGGTATTGATCAGTGATGTAATTGCCATCCTGTAGTAGGACAGATGATGTAATTCTTACCCAGTTACTGAAGACAGTGACCTTGAGACAGATCAGATGGCTGAGTAGCATAGATGGTTCACTGATTATAAAATGCCCTTGTTTTAAAACTAAACTGTCATCTGATAATTACTGGGGAGGAACAACTACAACAGAATGCCAGTATGTCACAAAAGATACAGCATATCTTGACTTTTACCAGCAGTTACATATTCCTGTTTTGACAGGCGACTTTTGATGGTTTTGTTGTTTTTGTGCTTTGGCCGTCATTTCAATTTACATGAAGATAGCATAAAACCTGACTTCCACGAGCCAAAGGAAAAGATTTGATTTGGTAACCAGTCACACATCTTAAAAAACAAATAAACAACCAAACAAACTAACAACCAACCAACCAAACAAAACCCCCCCAAAAAACCACCACCACCAAAAAAAAAAAACCAAACACACCCCCCCACCCCCCCCACCCCAAAAAGTAAAGGTGTATGTGATAGGAGAAATTCTGGTACATAGAAGGAGAATATATGGCAAAGTTTTGCCAGTGGGAAAGCCTAGTTCCTCCCTGCCCAAGTAGAGATGGCTTAAATATACATTTGAGTAAGAGGTAGCATCACTTTTCATGTGAATACTTAATAAAAAAGTGACAAGCATTGACCACCAGCTTTTGCATGTAGATAAACAGTATGCAAAACTCAAGAAAGTCATGGAGATAAAAGAAATAAAACCACTTGCTATGGTTGTTAATAACATGATAGGGGAAAAGACATATTTTTCTTTCAGTGGAAAGAGGTTCTGAGAGACCTCAGTACAAGCATAAGAAACATTCAGATACGAGAAGCATGGATCCTAAAAAGAAAAAACAGGTTTGAAAAGACAAATGGTTGAAGAGCTATTTTTGGTTCTACTGTTGGTATTTTCTTCTTAACGACTAATGTTCTTCTGGCCTAACATTTGCTGTTTTGTGTCAGAATTTTTTAAATTATTCTTTTGTTCCTCTCTTCTTAGTCAACTGGCACATTTGCAAGATAAGTATTAAACTGAAGAACTTACCAAAGACAACTTCTCAAGCAGATCATTACTAAAAGTAGTGGAAGAAATTTGCATGAATTTGTGACCTAATAAAGAAGACTATAAAAGAGTGATCTAACTAATTAATTACTGCAATGAATTGATCTTAGGAAATCATAGAGGCATAGCTCAGTCAGAATCTGTATCTTCCCCTTTTCTCTGAGCCAGACTTTTCTCTGGTAGCTAGTGTTTGAAACTAATGAATATTATGGGCAAGAATTTATTTTTGAGTTCTATGAGCATGTACTTTCTATTGTTGAAATACACTTCCCTGTTTTATGGACTTTTCAGGTCTTCTGTTTTCCCACAGTATTTGCTTAATATAACATGGTCGGATGTCTAGGGGACTTCTAATGTGTAAGATCTTATAGTCTGCTAAAAGTAGTTAAGATGTCTGGTTCTTTATGTTCAAAGGACCTTGTGCTTGAAAATCCTTCATGCTGTGTCTTAGTGGGAATTTCAAGTTTCAGAGGGATGAAATAAGAACTCTGATGGGTGTGGTCCCTTCAGTAGTATTTATTTTCTAAATAGGCAATAAATCTACATGTGGATAGTTGAAATTGTGAGAAAGTCATGAAAAGGAGGAAATTACTTTAATTCTGTAATGCCAAAGGAACCAGAAAACCTCTCTTACATACTCTGCCTCAGGGATTAAGCATGGGTCTTCATTTTTGAACAAGCTTCTGTAGAGGGGTGCAACCACTTCAAAAATTAAATTTCTTTGGCAGGCAGAGGTTCCAGTTGTGTGGGGAACCCTTCTTCACTGATCCGTGAGACCAGCTGCTGAGTGTTCTGCTCTCCTCTATGGTTTCATTACCACAGCTTTGCACGAGTTGGGCAACTGCCCTCATTCATGTTTAGAATAACAGAATTGTTACTGTTGGAAAGGACATTTAAAATCATTGAGTCCAACTGTTAACCTAGCCTGGTCCACCACTAAACCATGTTCTTAAGCGCCACATCTGTATGTTTTTTAAATACCTCTGGGGATGGTGACTCAACCACTTCCCTAGGCAGACTGTTCCCATGCTTGGTAACTCTTTTCATGAAGAAATTTTTCCTAATCTCGAATCTGAACCTCCCCTGGCACAGCTTGATGCCTTTTCCTTGTCCTGTCACTTGTTTTCTGGGAGAAGAGGTTAGCCCCCACCTGGCTACAGCCTCCTTTCAGGCAATTGTAGAGAGTGATAAGGTCCCATCTGAGCCTCCTTTTCTCCAGGCTAAACAACTCCAGCTTCCTCAGACTCATCGGGCTTGTGCTCCAGTCCCTTCCCCAGCTCTGTTTCCATTCTCTGGACACGCTCCAGCACCTCAATGTCTTTCTTGGGGTAAGAAGCCCAAAACCAAACACAGGGTTTGAGGTGTGGCCTCACCAGGGCTGAGTCCAGGGGGACAATCACTGCTCTGGTCCTGCAGGCCACACTATTTCTGATACAGGCCAGGATGCCATTGGATTTATTGGCCACCAGGGCACACCTGGGCACACACTGGCCCTTGTTCAGCCAGCTGCTGGCCAGCACCCACAGGTCCTTTTCCACTGGGCAGCTTTCCAGCTGCTCTGTCCCAGGCTGGTCACATTGCATGGGGTTATTGTGACCCAAGTGCAGGATTTGGCACTTTGCTTGTTGAACCTTATAAAACTGGCCTTAGCGCATTGATTCAGCCAGTCCAAGTGCCTCTGCAGAGCCTTTCTACCCTCCTGCAGATTAATACTCCCACCCAACTTGGTGTTGTTGGCAAACTGACTGAGGGTGCACTCAATCCCCTTGTCCAGATCATCAATAAAGACATTAAACAGAACTGGCCTCAATAGATGAACCATTATTATCGTTGTTGTTGTTCGGTTTCACTTGGATAGTCCCATTCCAGTTATGCCAGGGCACCTGGGAAGGTGGGGCAGTCACACAGGGAACGCGCGTGCTGTGCCGGGCAAGAACTTGTCACCATTGCCCCCTGTCCCTTATGTCACTGTGTTCAGCCAGGCAGAGAGAGGACAGGGAATCTTCTGTATCGTGTATCCTGACTGCATGCTGGGCCTGTCCCAGGCAAGGTAGGTAGGGTGCAGTTTCAGTATTCTATCTCTCTCTCACTGATTCTCCTCCTTGAGCTCTCTCACTAAGTGGAGGAGTTGTTCTACCTGGGCACACCTACAGCTGTTCTCACTGCTGCTGGCTGCTACTGGCACAATTTTACAGATAAGGTACAGAAAGGCTGAAGGACAGGCTCATAAGAGATCAGTGACGCTGAGGGTTGACTTCATAAATTTGCCAAATAATTTTAACTGTTTTATCCTGTAGGTCACCCTTCTGCTTGAATCCTTTCCCCCACTGTTTTCAATTTTGCTCTTTCATTCTTTTGTCATTGATTTGCTCTCTCTGCTCCCATTTTTTTCAGTGTGGTCACAGCTCAGTTACGTCAGCTAATTCGCATCTTTGACTTGGAGCCTTTATACGTTCAGAGACAGTGGCACATCACTGAACATTTTCTCCCTTTATAGTACTGCTTCAGAGAGTGAAATTTGCCCTGGGGCTCTAGAGCAGATTTCTGTCTGTGTATCAGCTCTTAAAGTCCAACTGTTTAAGCTACAGCACACCCCCTGCATTTTGCTTCTGCACTTAGTTGTATTGTTTTGTTGTTTCAAAATAAAATGAAGTGACAGTGCTTGTCCATGAAACTTTCACTTGATGCAAATTCCTTTTTATTTTCTTATTTCTGTGTCAGCTACTGCCTTGCCCTCCAAGTTTAGATAGCAGTTGTCAGGAGATTTAGACCTTCGGATGACTCTTTACGTTAACTATTTTTCTGTCTTTACTCTCTCTTTGCCGGCTAGGGTGTCTAAAAAACCACAAACCTCTAGCAAAATCATGGATAATAAATCAAGCCATTTGTCCCAAATCTCTCTCCTGTCTACAGCTTTTAAAAGCTGTTTTACAGCGTGGAAGTGAAGGTTAAACCCTGGGCTGTTTTTCCTGCGCAGGGAGTTTGTACGTGGCTCTTCTCACCTGTGTTCTATGTATGAGTACAGACCTTCTTCTTCTTGTTCAAGGTTCTGCACATTATCTGGGAGAGGGGAAGAGCCCAGACCTCTACTGTATTGCATCCAGTATGATCTCAAGCTCAAGGATGCTTTTTCCAGATGCTCACTCACTCTTGCTCCAGGAAACCTCCTTTTTCTTCAGAGCCCTTTGCTCCCCTGCCCTATGCATGTTTCACACATGCTGGATAGACTGTCCCTGGAGATGTCCTGTTCCAAACTTACTGATGCTTTAGGGTGCCTGTTGTGGCAAGTCCGTTGTCTTGGTTAGGACATCCGTAACCATCTGAACCGTAAATAATTGTGGTTCTTTAGATACTGGGAGGCACTTTCTTATCTGATGTAAGTTGCTATAGCTCTTCAACCTAGAAAAACTCCTGTAGGTTTGCACCAAAGCACTATCTGGTGAATTAGGGTGATGGAAATCTTCCTCACGCCCCTTGGTAGACAACGTTTTTCATGTTGCAGCTGGGGAACTGGGTCTCTGAAATCAAAGTATGTATGCTCTGCTTCCTAACATTCTTCTTCATAAAACTGTGAAGAGGTCTGGACACAGTCCAGTTAATTTTGGTTTATTTTCTTGCCCTGAATTTCTTCACTAGTGACTGAATTTTTTTCCACATCTGTTCACTGCTCTGCTAGCCAAAGTGGAACATTATGGGGACTTGTTGCGTAGTCTAGAGAATGATGAATTGTGAGGATGAGAGATCTGTATGTCTGATTTTCCTGGAAGACTCAAAGGAAAATCAGGATGATTTTTAAAACATGGAGACTGAGTTGTTACTGCTTACCTGCCTCAACCTCTGACTTCAGTGCTTGACACTAAGGGATGTGGATGTTATTAGATCGGGTATCCAAAACGCACATGGATCAGAATTAACTTCTGTATGCTCCATGAAAAAAAAAATCAGGCGGTACACATCTCTTTCTTGTCTTGTGATCTGAACAGTTACACATTTTCAGGGAAAAAAGCATATATTTGGATGTAGTATGCTTCTTCTTGTAGCAGTTCTGCTTGAAAGTGAGAGGATTTGGCTGAACCCTTTGCTCAGCCTGGCATTCACACCACGTTGCAGCCACATTCTCTTGTACTCTGTTACTCTTTCTCTAGTCAAGATAAATTAACCAGATGGAGGAAAGGAGCTCTCCAGCCAGAGCACTCACCATGAGAGTAGTAGAACACTGTCTTAGTTTCATTTCATCTCCACTTGATGGAAGGTTTCAATTTTCCTTGCCTAACCCTTTAGGACTGCCATGAAAGCCTGACACTGATACCTGCATTTTGGGTTTCCCCTACCTGTTCAGAGGAAAAAAGTTCACCTTGGTCCACATGATAGATCTATGTAGTAGGTGAATGCAGAAGACAAGACAGTGATGTTTGCAGAGCTTGGGGTTTTTTTTGATTCACATAGGTGAGAGCCAGGAAGTCCAACTTAATACAGAAGTCAGCAACTTAGAGCTCTGTCTATATGGGATAAAAAAAAAATAGCCAGACTTTCTTTATGCTACAGCTCTTATCATGGTTACAAAGATATGTCAGTAATGCTTCAGCCTCTCCCAGTGTAGATGTAGTTTATTATGGGCAGTAAAAGGTGTTTCTATATTTACTGCTAGAAATATGTGGGTTTTGTGATGTTTGAAGACACCTGAACAGGGCAGAGTTTGTGTCATACAGTGTGATGGGGTTAGATCCCTGACTTTTATCTTAGGAGGTTTTCAGAAAGTCTCAGCAGTGCTCTAAGTCCCTTTGAAGACCTGTTTCCAGCTCCCTGGTTTCCAGTGGAGCACCTGAGAGATCAGCCCATCTGTAGCTTCGCTCCACCCCTGCATTTGGAAGCTGCCTGCCTGCTGCTCTTTAAGTCTCTTCTATTTTTTAAATCACCCCTGCAAACCCATGCTTAGCCTCTCATTTTGGGGAGGAGAGTAAGTAGGAAGCACCAAGGCCTGCAAGTCAAGTTTGTCTTTACAGGAAGGTCCCATCCAACAAAGGGAAGGATCCCATCTAAGTGGGACTTATTTTGCAGGGTTTTTTCTTCCTCTGCTTGTAGATCTTTCTGAAAATCTGAGAGGTTTAGCATCAGTGTTGAAGAGATGCTCTGCAATGCCCAGATCTGGAATGTTCCATGATAGAATTCCTGCCTGCCTCTCTTTCAATGAAATCAGAAAGTTAGACCTTTTGCCTCTATTTCAAAAGAGTTAGTCAAGTAGACAGTGACTTTACAACTCCTCTCTGTCATGCCATAAAACTGGGTGGTAGTCGTCTTTGAGGAAAAAATGTTTCATACCCTGTTGCTCTTTTCGTGTGAGGCTCAGCAGCCGTGGTGGTTCCCTTTGCAGAGGGTTCAGGAGTGTAGCTGGCACCCTAGAAAATGAAAAACACTTGAGTCATTTGCATAATGGATCAGAATCCAGCCCGCCTGGCTGCCAGAGCAAAAAACCACAAACTTTCACATTTGAGTCATCTGCTGAAAAGCTATGTATTTTTATGAAGAAAGAACTAAATGTTTGGTTCAAAGTAATTTTATTTGCTTTTTTGTAGCCAAGTCATCAGACTCTTAGATGGTGAAGGTTATGTATCAACAAGATTTTCTTGCCATCTCTCTTTGTCTGCTGAACTACAATGATCGTAGATTGACCTTGCTTTCAGACATAAGAACAGTTGTTTGATTCAAGTGTCAATATCAGTGTTGTGTCTATAGAAACCAATCAACACTTCCTCCTAATTTTTGTAAATAGGCTGTGACCATGACACTTAGATTTCCTGTCTCTTGCATATCTGAATCAAAAATTCACTGCACACAGTGTTGTCTTGTCTTGTCTTCTGTGTTAGCTATCTATTGCCTCACTAATAGACATCTTTACTATAGTCTGTAGTTCTCCTGTTGAGATATGTCCAGACATCACTGGAGCCTATAACCTTTCATTTTTATTCTACATCATGGATTTGTTTGAGGGACTTTCTCAGCAATAGCTGTAGGAAATTGCATATAACATAAAAGCAGGTTGAACTACCTACCATCAGCATTGTACAACATTCAGGATTTTTCCAGGATAACCTTTTAAAATTACTTTTTTCCAAAAGCAATGTCAGTTTAGTGTTGACTTTTCTTTCTTTTTACGTTTCAGCATGAATGATTCAGGTTGTCTTGAGAACAAGATACAAAACTCTGCATTTTTGTACCTTTTAAAAAAATAGGTTAGCTGTTTCATTTGAGTACCTGTGTAGCACCTTCACATTTCAGGGTGAATATTTGAAATTTGGCTGCAGAGTTGCCACAATATTAGGGATTTGCCTTCTCATTTGCAGAAAAACTGGTCCATAATCACTCAGTCTATAAACTCTGAGATCTCTCATTTTGTACCCACACAGCAGGAGCTTGTTCGGTAGCACTGAGTGTGCCGTATTTTAAAGCTGAAGAACTTTCTTTGACATTTCTGCATTGGTCTCCTGAGGAGTGCTTTGGTCCTAGGCATATAGGAGGCAAAAAAAAGGAGATCATCCTCCCATGTTTTCAGCAAAGCTGTTGTTTGCCCAGACAGGGTGCAGCAGAAGGAAAGGATGGAAAGAAAACAAGCTATGGAGGATGTGCTCAGGAGTAGTAAGGAACATGGGACTGAACCAGGAGATGGAGGGGCAGTTAAGACTAAAAGCACCAAGTGTGGGGACAGCATTTTGGAGCTGGTGTGACTGTCAGGGATGGACTGTGTGATGCGATCAGATTAAGATGAGAGACCAGGAGAAAACTGGTGTAAAAAGTCTGAGGAAGGAAGCAGCACAACTGAAGCCATAGAAAAGGGAAATCTCTGTTCTATACATTGGTATGGAGTTTGTGATTCCCTGAGGCTGCATTTGGATGCTGCTTGTCCTGTCTGGTGTGAAGATACAGGATCATTTCACCTATGATTTGTTGTAGTCCAAGTGCTTGATACAGCCTCATAGCCCTACTGAGACAGCAGACTGATTCATGCAATCTGTCCCTCTACATCAGTGCAAAAACCCTGGTGTAAAAATGCACAGTTTAGCTTAAACCACTGTTAAGTCTGTTCAAAGTGTCTAACTTGACACTTGAAGTGGATGAGCAGCATTCATACAGTTTGTTCAAGCAGCTCAGTGGTGGAGAAGCAATCTCCATCAAGAGGATGCAACAAGTGTCTTGCTGGCAGTAGTACCTTGTGTGAATGTATCTCTTTCCACCTGCTCCTACACCTTAATCTTGCTGTCCCTGTGCTGTCAGCATGAATCTGTGAATGCAAACCGGGTGTCTTAACGCTACAGCTTTGATTCACGTGAGATCCTTGATAGCTTGCAGTTATCTCTGTTCCTCCAGTAGAAGAGGTCTGTTTTCATTTAAAAGTTTTGGCCCTGGTAATGACTTTGACCAGTGTGGATGCCTTCTTTTGGGTCTGCCTCTGACAGCACGAGCTTTCCACAAGCTCATTGCACCTCCCCTTCGAAAGGACCCTCTTTGGTGAGTGCTCCCCAGCTGGTTGGAGGCAGAACTGGGTTAGCATAAAAGAGCCTAAAGAGTAGTTTGTAGCTGCTCCAGTTTATTTTCACCATAACGGATTACAAAACGCTTTTACACCAGACTGTTAGCACTTCTGAAGGGAGACAGTCAGCACAGGAAGAGGGGCAGCTGGTGCTGAGCACATGTGTGGGAGGAAAATCTCATCAAGCAGCATAGCTGGGTTTGGAAGGGACCTTTGTCCACAGTCTCAGTCTCTCTGAGTCTCAGTTCTGTCTCTGTGATGGGGGGAAACAACTCTCCTCACTGGGGTGTTGTGAACATGTGCTAATTTTAGTAAATCAGGCAGTTAGGTAATATGGTGACAGCCAGAAAATAACCTAGAAGGAATCAGTTGTTCTGTCTTTAAAGCATAGCATTTAGGGCCATTTTTAATACTGAGAATGAAGCAAACTACTGAGGATTGCTTATTCAGTAATACCAGCTTTACTATACCATGAATGGCACCATTTCCTGTGGAAAAAAACCCCTGTGTGATCACTAAATTAAGAATAAAGATTAAATGTTACACAATTGGCCATATTTCTGGTATTTCCTTGCCTTTTAGCTCCTGGCTTAACATTTCTGACATGTCTGTATATGTTTGTATGTGTAATGAACTACCTGTGACCAAGCTCAGAGTTGCTCATCCTTTTTATCCTAAGATGTTAAGCACTTTAAAGAGGGCTTAGAGGACACTGAAGCATCTTACATTCTTGCCATTATGTGTCTTTAAGTACATTTCTGTCTCCAGAAGTGCTTACCTCTGGTTCTTAAAAATGATTGCAACTTTAGGTGAAGGAGATGAGAGGGAGAAATGTTCTTCTAAATCTGGTAGAAAATCGCAGTTGGTCATTTTTTGCAAATCTCCCTGATAAATAATTTCTCTGAACTTGTAAGTCCTTGCTTTGTAACAGGTGAGCAAGAGGTACAAAAAACTAAAGTTACGAAACCACAGATGTTGTCAGAAGGAAACAGAGCCGGGTTGACTCTTATAACTAGGCTTAAATAATTTTGAAAAAGACAGTATTTGAAATTAACTTGCTTGCACAGAATTGGGTGTCTTACTGTATAACAGAGGAAACAGGTACACTGGTAAGTAAAAAATAAAATTACAGAATACTGGGTGCTGAGTATGCAAGGTGCTGAGTATGCATCACTCCAGCTGATTTCATTTGAGTTATGAAGATTAACTCTGAAAACCAAACATGCAAAGTCTAAGGTGCAAAAATAAGTTGATGTGAAAAAATGTTCGTCTTGGCAAGTTTGTTTGCCACAGAGTAAACGACACGTGAAGTCCATGTTTAAGAGCAATCCCTGAGTAACTTCCCTTGGCTGGGGTCTCAGGGCAGGGTGCCTTGCTGTAAACAAGAGGTGGCTCCCTACCCTGCTTGGAAGGAGTTGCCCTCCCTCGCGTACTCGGCTGCCCGCTGGCACACGCCCTTCCGTGCGCCCAAGTGCCGTGTTTGTCACAGCAGCTCAACACTCTGGCTCTGCCTTCACAAGGTCACTCCTTCCTGTCTGCAGTATGGGTAGAATTAGAACAGTGATGGGCAATGGCTTTGGCTTTTTTTCTGTCTTGAGGAGGTAAAAGATGTTGTGCCTTGTCCAGGAAGTCTCTTTTCTGAACAGCACTGGGGCTTTTGTTGCTGGGGCCAGGGTGTTTAACAGTTTGACTTTGCTGCTATTCTGTTTGTTTTATTCACCCAGGGACATACCACAGATCTATTTTTTGATCAGGCAGCATTCCTGTACTATAATAATTCAGAAGCAGAATTTACACACTAGTTGTGTGAAATGCCTGTTGATTACTTCTCTACATGTGCTTCTTGCCCTTGTCTTCCCTTAGGTACAGTTTACTCTGCAAGTTGTAAACTCCATGGAGCAGGTGTTTGTACAGTGCATACACAGCAGGACCCAGGTTTCATCGTGGTGTCTGGACGTGCTCTTATGTAAGTAAGGGTACTCTGTCTTGCTGAGCATTTAGAATGGTTCACATTAGCAGAACTTGTAGAGTTTCCTGTGTGCAGGCTGATGAGAAAAGGGATTTTTCTTTCCAGGCTGAGGGGCTTTGGAAATTTTCTCCAGATCACAGCGGCAGCTGGCTCTTTGGGCACTGGACACAGCCATGATTTAGAAATAGCTTCAAAGTTTAGAGATGGCCGTTCACATACTAATGCTCCCAGATGAGTTAAGTGGGGGAAGTTCACACCTCCTGTGGTGCTTTTGTTTCAGTCTGCCAAGCTGCAGACTCAGCACGAGTGCAGCATGCAGGTTTTCACAGTGAGAGCTTTTGTCGCTCCCAGAAGTGCTAGAAACTTAATTGCTTTCAAAGGCAAGCATGGAATCTGGAGGACCCGGTACAACCTGCTGAGAGAACATAAATCATGAGATACTATCACGTTTCTGTGCTTGGGCTTGCGTGGAGTGAGTTTGGTTTGGGAGCGAATGCCTTTGGAATACATTGGTGGTTTTTATGTTGATTCTTAGACATAGCAGTAATTGTTGTTGGCTTTGTTAACAGGCATCTATGTTCTGTTCTGTTTCGAGGTTACTGTTGATTTCTTCTAAAAAGTGCAGACAAAAAGAAATATTTGTTCTGCCTTGAAATCATGAAAGCATTTCTGCATTTAAATGGATTGATAGCCTTGATCAAGGTTGTTCCCAGCCGTCATCCCTTCAAATAGATATGGAAAGAAACCTGGTCAGTTGTCATTTGATCACTGCTGTTTATCTTTGCTTATACACTACGCTTAAAGTGCCAGTGTTTACTTGTTCCTTTTTTTCGTGCTAGTTTGCCAGCTGCTTTTGACCCTAAACAAATGAGCCATGATGGCAACTGAGAAGAAACTGCCTTTTGTAGATAAGGAATAGAATTTTCAAATGGCCTTATATAGTATGCTTCTCTAGGTTTTATTTTCCGAAGTAGTCCTTGTGAAAATTTGTGAACCAGGTCCTTCAGTTGATCTGAGAGGTTTTTGGCATTTTTATCCACAACCCAGTTTTAAATGTTGTTTTCCTCATCTCCTTAAATGATTAGTTGATAGGCTCTCCATTCATAGGAATACTGTTTTGATATATTTTGCATGGAAACTGAAGCAGGAAAAGGTTTTAAGGTAAGCCAACCAAATAATCTAGGGTCTTTTGATCCGTTTCCATTAGTATTAAACCAGTAATCTGCCCTATTAGATGTTGGAAAGGAAGCTCAGTGTTTAAAGAAGATAGTCATGCCAGCTGACATTCAATATGTCTTCTCCAGTCACCAGCAGAAACCTCACTGAACCTTGCTGGCAGAGGTGCCTTCTGCAAGGGTTCCTAAAAACACCTCCCCAGCTCTTGGCTTAGTTTCTGAAATGCTCTGGCACTGCAGTGGGTCTGGTGCCAGTGCTGAACGCTTGGTCTGGCTCCAGTTGGAGCTGAAGAAAGGCTGAGTTTTAAGACCTCTAGGATGCATTCAGGTCCAGAAGAAACTGAGCACTGGAATAATGTGTCATCCAAAGTATGGTGTATTCCTAGAAATTGATGAATATGCTGTTTTAATTTGGGGAGTTTATATAGTTGAAATTACTGAGATCTTAACGCTTAGAAGAGAGAGTTCTGCAGCTCCTTAAGATTGCCTGGCACACAAACAAGCAAAGATCTAAATTGCTTTGAGCTGCTGACAGTTATCACAGCTTTGTGCAGACACACCTTTGCTGATACTGACAAAACACAAATACCAGTTTCACATCACTGTACTCTCCTTGGCTGGTGTACGTCTTAAAACAGTACTGTACCTTCACAACTTTGGCACAGAAAATGGAAAGAGGGGGTCAGCAGCAACAGTAGCCTCTTATCAAGCAGTTGGTTTAAAATGCTCTGAGTAAAGACAGCATTTAAAAACAAAACTTGATCTGTTGTTTGAAAACTGGACATTTAATGCATTACATCACTCTGATCCCAGTCCACTCTACTGAAGTCACACTGGATGCAAGAGCAGGCTTTCGTCTGTGAGGTGGACAGTAGCAAGGGAAGGAAAAACATAATTTTCTTTCTGAAACACTGAGTTCCTCTAAATGTTATAGATAACTGAAAAGTCTGTTTTCAAAACATCTCTGACCCTATATGCAAATAAAATTTCTGTGATTTTGGCTTTTACTAGAAATTGTGTATCTGTGTGACAAGGCACTGGTATATTAGTACTAAATGCTTCCTAAAGAAACTCACTGGAAATCCAGGGTGAAAGGTGAAGAGGCATTGAAAATCCCCCTAATCTATATCATGGATGACCGTATATTTCACACAACTGTCAGTAACCTGTAACAGCCTACTGTTGATGCAAGTTTCATATAAAGAGTGTATTGACAGATTTAAATGTATTTAGTCTCATAAGACCATAGATTGACATTATGGTGGCTGTTGGCCACTTCTGTGAGCTCTTGCCTGCAACTGCTACGGAATTAGAAATGAACAGGCAGACTCTGGCTGGTATCATTGATGTGGCAGTGTGGATATATTAACTTTACTAATTTGATGGGAAAAGAAGTGTCACAATTTGACACTCTAATGGCAAAACTATCAGTGTTCTCAGCTGCTGTTAGCTCTGGATTTACTCTTAGTACTTTTGCCATCTGCTATGAAAGCATTGCAGACTACTGAAGGAGTGGGAGACTACACTGGCTTTGGGAAGCTTTCAGCAGAACTAAGCAGATTCTTTGATTTGCTATGATCAAACATCCTGATTGACAGAGTGTAACTTGAGTTCCATTTCTGACTCAGTGACTGAAGTTTGTTGTGAATTCTTCTAACGATGTGGCATGCAACCTTCTTGAATTAAAAATTGCAATGCCTGTGCTCCCCGGGTGCTGCACAGGTGGCACAACAGCAGCACTGACCGAAGTCTCTGCTGTGGGTGCATGTTTGCTGCCTTTCTGCTGGACATTGCCCCTGCACTTAAGGGCACCAAGGCAGGCCTCACAGCAGGCACTCAACACAACTAACACCTTTGTCAGCTGGAACATTTTCTGATTCTTTATTAGGTTTCTGTCACAATGTACAAGGTGCTGTGATGATTCGGGTTACTGTTTTTTAGCCTGTGACCTGTATTTCTACCATTGTAGGCTCTGAACACTTTTGTCAGCTCTGGATTGCTTTGTGGCTCTCCTGGGATAGGTGATGGTCTCCTGTGCCTTCATCAAGCACTAACCTCGCAGGCACTGGTCGGTAAATAATTCCAATGCAAGGTAAACTTGCCTTGCTGCTGTTAAAATTCTCAGTCTTCTGAAAAGCCAGTAGATGGGGTGTGTGCAATTCCTATGCAAAATCACTGTACTTCTCAACCTGAAGATCCAACTGTAGTTTCCACATTTTTGTTGCAGAGGTTGTTGTTGTTGTTGTTGTTGTTGTTGTTGTTGTTAGCAATCGCTCCCCACATGAATCACAAATTTAAGCAACCCTGAGTGGAAGAACCAAGAATTCTTGATTGATATTTTTGCATGAA
Organism: Dryoscopus gambensis; assembly: GCA_013389985.1. NCBI lineage: Eukaryota > Metazoa > Chordata > Aves > Passeriformes > Malaconotidae > Dryoscopus > Dryoscopus gambensis. Next base: position 17,387 of record WEIT01010453.1, on the reverse strand, counting down.
GTACTCTGAGCATGATCTACTGCGCATCTTCCAACACTGTTAGGTCTTTGAAATCTGGGTATGAATTTTTATCATAAGCTTTTTTTAAAAAAAGTTAAACTATTCATGAACTAGAAAGGTATTGGATAACTGAAACCAGACTGGGTTACCACAGACTTCTGCTTAATTTGAGATTGCAGTATTAGGTATAGAAGCCATGGGGACAGCTAAGAAATACATCATGTTTTGTGTCTCCAAGCCCAGCATGTAAGAGTAAACATCTATTTGTAGATGTTTATGTAGATGTAGATTCTATTGATCATAGATGTGAAAACTGAATTTGCTAGCAGTGCAAATTAAAATATTTTCCTCTTGTTAATAATGATCATGTAAATAACCATGTTAATATAAACTATAGAAAAGGTCACTAATCACATCCCAGAGTGGATTTCATGCCTATAGGCCAGTTACAATAGACTTGAAATAGGAAGGAATCTAAAAAAGGAGACAAGTGACTTTGGGACAGATAGGTCCCTGAATTGTTTTCCTTAGAGGTCACAGCAGAACAGAGCGTGAACGAATGGAAATAACCTGGTCCAAGGTAATTTATGCCATTCAAAATGAAACCGTCTAGAGATGGAGTCCTGTTAGGTAGGTCCTAGCTGCTTATACCTAATTGGTGATGGAGAAACCTTCAAATGATTTGGTAATATTTAACCAAGGGAACTCCACAGACCATGTCTGACAGGTATGAACTCAAGATGGAAGTATCTTACGAAGAAGTAAGTTAGAATTAGAATACTACATTGAAGTTATCTTATGAGAAGAAGCGTGAACGCTTATGGCAAAGATGCACAGCTGAAGTTCCCTGAGAGATACTTGGGAAGAGATGCTGTGCATATGCATGTACACTCTGCTCCAAGCTATTAATGCAATTATGGGAAGGTAAAAATCTTCCAATAGCAAAATAGCTTCAGTTAATTCAAAAGAAAAGTTTAATACTGGAATATGACAGAGTCCTGAAGGCACTGGTTTTCTTTGTGCCTGTGATGAAAGGGGCAAATAACACGAACTTGTTACCTGTTACACTGCCTTTCAAAAGAGAACCACCAGAGCTATGTTTTAATCTGGTGTGGTAGAGTGTGCCCAAAATACCCTGAGTGTTTAACAGTTGCACAAATGATTCACTTTCCTAGCAGTCTGATTTTGTATTATATAAATTTGTTTCCCTTCTGTCTTTAATGTGCAGTTCTGCTGAGCATGCCGTTCACATTGGCTGCCTCGGGCAGACTGCAGGTCAGCTTTTGAATGTAGGAGAATTCATGAAATTTAAGTATTTTGTGTACAGTTAATAGCAGTTGTGCAAATACAAAGGCTTTGCTTTATCAGCAGATGTGGTCTAGGTTTACATTTATGTCCACATTCAATCCTTACATTTATTGCAGTTGACAGAAAAAAAGTCAGGAGCTCGGTGCAGTCTTTAACAATCTACTTTGGTAGCTGGCCAGTCCACTTACCCTTGAGTGAAGCACGTGGTAGGGTGGTTCTTTCTCCCATTAACTCTTTGATGCTTGGAAACGAGGATGATTCACATGATGTGATGGGGAGGGGGAAATTACTCTAAGTGCAGGATTAGCAAAAACTTTGTACTCACCTTGTGCCATGACAGGAAGGAGTTCGTGTACTATGGAATGATTAGATGGCAATGTTTGCTGGACTGCTGTGGCAGACAAGGGATATTTGAGAAGGCGATCCAGCTCTGCTGGAGTCTGTGTGGTAAGTGGAGGGCAGCCTTTCCACTTGGAAACTAGTACTGGGTTGGGCACTTTCTGATTAAGTCAAAAGGGTTGCTGTTGTTCGCAATAGCTCAGCTGTTTCCCTTGTGACATGGCTGTGTTTCCTCACTTCTTGCCTGACCTGGTGCTGGAGTTTGGAGTAGAAGGCTCTTTGCCAGCATTGCTCCTGTCTGGTTAAGGGATTTTTTCATTAGTTTGGGAAGAGATGAGGAGGAATCATATCCATGCATGGAGAAATGGTGATGAGCAGAGTGCAGAGGGAAGGCCACATATCCCGCCTTCCTAAGTGCAGAAATAACCAGTGCCGATGCGGGAGCTTGTTTGTAGCACCTTCCTTGCAAGGTGATCAGTGTGATTTCCTAAGGCTATGGAGGGGAGTCATTCCGGAGCAATGGTAGGAACTTTTTTCTCAGGGTTAAGTAGCATGCTGTCCTCCTTTAAACCAGGGAGATGGCAGTCTGGGAGAAGAATATGAAAAATAGATGGGCTTAAATTGAAACCTGGCATCTGTAACGGCTTTGGCAGACCTCGAGATAATACTTCAATGTTGTTCAGCCCCACAAGGTACAGTATAATTTTCTGCTTGGTGAAAGTATTACTTGGGAACTGGAGTCATTCTTGGGGCTTCCTTATGCTGGACACTGTCACACTGGGTAGAAAATAGCTCCTGACTGAGCTGACTTCTGATCCTGCATGTTCTGAGCTGCTTACTTGTCTATTTGCTGTCTCCAAGTATTTAGCAGTAAACCTTTACCCTGAATTAGTTTTACCACACTGAGCAACAGAGTATAAATATACCTGAGCATTACTGAATCCACTTTTACTCTACTGAAATGATCTTCCATATTTTAAAATCATTAAAGCTGAAGCAACATAAGTATTCTGTGTACTCAAATGATCTTTCACATTTTGAAATCATTAAAGCTGAAGCAGCATAAATATTTTGTGTTTCGTGACAGCCTGAAAGGAGCATGGCCGCCTAATTACCCTGACACTCAAATGTGTGCAGGGGCACTTGGAAAGTGCAAGGCTCCCTGCAGTTTGGCAGGTATCCGTTTCCTTACAGAATTGAGTTTGGACACTGAAGAGAAATTTAGCACATTGGCTACGAATTTACCATTCTGGCACTGATGGGGTGATTCCCAAAGTTTAGTGATCAGAGGCAGAGAACATCCTTCCACAGGCAGTTAATGCCCGTAATTCTCACCATAGTACCTGGACCTGCTTTCACTTTTGGTGGTTTACAAGGGAGAAGGAAAGTCAGTGTAGTTCAGTTGTTTTAGCCATGTGCGTTTCGAGATCATTCTGAAATACGATTAATGCATGCCTGCACATAGGTAGGATTTCAGGTTGTAAAGTTACTAATTGGTTTTGATGCTGTTTGTTGCTTGAATGTTGGTGATTTTTTTATCTAAGGTAAAAAGAACATAATTATTTTTAACTTCTAGCAACCCCTCCATTTTCTCTCAAATGTCTTGATATGAAGTAATTTAAGCTAAATTTCTGCACAGATACTTTCCAAGAGATTGGCTGTCAAGTACAATAAAAAACCTGCACTTTTGCAGGGACCCAATGAGACTTTGCAAATTTAGGTTTATTCTCAATGTTAAATGTGGTTGAAGATGTCATTTCTTAAACAGCACTTTTAGAAGTAGTTAGCTTAAAAGTATAGCAATTCAAAGCACAGAGGGAATGATTTTGAAGTGTAAAGTCTTGAAACACAATGCAGAGGTTGACAGTTTCACTACAATTAGAAGCAAGGCAGGCATAACTCCCACTTCTGAAAACTTCCCTATCGTACTGCTTCCTCTCTTGGCCTAGAAAACCTCAAAGAAACCACTTTTAGTGGCTTTGCTTATTGACTTAACATAGTTATACTCAATAGCATTAGGAGACAGAGCAGAAAGGGCTGCCAAATGTGTCTGTAAAGAATAATCTTTACAGAAAGCTTCACAGAGGTATTTTTTTTCCACATGCTTTCAAACTCCTGAGAATGCTGCTTTTTTGAGGTTTTTGAGGAAAGCAAGTGTTAGGGTGGTTTGGTTTTCCTTTTTTTTTTTTTTTTTTTTTTTTTTTTTTAAACAAGGCTTGTTTGTTAGGAAACCACTCCCTTTTGCTGCTCCCTTTAGCCTCACTGCTAATTGCCTGTGGTCGAAGACATTTTCCATGAATTGCCACATTCCCCCACACTGTTACAACTTCACACTGATTATGCTGTGTTAGCGGCACTTCTGCCTCCTGCCTTTGGGAGGAGTGGCTAAGAGAAGGATCTGGTGTACCTGGGAAATTGTGAGGTTTGCTGGAACTGAGGCTTGTAGCTGCTCAGACACAGCAGAGGCTGTTCCTCCCAGACTAAGGCAGGTGGTATAAGGAAGGCATCCTCTTACTGTGGTGGTATATGCACTGCTCTGCTGTGTATGACTGCTGAGGATTTTGCATAAGGCACGGCAAAGTGGTGTGTGGTGTATTAGGCTTATATTTTTCACCCTAGTCACACACTGTAGTGGGAAGCCAACCCCAAACTCTGGTGCCAGAGAGGGTGTGGGAGGGGGTGATCTTCAAGAACACTACTGGCTCACTGAGCTCCTTGGGGTGCCTACTGAGCCCAACCTCCAAGCTTGTCTTTCTCCTACAGCCTGGGGACAGCATAAACTTCTCCTTAGCCCAGCTCTACCCTCTGCAGCAAAACCTCCTGGATCAGCTGTATAAAAGATCGCTGCTCACTGAAGCTCGAGCACTGGACAGGGGAACTGGATGTAGCGGAGTTGTTCAGCACAGCTAATCCACTTAAACTATGGAGCTCATCTGCTGATCTGCAGGGGTGGCAGTGCTCTTAGGTGTGATAGCTAAAGAGGCTTTGGCTTGAGCTACAGTTTCAGGGTAATCAAAACCTGCAGCTGGGGCTGAGGATCTAGTTACACCGAGTTGGCTCTGACCCAACCAAACCTGGTTAGAAGTGAGAGATTGTGAGAGATAAACCCCTCTACTTAGGCCTTGTCCTAGCTCGGGAGCGGATCAGCATGTTCAAGTGCTTTTCCAGTCTTAACTCCTTTGATCAAAGGTAGGGCTTACTTGGTCTGTGAACAGGGATGATCTTTGCCAGTAAAACCCCTCTTTTTAACTAGGATGATGCATCCACAGGGCTAGTAGTTAACGTTTCTGCTTTAATAGCATCCCTGTACATAAGAGTACAGATCTTTTACAGGTAAAACCCCTTTAATTTGTAATGTAGTAAGCATGGTTGGGTGCCACCTACACTGTGGCTGTTGGTGGTGGTGCAAGTGGAACAGCTGGTGTTGTAACAGGATCTCTGACTACACTAATCTGTTGTCCAGCCTGTGACATATGAGGGTTTTCACCTCAAAGAAGTGGTTCAATAGTTCAGGTCCATCCAAATATGCCAGTGCTGGCTGCAGGCAAGCCCAGTGTGGAGTTTTGCTCGGCAGGGGTGGCTGCAGCCCACAGGAGCAGGCAGTGGGCACTGCTCCTGCCCTGCCACCGTTTATCTGGGATGAAACCTGTATTTGTTTAGTCATACCCTTTTTTGCTGTTTTTGGGAAGAGGGAGAATATGAGGAGCAGTACACTGCTGAGTCTTCTACTGTCCTTCTTGCAGTACTAGAAGACATCCAGAGAAGCTAAAACTTGGTAGTCTTTAGTGAAAAAGGCTTTTAACATTCCTTTTACCAAATTATTAGTAAATTATTATAGACCAAATACAGATCAAATAATTTTCTGCAGCTAATCCTTGCTTACCACAGAGAGGTAGAAACAGGAGTGCTGCAGTCCTGTTTATTCTGGTCCCACCACAGGCAATGCAGCCAGGAACCACTCTCACAGCACCCATGTACCACTCATACCACTGGGTACAGAGGTTTGCTCCCTGCTTTCCTTCAACAGCAGAAAGAGGCAGAAATGAAGGCAGAACTCTTAACTCTGAATTTCAGGAAAGGCTAAAACTGATCTGTTGGTATAGAGAGAGAACCAGGAAACAGGAACACCTGTGTTGCATAGCTTTGGGCAGGTCAATTATCCCATCTCCAGTGAAATTCTCTTTTGCATAAGGTATGAATAACAATACTCAATTTCCCTTGGAGGAGTGTTACAGAGCGTGCAGTTAATTTTTTTTAGAGTGTTTGTGGTATGTAAAACCCTAAATGAGTGCAAAGCATTATTGTGATTTAATGTTACTGAGGGTTAAGTATTGGTGACGTGCCCAGCTGAGCACTTGCTGGCAGTGAGCGAGGCAAGTGACCAGCAGCAAGCATGTTTGGCAGCAAGCAATGGGCAAAAAAGGAAAACGGTGCTAACTTACTCCAGTCATACCTACTTTTTTTCCTCTCTTACCACTGTACATTTCCCATTAAGCAGATGAAGGAACTCAAATTGGAACTCTGTAGTTTAATAGATTTACATTTTACTGTTTAAAAGGCAGCTAAAGGTTAATGACATAAAAATTTGTCTTGTAGGAGAGTGAGAGACTGGAAGTGCCTCTGAATATGCCCTGAATGGTCCTTAAATAATATCTTTCAGAAACAGACCATACCTTGTTAGTTAGGTGGCAGATTTTTCACTGGGTCGGTAGCATGCCACGGCTGATGGTTCCTCCACGTTTCATGCTACTGCTGTTGAGGGGTTTGCACTGGATTAAAAACATGGATGAAAATCACTTGGACAAGGTTGGTACCTCACGGCAGCAGCACGAGCCAGGATCGGATAAGCAGGGTGTGTGGGAGCACGGGGTTGTGTGCAGGCGCGTGTTGGGGGGTGCTCCCGAGTTCAAAACATGAGTCAGTGCCAGACTACAACGTGTGTCTGTGTTAGAGCTGCCGAGTGTACGAGAGGGGCAGACAGCGTGTGTGATTTCTCTGCCTTGCTCTAATTTCGTGGGAAATGGGAGCTTCCCAGTGGTGGGGTTACTCGTAAGTGCCAGCGCTCTGGCAGGTTTCGCGTGGCACCTCAGCGTCCCAGGCATTTTGTTACTGCGTGCGCACTCTCTTCATTTTTATTAGGTGTGAAATGCAGACGCTTGTTCCCATTACCACTGGTAGACGATAGCACAATTGAATAACAATCTTCTGGTAATATGGGCTAACTTCTGCCCTGGAAAATTGCACTCCAAGCGTACTGGAGACACCGTGTTCCTGGTAGAGGGGAAGGATTTGACCCACACTTTCTCCATATTTGTTAATTCAACGTCTTTGCTCTGTGAGTGTCCTGAGAGACAGGTCCAGAGGTCAGCAAAGCAGAAAAGGATATTTCCAGTATTTTCTTTTACGCTTTGGGTCAAAGTCTGCATCGTACCCTTGTTCCTGTTGCAAATGAAAACATTGTTTGGCCCTGGATTTTTTCAGGGTTTTTTCCCTTTCTTCCCCAGCTCTAAAAGCTGCCATAGTCACTTACCCAAACACAATGATAGCATCAGCTCCACAGTTAACCTATCATTTAGTAGTGTTTCTGAAAATAACAATTGCTGCAAGAAAACGAATGGTAGACATGCAGCATATGCTGCACATAATGTTAATTTATTGCCTTTTTTGAAAAAAAAAATGCAGTATGAAATTTAGGGGGGCAAATCTCAAATCCTGTGAAATTCATGGCACAATGCCAGTTTATTTGAAAGAACCTTACATTTGTCCCTAAATCTTACAAGTCCTTAACTACGATTTGCTTTCTCACATGCCACTCACCTTCAAGATGATACTCCTTTTTTGGCATTAATAATCATCATTATTGTTGTTGCTGTTATTATTCCAGGAAATCTGTATGGGAGGAACACTGAAATCTGGTTTAAAAATAGCATTTTCATGTCCTCCTACTCACTGTACTTCGTGCATAGAATGCCTTTTATAAATGCAGACTTGCTGCTTGGCTAGATAAAAGAAACTGTCACTTGATTTCTATAACGAAGTCATTCCCAGGAGGATTTCATTGTTTTAACAATAAAATTTTTCTAAAAGGCCTTTTATTTTGCTTGAGAAAGATAACAGAAATGAACTTCTGAGTGGTTATCCCACAAAACAATTAGAAGAAAGCAAGACTGTCTTGATTTGATGTAAGGAGATTTGTATGTGTTATGAATTCCCTCTCATGTAAGATGCGAATAAATTCCCAACTGAAAATCAAGTTAGAAACAATCCCCCCCAACAACCTGACACAAACCACTTTTTTTTCCCCTTGCTCACAGAGTCGACACACATCTTTATCAGCACTCTCCTGCATAAATTTGGTCAAATCCTTGAGTTCAGCCCTCTTTCAAAAGGCACTTGCATAACTTCTGATTCAGATACTTTCCTGAATTAGAGGCAGTCATGGATAATCATTGCCAATTATTACAATGCATTAATTTTATTACTAGGTATGTTCGTATTTGTGGGGAGAAATGATCTCTGCACGCTGTATTAAGGCTGAGCACTACCCGAAGCAGGGACGGTGCTTCAGCTTTGGGTGCTTCAGCTGTCGACCGAAGTGCAGGCACAGTCCCTCCTTGCTCACACGCACCATGCTGCTCTGGCCTCTCTCACCACTTTTCCAGCATTTCTCACCCTTTTCTCAGCTGCTCCGTGTCTCATGCCAGCATGACGTCCCTTTTCTCTGAATGCTGAACATGCTAAAACTTGTCAGAATTACAGCATCAAAAAAGATGTAGGAAGCATATACAGTAAGTGAAAGGTCCTGCTGCTTCTATTTAGTTGTTTTTTTTTTTAGGGGCCACAGGGGTTGTCTCTCATTTGGACCTCTTTTGAGCCCTGCTTGCATTTTCCGAAGTGTGAATCAAGGCAGTTACCACTTCAGGTACTGTAGACAACCTACTACTGAAGGTAGATACACGCAACGAGAAGCGAAAGGGAAGAGGAGAAAAAACATTTTCCTTGTAGTCAGGAAAGCCTTTATGGATTTGGCATCATACTTAAAATTGCATTGTATTAAAGAAATGCAACAATTTCGGAAATTATTATTTATAGGAAGATTTGTGAATTCAGGATGTGATATTCTGACTCACCCGACAGCAAACATGTTTGTGCTCCGGCTGGTATGACTCACACTGACATTTGTCTTAAGCATGGCAATTGTTTTAGCCCTCTGCTTGGTGCAGGATGAATGAAATGGCTGAGCTCCCCTGCTGCAGATTTACTACGTGCAGCCACCCTGGTAAATCGCAGGCTCAGCTGTGGAGTATTTCCTGTCTCACACGCACACACACATGCACGTGTATGCACAAGGATACACGTGCGCACCCCCCTCCCCCCCCAGTAATGCTTTACTGTTAAATACTAGATTCATAGAAAGGAAATGCATAATTAAAAAGCGCTGCCTTTTGCACCACATAAAGCAGCCCACATCAAAAGATATTTGTCATTAATGTTTCAACAGGTAGTCTCTGGAATTACTGCCAAACCGTGTTCCTGTTACTTAGCGCTCAGTGTCGAAATCGTTGAAATCTTTGTTGTAAGCCAGCATAGTCATCTTAATCCTGCAAAAAAAGTTAGTCAATAGCGCCTTTGTTTTCCAGCTCTGTGTTTCACGTTGCATCAGCAGTGCAGAAGACGTGGCGGCAATGCAAGCGGGGAGAAGGTTAAGGGTGCGTTCTGGGCTGGATTCCTAAGGAAGCGAAGCTCACGTGGTGGCATTGTTTGTGCCTGTGCCTGTGTGTGTCCCCCCAGCCTGGCAGCTGGTGTAAGTCGGGTCCTCCTCAACCCACCCTGTTCTGCACGGGTAGAGGAGACGGGGAAGCTTCTCCCTGAAAACTTAGTGTAAGTAGCAGATGAATAGCTGTGTGCACCTGTGGCTGAACCCAGTGAGGCAAAGGCCATGGCCCAAACTCAAATCTTACTGGCACCAGGGAGTTGGTACCATGGGCATCTGCTGGAATTACTGCTGCCACCAGAGATGAAGCCTCTTCTCTGGTTCTCTGGGCTGTAGTCTTCTTCAGGAGGTTTTGTCTCTGGCTACTTAAAATACTGCAGTTAAACAGAATCTCAGCCATTGCTTTTGGTGCTGCTACTGTTTGCGACTCACAGCATTTGGATTCCCCCTTCAACGCCGTCTTTGCAGGAGAGCTGTGGCCATTGTATGAGAGGTGTCTGTACTTGTAATGAAGGCCCTTGAGCTTGTTCTCATTTGTAGCAAGTTAATAGGGTGCTGCAATTCTTCAAATATGCAGGAGGCTCATTGTCTCCACTCAGGGCTGAGCCCCATTTTTTTGCATAATAGCTTCCATAAAAGTAAAAGAGAAATATTTATTTTGTGTAACAGAGGCATCCAGAGTGGTCATTTTTATTGCTTATATCTGTTCAACATTATTGGCTCTCAGTCTGAATTATTATGGACCATCTGCATTTTTTTCTCAATCTCGTCGGCTCAGAAGACCTGTAGAAATGACTGTGTTACAAACACCCAGGCAGTAGAGTTGTTTTTACTTTAAACCTCTATATGAGGATGAAGAAAGTTGGCATCCTAAGAGAAATGTAGATCTGTGTTGAAATTCCATCCTCTCCCTACCAGTATTCCTGCTTTGATAGCCATGGAAGAGTGGCAAATAGAGGGTGCTGATGTGAATAAGGTGATAGATTTTTATTAAAAGGTACATCAGTGGCATCTGATAGGAGGTATTTGTAAGGTATTTTTCTTCTTACGGGTCTGCACTGTTGCTGCTTAGACAAAACAACCTGGACGAGCTCCTCTTAGTTTTCTTTTCACCTGGTGGCATTGTGTGTTGCACCCACAGCCCACCTCTGGACTTGCTATTTTAATACTGTATGCTCCACATTCTTTCTGGGGGAAAATCACATGGAACTTAGAAACTAAGCCCACTAAGAAGCACAAGGCTAAGCACAGTCTAACTTCGAGTCTTTTTGGAAAAACTGGGTATTAGTGAAATACAAATGAGGAGTATGGTTTTTGCTGGTATGGTGATTGCTGTTATTTGTGTAAAATTGATGTTTCTGAGGTCCTAGTCAGATTTGTGTTTGTATTCTTGTTAGGCTTCATGTAAATGGAGAGTGTGAGTTTGAGCTGTTCTGCATTTTTTCCTGAATACAACAGTGGTGATGAACCTTTGTCTGTTTTCCTCTTGCTTGTTCAAAGGTGTTGAGGTTAGGGAATGGGTAACAAGAGCAGTGGAGATGGCTTCAGGAGCCAAGTTGCTTCCATGGTTTCCAGATGAAGAGGTTTGGAAGGGCAGATGAGTCCAGTGAGTAGGGCTGAAAACTCTCAGTCTGTTTGCACAGGCTGATGCTGAAACGAGGAGTGGTTTACCTGAGCCTTAAGTGGTGAAAAATACCTGCTGTGGGTGAAGCAATGGTGAATAATGGTCTTTAGATTAAATCTTGGGACAGGAATTTCTAGATGACTCACAGCTAACGTTAGTTGTGCACAGTCAGTGGCCATCTTCAGTAGTGGCTCCTGCACTGCACTGGAGGGTGTGAGCTGCGGCCTTGCCCTTTCAGCCCTATGTGCTGGTCCTGTCTCTGTACTGTTCACGGATAGATGTTCCCATCCTGCATTTTCCCTCTGGCTAAGCACTCACGTTGGAAATGCTTTTCACACAGGAAAGATGTGCTGGGCTGGGATGCCCCGTGTTCACAGAGCAGAGGAAGGCAACATAGGTGTTCTTCCCTCTGCTACAAATTGTGGGGCAGATGGATTGCTTCCTTGTCTGAGCCACATGATCTGCATGCTGTTTTTCTGGTTTAGGACCTGCAGGATGTGCAAAGTGCTGACAACTTGCTTTACTGTTCCCATGCGTCCAGATACAGTTATTCACCCTGAACAAAGTGGGTGTAACTCCTTGTGAAGTTAGGCATTTCACTGTGGACCACATGCAAAGCCATGGGAAATGTTTGTTTGCATGACAAAGCCGTGGAGGATCAAGCTTCAGATGAGGAATGGATGCTAAACAGAAATCAGACTGATGCTCACCTGTTTTATGCAAACAAAACCTCTTTTGTCCTAAGGTGATACTGCTTCACCATAGCATTAAAGTAGGCATAATTGGGATTTAAGTAATTTTTATACTAGCAGAACATCAGCGGCAGCCTTTGTATACTAGACAAAATGTCAGAAGATTTTCAGATGAGCAAAGTTTGGCATGGCTGATGTAGAGAAGCTTTTATTAAGTTGAAATCTAAAAGACAGTAAATTCTTGGTTGGCTTGTGGGTTTTGGGTTTTTTCTTGTTTGATTTTTTTTTTCCATTAGAATCTTTTCTCCTTCTGTAAAGTCAGCTAAACCTGTTGAAAATAATTTAGAGGTTTTTTCCTGACATGATAGATGATACACACATTAGGTAATTGAAATCACACACGCTCCAGGAAGATAAAACCTTGCCTTTCCCATTTGTGGTGAGGCAGGATTGAACCTGTCTAAAACTATTTCATGTAGAGAGAGAATAAAGCAGGAAATGAATTACGGTTTTATTTGAGTTGAAGGATTAGTTGTGGGATAATAGTGAACAACGAAAAAACTTGGGCACAAGGCTGCCATCTCTTAAACAGTTTTATTGGCTTATGCTGGTTTGTGAATTAGGGAAACCAAATTATGTCATGCAAGAGAGCAAGGGATGACAATTAAAAACCTGCAAGAAAGGACTAGTAAAACGGTAATCTCTCACTGCCTGATCTTCAAAGCAAGATGGGAGAGCATGACCTTTTCTTGGAATAAATACAGGATATTGCACATAGCCAACTTCTGGTTATCAGGTTTTGCCAATTTGCAACAATTTGCAGTTGCTCACTTGTACTACAGCCCTGGGGTCCAATTTTAGTCTCGAAATACTCCCAAGAAGTACTTCCATGTTCTTTGATTTAAGATCTATTCATGTCTCAATTACACTTCTAATCTGTCAGCACAGTGTCCTTTTTAGCTCTCAAAGACAGGGCTATGCTGTGATATTTGAGTAACCATAATGCTGTGGGACCATGAAGAACAGCTTCCTTGGTAACGCTTCCCATTTTTAGCGGCGATGTGATCGGTAACCGTGTATGTGATAATGATTTGTTGATCGTGTTGAAACTTCAGTCGCAAAATCTGGTTAAGACCTAATTGTACTGCAAACCAGCTTTCTCTGCTGGTCCCTCCAAGTTATGACTGTTTTGCATGTTCCATGAAGAGCATGTCATCACAGCTCGTCAGATCTGCAGAGCAGAAAGATTGTCCCAAATAGGGACTGAGTGCTCTGCTCTTCAGGCGAGGGTTGGGCTTCAAGAAGCAGCATCTCTCTGTGCGTCCTGAATTTTGTGCTATGCTATCTTTAAATCATAGGCATAAAATTGTCTGGGAGCATTTGCGGGCAGACATGCCTTGCCCCTCACAGAGTGAAGTGCCTATGGGTAAGGTCAAGTGAGCAAGTTGTAGCAAATTAAACTAGGTTGTGAATTGGTAGTGCATCATCTGCTTCACAGTAACTGGCTGTGTGCACATACAAAGGCACTGTGTGGTAAATAAAAGGTCTCTTGCCCCTTTTTTTGCCTGAGGTGTAGGCTACCTTGCTTCATGTCATCTTTCCCATGAAATGTGAGTGCATGGACAAGGTGTCTGCCCCAGAGTACCACCACTGCTCTGTATTGCACAGGTGCTGGTTGTGGCCTGTTCCTCTGTCCCGCTGCTGGCAGGGGTCTGCAAGAGACATTCCAGGCTGACAGCAAGATCCTTGCATAGCTAGCAAGCAACCTCGCTCCTGATTCAATGATCAAAGCCCTGGTTTGGGCAATCAGAGCCTTGTTTAACTTGAACAGAATCAAAATCCTAATCCCACTTCTTGAAGTTAGTGGAAGGACTTAGTCACTGAGTATGATGGGTGTCAGCCCAGGGTTATGCACAGCTAACTCTCCAGGGAGGCTCACAGGAGTCTATCCAAGCAGGAGTTTGCAAGGAGTAAACATCCCTGCTCTTACTAAAAATAATTGTAAGACATCTATTTTTGCTGGAAATGTTAAATATTTTCCCATAGTCATTTGGACTCCATTTGCAGGTTCCCCTGAATGCTGAATGACAAGAAATAAAGATTAAAAATGGCAACTTTTAGGGTTGCCAAATTATTGGGGAAAAAACCCCATAAATAATTTGCAAATGCTGAAATGCTTCCTTTTAACACTTAAAAATAAAATGATCTGAGTGTTTTTAAGCACAAGTGTAGTTTTTTAAATTGTGAGATTCACATAAATTAAAGGAAAAATAAATGGCTTGAAAATAAATTGGTTTGCGTTTCAGCAAGGTTTCACGGGGGTTTTTTAAAAATAGGTCTGCATTATTTTTCTCTCTTTAGTCTGCTTTCTAAAGTTAAAAATCTTGTGAGACCATGTCTAATGGTTTCTCTGTCAGATAAGCAGCAGTCCCACTTTAGTAGAGGAGAGAAGCTGTTGACCAAAGTCCAGGAAGTGTAGTCAGGGCCTGGGTATCTGAAGGCTCTTGAGGTAGCGGTGCCTCTGTCACACAGGGGTTGTAGTTCTTAAGAAACTACTGTGTCTTAAACTGGGAAGATTTTTGTAACAGGTATCTTGCTTTGCTACAGTCCATCAGGGAGAGGACAAAAACACATGTACCTTGAGACTAGTGGTCACCATCATCATCATTGCCCAGTGCCTGCCCAACTCCCAACCAGCTGGATGCTGGTTTACGGACACTGCTCTATGAGGACTTAGCCTTAGCCAGTAAATCCAGGAGTAGTCTTACACCAAAGCTAAATCAGCTGGGCAGATATTGCTTTGGCCTTTGGAAGGTTTTGTTGTTGTTGCTTTATATGTTCAACTAAAACAAACTGTCATAGTGTAAACTTTTTTGAATAGCAACTTTTTTATCATTGCATTGCCTTCCCTCTGCTCTTCACCCATGAACTGCACTTGTCCATCTGTCTGACTTGTTTCCTGCCTTCACGTAATGTGAGGTTCATCTGCATTCATCTGTAGCCATCTAATCTGAGCTCAGTGTCTAGACTCACTTTATGGAGAGAACCAGACCTTTCTAGAGAGTGATTCATTCTGTCCTAAAGCAGATGCTTAAGATAGGTCAAATTAACAGTTTTCTAGATTGCCTCATTTCTTCCAACAAGTGAAGAGAGTTTGCACTGTCTAAGGTGTAGACTTTGGTCCTGCACATGTTTTGGGTTCTAGGACATGGATTCCACCCTAAGGCTGATAGGATGGGATCCATGTGCACAAATCCTGAAATTACGTGTGAAATGTTTGAGGAGCCTTACATTGAGGAGATAGGAAAGGTTTGTGGCACAAAGTGAAAGTAAGAATTTAGGAAGCACAAGGAGACCATGGGAACCTGGCTCAAGCTAAAAATGTTCAATTTGAGGCAGGTGGAAATATACACTCTATTTTAAGTATTCTGTGTGGGGTTCACATAAAAATGAAGCCCAGCAGTTTTCTCAGACTCCAGTAAAAAGGCTGAGGATAGTCTGATACCTTGTATAGAAGATAAAAAAAAATTAGGAGTTGGTCCACAAGGAAATTTTGTCAAAAAAATTAATAAAAGAACCACACAATATTAAAAATCTCGAATATGAAAAATACTTCCTGCTGAGGAACAGCAAGAGTGTGTGCGTATATTTTTGGTTTCAGTACTTCTCTGTTACAATATTGCAGATAACCATGGAAATAGATAGGTGTTTGCATTCCCTTCATTGAGGACAAAAGTCTTCCTGTGTGGCTCTCTCTGCACATTGTGGACTTTGTTTGCAGACACTTCTCTAAACAGCAACTCCAAGTAGTTTTTTCTTTCTCTTGTTATAGCAACAGAAGTGTCCAAGAATTATTTTAGTTATGTATCTGCTTCAGCAATTCTGAACTGGGGTTTAATTTTTGTAATAATACGTATAGGGCAAATGACTCTTCCTATCCTAGGTCGCTGTTTGCCACACTCTCACCGTGTACTGGAATCTCCATCTTGGGAGCTCATTAAAAATGCATTTGCTTCAAGGAGATGTAGGAGTCAATTGTTCATTTGTTAAACAGTTCTATGGATTTTCCTCTTTTTATTCCTTGCTTTCCTTTCTTATTTGGTTTTGCATTTGTTTTACAGCTCTACCTTACTTTATTTGAAAGAGGAAAGCCAGTGAGGACCTGTGAACAATCCAGCAGCTTCTGAAAAATCTTCATGCTAAAGGATAATCCAGAATTCCCTGAAGAAGAACATAGTGAATGTTGTGAGTTCCTAGCAGTGATAACAAATACTTCCACTTGGGTGTTTTGGGAGGTAGTATCTGCCCTGCAGTGTTTGGTCTCTTCGCTGTGATGCACTGAGCACCAAAGGCAGGTGTGTTTGGGTTGGGCTGCAAAGATAGACTTGAATTTCTCTCCCTCTAACTTTGTTTTTCTTTCTTTTAATGGGTTTAAGGGCAGACCAGTGTTATCTAAGGAAAGATGGTGGGTTTCTTTTCCTTGGACTGCTACAGTTACTTGTCATATTGCTATTGCTTTTCAGTTAAATATGTGAGCCTGCATTGGAAGGCCATGTGACTGTGTAGCCTAACAAGAATGAAAAATACTGTGGATAACAGTTCATGAATCTACAGGTCAGATTGAGGAGTTTTATACATGCTTATACAATGGTTGAAATTATTGGACCACTTTCAAATTAGAGGAATGCAAATGTGGTTATTTCTGCCTGGTATTCCAAACTCCTCTTGGTCAGTTTGTTATGTTGGATTGAGTATTTCCAATACAAATGCTTCTCTCAGAGGTTTGTGTTCATAGGAATTGGAATAGCGCACCCTTCAGAGGGAAACACAGTCACTCAACTGAGACCTTGATTCAGCTGTGGTATTAATAAAAGAAAATGTTCCCATGAGGGATGGCTAAAGAGAAGGCATAAATATTTTTATGTTCATTGTTTTTCTTATGAACCCACTGCTTTTCTGGGTTGAAATGGCGAACATGCAGATCAAATGTAAACATTCTCACAAAAAGAGGAAAACAAGGGTTCTCTACCTGCCAGGTTTTAGAATAATCCTTATTTTTTTTCTTAAGAAAGAACCATGCAGATTTCAAAGTTAGCCAAGTTAGTATTTAAATTCTTATGCCCAAAGTATACAGTGGTCCTTCAAGATGTTAGTAGTAATAAAACAAGCTGCAAATTCTTCCAGTTCAAGCAAACTAGGTTGTGCACTTTCCATTAATGTAGTAAATATAAATATATTTTCTGGCATGCCTTCTAGCTCCCTCAGAGTCGGATGCCCTGCTTTGCTCTGCTTTTCCCTTTGGGTTCAGGCTTTGGGAAGCAGATTGAGACAGAGTCTAAACGGTGCTGCTTTCCCAAGAACCACTTGCAAAATAAACATTAGAGAAGACACTGAAAATTTTTCATCATCTCTTGCCTTTCCCTCCTGCTTTGATCTACAGTGAAACAGTTAACAAAGCTGACATTTGCAATTGTTACTTACTAGTTACCACTAAGCTGCCAAGTTAGTAGTTCATTAAGATGATAAGGGGCCTCTGAGACCTGGAGCTTCTCACTGTCTATGTATCCAAGCAGACGTGGCTGTATCAGCTTTATTATTATTATCTTTATTATTCCCACATTCCGAAAGACTTCTTTAAAGCCACAAGAGCTTACTTTGCATGCTGTCATCCCAGAACGGGAGAGGACAGCTAATAATAATAATAATAATA
>WEIT01010452.1:182030-192444 GCA_013389985.1 Dryoscopus gambensis | reverse complement strand
CAATACCTTCTGTTCATATCAGCCCCCAATATTTGCTACAGGAAACAACATATTCCCAGGCCAGAAGTGTGTTGGAGGAAGGAAGGAATTGGGGGAAGGGAAAAACCTTGAAAAGTACTCAGATGCATCATTTTTAATTACCTGAAAATGTGCATTACATTTTTTATGATGGGCTCTTTTCCATTAAAGGGGCAGAGATCTTAACTTGCTCATACAATGACATAATCAGCAACATTTCTTGTTTGCAAAGGGCTGTGTATATCCACCTAATACAGGCAAGTAAACTTAGCCTTTTTAGAAAATTCAGAGCAATGGACATGACAAGGAGAGCATAACCCTGACTTGAGGCTACTTTTTCTTTTTCCTCACTTAGTTTGCTGAGTGATATTCAACTACAAAATAGAAAATATAAAAGACAATACACCTATTTTTGTTAATCACCTCAGCAATAATACAACACTACACAGTACTGAGAAAAAAAATGTCGTTTGTTTCAACAGGCATGATTAGTACTGAAAAGATTCAAATTGTTTTGCAAAGTTTTTATTGTACAACATGACATACTCAGCAGCACACAGTTAACAATGATCTTCATCAAAATCTTTCTTCAAGCAGTAAAATGCATTCATTTATAATGCCAGAATTAAAAAAAATTAAGACAAATGATGAAAATGTATTCTGAGCATAAAAAGCACAGAAAGGCCATGTGCCAGAATTTGGAACGTGACAGTGTGACTAGACCAACAAATTTCTATTTGGTGAAGAGAATAGTTTCTCATGTCAAAGATAAAACACATTGTTTGCTACTGCTGTCTTATTTTTATTCCCAAATGCACATGGGCAGTGGAAATCCGGATGATACAATCTATCAGGATTTCCAGAAGGCTTAAGGAAGCTAAGGACTTACGAAAAAATAATGCAGGCCCTTGCACAGATGAAGAATTTTTCAAAAATAGAATAAAATCACCTAGAAGAGTTAGGGAAGTAAACAGTCCTCACAGAAATTTATTCTGGGACTTGTGCTGACCGTATTTATAAGAAAGCCAGAAAAGGAGATGTAACAAGGTGGCAAAAGTTGCTGATGCCACTTCATTATTTAGGGTGGTGAAGGTGAGGCCTTATAATGAAGAGCCACATACAGACCTTATATGACTTCGAAATTCAGCAATAATCCAGCACAGGAAATTAGCTGTAGACAAATGTTTAATGATACACAGGAGAATAAAGCTGTCCAAATGTCAAATATACAATGAGTTGACCAGTATCACTCAGGAAGAGGGGCCTTGAGGTTAGGACAGAAGATTATGGAAACATAAGGTTAGTGCTCAACAACATCACAAAAAGAAAAAAACCACCTATTTGAAAAGGAATTGAGAATAAAACAAAGAACACCTCTTTGCTACCTATACAGTGCCTGAATCTTTAATTCTAAATGACTTTTGTTCCCCTCATCTAAAAGGATGTAGAGTTCAAAATGTTCCAAACAGGGCAACAAGGAGAATCCAAGTCATCTACCATATAATAAATAGCTAAGTAAGCTAGAACTTTTGAGTCTAGACACAGAAATTTTTATGACTGAATAAGGTAAAGGTTTATAGAGTCTTTAGCTGCAGTGGAGAGGGTGGGTCTCTAACATCTGTCTAAAAGAATAAGAGCCAAGAAGCACCAAATGAAGCTAAAAGGGGGTCAGGTTCAAAACCAAGAGAAAGGTTTTCACACAGGTGACTGAGCTGATAGAACTTCTGGTTGTGGAATAACATGAACACCAACAGCTCACACTTGTTCAAGAGGCACCAGATAAATTCATGGAACTGGAATCTAACGAAAGCTACTAAATACACAGAAACCATCTACAGAAAAAGCATCATCCTGTGCAGTTGCCCCGTTTGTACAGTATTCCCTGCACATCTGCTTTCAGGTCCCACTGCGATGGTGCACTGGGTTAAACAGTCTGACCCCGTCCAGCCAACCTCACATTCTCACTGCTCTGTGTGAAAGCAAATGCCTTTAACGAATAACCACAGAGTTGACCCAATCACAGAAAACAGAACTGCAAAAATTCTTGAGAGGTCATCTAATCTACTCTCCTGTCTCTGGGTAGAATCAGTTGTGCATGATCTTTTGTGGCAGATGTCTAACCTGTTTTTCAAAACCTTCAAAAGCGAGCTATTCTAGTGTGAAGCGGGCCTTCTCTGAAAAAAAGCTCTTTGTAATACAACCTGAATCTTCCTTGCTGCAAAGTTAATCCCTTTTATTTCTTCATTGTTACAGAGAGAGAGATGGTCCCCCCTGCTTTTGCAGTGGTCTTTCATATCCTTGGACTTACCTACCAAAACCTAGAAAGAAAACCCAAGCCCTCTCAAATTGCAGTCACCCTATCATTGAAAGAAAAAACCAAGCATCATTCCTTGCAAATACCAAAATTCCTCCACATATTCCCACTTGAGTGCATCACAGAAAGTAACAAAACAGATTCTTCTAGTAGGGACATTATTAGTAAAAAAGAAACCACAAACATACAAATCAAAAAATGTGTGAAGTCTGGTTAGTATACAAAGAATGGCCTATAGCACATAATAAATTGAGTTCATTTACAACTTCCTTTCCTGCAGGAATCTCCTCCAGTCCCCTTCTCATCCTTATGCCACATAGATAACCCAAATTCTCAATCACTCTTCACAAACTACAATCCCTAGACCTCAGAGCACCCTCTTCTTCTCTTCAAGAAAGACAGGAAAGATTTGGAGAGAGTGCTGAGATGTAATGCCCAAAGCTAGACGTAGCATTCAAATTGAGCCTAACCAAAGCTTTGACAAGAGAAGGGAATACAGCATGTGCCTTGCAGGCTTCCTCCTTGTGTGACACGTGTGCTCAGGGCACTGCAACCCCGCTGATTCATAGCCAGCTCATAAATTACCCAGGCTCTGCAATGCCTTCTACTGCAACTGTTATCCACGCATTTTTACCCCAGCCCATGATTTATGTAGTTCAAATGATTTCCATTTTTTTCCTTTCATATAGAACACTTTTTATTCAAGAAGAGATGATCTTTTAGGAATGTCTCAAAAATTGCACTGATGCTAAATATCAATTTGCTTCTCTTGGTCACTTACATGGACGGTAAGAATTTCCCAGGATCAACAGGTGAGACTTTTAAAAATCACTGGCTGTAGAAATTGTGAATTTGTGCTTGCCTGTGCTGATTTATTTACATATATATGTGTGTGTGTGTATATATATATATATATGTATATGTATATAAAAGATTTAAAAAACCCAAAACAGCCCAGAAACATTTTCTCCAAGTTCTAATCTTATGCTCCATCTGGGCTCCTCTTGAGTATCTGCACACTTAGGGCTTTTTTGTCCATCCAATCATCTGGTTTGCACAGTAGCAACTCAGAGCAGACACCTTGGCTAGGACACTGGGTGCAGTCTGACTAGTTCAGAGTGGTTTATCTAGCACTTAAAGTCCTAGTGAGCATTTAGGGAAGAAAAAAAAAAGTGAGACTGACAAACAACCACCAAAGTCAAGATGTCATCAAGCAGATGTCACATCTGGGTTGAATTCTGCATCTTCACCTTTTGAGTTTTTTTCTTGCATTGAGAGTTAATAGTGAGCAAAGCAAATTACATCCACAAATTGCCCACTAACAGTTAGAGACACTGTTGGCATTAGTTGCAATAAAAATACCACAGGCTTAATGTACAGGCAAATGCAAAATTACTATAGAATTAGGAGTGCTACAGCACTCTTAAGAAGACTTGTTCTAACCAGCAGAGATGAATGAGCTAATCCCTCTGAGCAATTTATTCAGTGACTTCAACTCCTATTCTGTTAATGAATTCAATGGGACATATTTATTTCTCTGAATTTATTCCTTAGAATTATTAATAAATTAATGATATAACCATGCTCAGTCTCCAGATTGCTTGCAAACTAATAGCCATCCCACAAAGATTTTATGTTCCTAAATCAGATTACTTATTCAGCTAATCCACGTATTTTTCAGTCTACAAACCCACAGCATTTTCAAGGTGGTTACTACATTAAAGATTATGCAAATGAGTATCATGACATTTTTATCTTTCTCAGCTGAGCATTTCAGAAATCAAGAATTTGTTCACATGAATAACTGCAGAAAACATTCATCAGACTCTGAATGCAAACTAAATAGGGAAATCATTAACCCATTTTTACTTTCAAAAAGATTAAATTTAATATGATAAATTAATTCATAAATCATCTGAGATAGTACCTAAATATGCTAAATATTGCATAATAATTAATTATCTGTGATATACAGAATATATGATTCCATTAGCTTGCACAATGGCCAGTTTCTTCCTTTCATACTGTATGCAAACAGAACAATGTTTAAAATCACAAATACTACATGTAAATATTTTTTTCTCCCAGCATAAAACTCTATTTTACCATAGTGAAATCTGCGTTTAACAAAACCTTTTGGGTTGGATTTCCCTTGCCTACACAGTATTTTGGTAAAACCTGCCAGGCACAGCATAAATAAAATTTTTGGTCAGTAGTCCACACTTCAAGTAACACCACTGCTAAGTGGCCGGTGTGCTACCAACATAACTTTACCTGACTTAGCAGCAAAAATTCAGGTAAAGTACAACTAAACTGCAAACAGAACAGCACTTTGACTCTTATTGCTCATTTCTGATGTGTCAAATTTGTCATATTTTAAAATAAACTTTGAGAAGGAGAGGCTACTAGGAAAATGACAAAAGGCATTTCTAAAGACCCTGCTTCTCTTTTTGTGTTACTAAGAATATAGAAATGGCTTCAGGAAGATTGCATTGAATGTTAGATATTTGATGTGTGCAGTAAAAAGGCCTTTAATATTACCAAAGTAGTCTCCTTAATCCACAGTTCAAATACCTATTTTAAAGGCATTTGGCATTATATTTAAACAAAGCTAGTGCAATGCCTGCAGCTGCAAATTGCAGGGAACAAATGCAAATCACAAGAGTTCACACTGCAGGCTCTGAAAAGTCATCAAAGCCTCCAAGTACTTTTAAAGAATAAGGTACAAAACATCACCAAGACCCCACAAGCTACCCTGCAGGAATCCACTGCTTTTTACCTGACAGAGCACTGAATATAAGAACTTCAATCCTTCCTTTTTCCAGAGCCTCTATGAAAATTCAAATGACACTCAGTAGACATATACACAACCAAAAAGGGAAAAAACAGTTGTTGGTTTTGTTTTTTTAATACAACTTGAGTCTTTTTGAAGAGTTAAAACCTTACAAATTATAGCACAAATTGCACCTGTGCAACGCTGCTAAAAACGGCTAAATTAATGGAAAATTTGTCTGAGCGTGTTGGATACTGTTGCCAGGAAGTTGTAATGGTACAAATCACTATGTAACCATCACTAGGAGCCATTTCTTAACTGCCACAGCTTCTTATCTTCAACCTACTGTCCAGTAAAAGGTTATCCCCACTTTGTAGATACAAGAAACACCCCCTCAGAAAACAGGGAGAGGTTATGTGAGAATTCTAAACCGTTCACTTTAATTCAGTGATATACAGAGGGATTACATATATTCTCTTGCACCGTTTTAGCTGCCTGATAATCTTACAAACTGCAATACAGCCAATAAATAAAGCCACAGACAATTTCATTTTTAATCCATCCATTTCTCTGTAGTACAGAAGTAAGAACAGTAGGAATATGGAAAGCTAAACAGCCAGGCAGGATGTAAGTTGGGTACGGAGAGAGATTTAAGTTCAAAGCTTGAAATAGAATAAATACACAGTTACAGATACTAGCCTTTTCCTCTTGATGGAGCAGAAGAATGCCCATACATTTGGACTGAAAGCATCCAACACATTTGCTCCCAGGCAGCCAGAATGTGTCAGTCAGAAGGCCTCCCACCACAAGCAGCAACTCCACTGGGCCAGCTCACCGGTAGGAAGAAAGCTGGCACAGCTTTCTACTGTGCTTGGGGCTGGGGCAGGGAGCAGCTCTGACTCACACGGCTCCTGGGGACCTTGCTCCCTCCACTCTGCTTATCCGAACTCATGCTAAGGATATTTCTGCTGGCTTTCAAACTTTTTTTTTTTCCCAGCACCTTCTTCCTCCATGAAAAAAAATTAAATCTCAAATTGTGAGGCATTTGCCACCCGTCACACGTCTCAAAAAGCTTCACACTGTACTAATCCCCTCTGCATGATGAGAAAAATATCATGGTCAATTTTCATCCAACCAAAGGGTAAAAAACCCCAAAACCCCAAACTAAACAAAAAATCCAAAACCCCACCTCACAAACCTGGGATAAGAGCATGAGATCTTCTTCCCTTATTCGGGAGATTCCTGCATTTTGCCCCAAGTACTACTAAAAGAAGTACCAGGGGCCTTTCCAGCTCCCTGAGACTATTATAAAGAGGCATGTTGGTGACTATTCACATCAAAGAGCATGCAGAGTTGTTACTGAGCTGTATTTAATTTTCTTATTAGCAAGGTAGCGTATAAAAACATACCTTGCAGTACTGGTAAGGGAAAGGCATTCAATTCAAGCCAGGTTCAAAATTAACAGCAGGAACAGCCCTGTTGCACCAAGCCAGGTTAGCAACTGCAATTTGGACTTCTTCAAATGAGCCTCGTCTGTATCACAAAGTTAATGCTTATTTAAGTATGTAACAGGAACCCAGCAAGATACATATAGCATGTATTTATTCAGCAGAAAAACACCTCTCCATTTTCAGCAGGGCTGGTTGTAGGGGGAGAAGGCACCATGCAACAGCCCTTCTCTCACCCCTATTACTCATCCCCCACAGACACTGTCAGTGTTTACACCACCATTGTTCCTATTTCTCTTTGAGTTATGGGTCCTCCAGGATTGTAAGTGAGGTGGATTAAGAACTGGCTGAACAGCAGATCCCAGAGGCTCATAATCAGCGGCACAGGGTCCAGTTGGAGGCCTGTCATTTGTGGTGTCCCCCAATGTTCAATACTGCGCCCAGTATTGTTTAACTTACTCAGCAATGACTCGGATGAAGGGGTAGAGGCCTCCTCAGGAAGTTCCCTGATGACACACAGCTGTGAGGAGTGGCCAATACCCCAGAGGGCTGTGCAGCCCTTCAGAGGGACATCGATAGGGTGGAGAGATGGGCAGAGAGGAACCTTCTGGAGCTGACCTGCTGGAAAGCACCTCTGTGGAGAAGGACATGGGGGTCCTGGTGGACAACAAGCTGTCCATGAGCGAGCTCTCCATGAGCCACAGCCAATAAGGCCAATAAGACCCTGAGGTGCATTAGGAACACCAGCAGGTTGAGGGAGGTGATGCTGCCCCTCTACTCAGCCCTACTGAGGCTGCATCTGGAANCTGACCTGCTGGAAAGCACCTCTGTGGAGAAGGACATGGGGGTCCTGGTGGACAACAAGCTGTCCATGAGCGAGCTCTCCATGAGCCACAGCCAATAAGGCCAATAAGACCCTGAGGTGCATTAGGAACACCAGCAGGTTGAGGGAGGTGATGCTGCCCCTCTACTCAGCCCTACTGAGGCTGCATCTGGAATGCTGTGTCGAGTTCTGGGCTCCTCAGGACAAGAGAAACATGGAGCTCCTGGAGCATGTCCAGGAGACAGCAACAGATTAAAGGGTTGGAACATCTCTCCTATGAGAAAGGGCTGAGGGAACTTGGCCTGTCCAGCCTTGAGAAGGGACAACTGAGAGGGGACCTCATCAATGTCTGTCAGTATCCAGAGGGAAGGTGTCAAGAGGGCGGATCCAGGCTCTGCTCAGTGGTGCTGAGCAATAGGACAAGAGGTAACAGTGAAAAACTGATGCACAGGAAGTTACACCTGAATATGAAGAAGAACTTCTTTATCGTGCAGGTGACCGAGCACTGGAACAGGTTGCCCAGAGAAGTTGTGGAGTCTTTCCTCACCAGAGATATTCAAGAAGTGTCTGGACACAATCCTGTGCCATGTTTCTGGGATGACGCTGCTTGAGCAGGGAAGCTGGACCAGATGACCCACTGTGGTCCCTTCAACCTGACCCATTCTGTGATTCTGTAATGCATTTGGTACTGTGTAAAACTCTGTTGTACTTAATATTGCTGCAATACACATGGGCCTCGTGATTCTTTAGTAAACCAATTGATAAAAATGGGTACAGATAAGAAAACGCCTGGCTAAGCACTATTTAAAAACTTTCACTGATGCAGCACATTAATTCTCTGCATGATTCACTTGCATTAAAGATGCTCCTCTCAGTAAAAACATCCCTGTGATAAGGTATGCTTCCTATTTAATTGGGCATGCCTGGGAGCTGAGCACACAGCATGTGCGTGGGAAAGGGATGGGACCCAGCCCTGGGAACAAGAAAAGGCTGACTAAGACAAGATCAACATTTTTGAGCACACAGCAAAGCAGATCTGGCTTTATGAAGGGACACAACTCCCCTGCGATTCCCAGTGCCCCTGCTAATTCCACACTCCGGTCACCATTTTGAGCATGTGAGGGGAGGCTATCAATTGACGTGAGAAGAAACACGAACTGCAGAGCACACACAAACCTGAAACACTCACTAAGGGCAAACACAATCCAGTTTACCAGTTGGCTTTGTGGTGCTGCTGGCAGCCTGCGTGCTCAGACAAAGACAGCAACTACAGTTGGGAAGGAAAATATGGGACTTGGATGTTTGTACAAGGCCCTGCTTATGCCCCTGGAAAGCAAATCTTGTCCTGCTTTTCTGCTACATACACAGGTGCCTGGAACACAGCCTGGAAGTCCAGGGTTTTGTCTTCAACTCTCTTTCAGGCCACCTTCAAAGTTTTTGTTTTACACAGCACTGCCTGGCACCCCTACTGTGCCCAAGCGCAGTCCTCATTACAGCACCGTCTATAAACGTGACCTAATTTTTATGCCTGAATATCAACTTCTTGGACCTCTGCCTCTCCGCAAGGCATGTGCTGGGACAGGATCTCATGCAGCTGCAGCTGGAAACCTAGGAGACTGGCATTGCATAGAAGTAGCTCAAACAAACAATAAGTTGACCAGCATGTTGAATGCAGGTGCACACAAGCATAAAGCTCAGAAGTTTTCTCAGACATCAAGCAGCTTAAGAACTGTGCAACACCACATCATCACCAACCAGTTCTCTGAGGCACGGTGTGAAAGAAGCACAGACAGCAAGAGGACTCTGAAAACTCTTTGGCACACAGTTCAAATCCCTAAAATCTATTCTGGTATGTTTCTCCAGTGCAAAATTGCTCCAGATTCCAAGAAGAGGAAAAATCACTAGACCAGGCCACTAGCCATGCCAAAACACTGTGGAAGCAACCAATTCTTTAGCAGTATGAATTACCCAGACAGGCAATCAGTACCAGCTAGCTGTAGTTATAGTCTGAAATTTTCAATGTTAACTGTAATAACTTACAGCTTGCATTTTGAAAGGTTACACAGTTAGAATCATAGGCTTGTCAAAGCTGGAAGAGATCTTTAACATCATTAAGTACAACCATCAACCAGGCACTATCACTGTGACCCCTAAACCACCAAACCACATCACCCAGCACCTGATCCAGGCACCTCTTAAACACCTGCAGGGATGGTGACTCCACCCTCTCCCTGGGGAGCCTATTCCAATGCCTCACCAACCAAACAGTGAATTTTTTTTCTAATATCTAATCTGAATCTCCTCTGTCTCATCTTAAGGCCACTTCCTCTGGTCTTCTCACTGCAGTCACAGTGGAAGAGATGGACCTCACCTCACTGCAGCATCCTTTGAGGGAGTTGTTGCAGTTCAGCAAGGCCGGTCACACTGGGCACTGGTTCGGCCTCTCAGAGCTCACCACCTGAGAGCTGAAGTGTGCAGTTAAACCCCCCTGCGTATTTTATCGAGCAAACTGGAAAGAACTGACACATTTGAGACTTGCACACCATTCTCATCGTATGAGGGCCTTTCACATACACTTTATCTCATCTTGGGCAGGCTTAAAACAGCGACTGCCTGCAAGCACAGCGCAGTACTTACATGGCGCGCACAGCGCTGGCACGGCGCGGGGACAGGGCCCCATGTCCCAAACTACGGCCTGTGTTCAGCCATTCCCGCACAGCTTTTTACTGCTCACCTCCCACACGACTGCAAAGGCCTTTTGTGGTATAAATGACTCAGACCCAGGGCCTTTTCCAGTCCCACTCACCCTCTACGGTGAGAAACCCCACACCTCGACACACTTTGCTACCTCCCACGCACACGGGCCGAGTCTGCCACAGCAGCCAGGCCTCTGAGAAGGGGCCCGCGACACCGCAGGGCAACGAGGAGGCGGCAGAGGTGCTCCCTACGAAACTCGCCCCAGGCGCGGTCGCTCCGAGCTCAAAGCCTCACGAGCGCCAGCCAAGCCCGGCTCGTCCTCGGCCGCCCCGACCGGAGGT
>WEIT01010452.1:161062-181955 GCA_013389985.1 Dryoscopus gambensis | reverse complement strand
TCCCGCCCGGCCTCCCACGGCCCCCTTTGCCTCCTCCTCTCCCGTCCCGCCCGCGGCCGCGCTGGAAGCTGCCGAGCCCGCTGCGGTGTCCCTCGGGCCGGCGGGGCCCTTCAGGGGTCGGGCCCACGACTGTCGGGCCTTCCTTCGTCCCGCTGTAGCGTGGAAGTTGTGTCCCTTCCCCTCCATGTGCTGAGCTGGACCGGTGGTGTCGTTCTCCCCCCTTCCCTGGCCGGGTGTGCGGCCGGATGAGGCAAAGCTTAACCACGATGCCGTGGAAGCTGCATTTGTGACCACCGAGATACCGTGTGTGGTGACACGGGTGTGTGGTGACACAGGTGTGTGGTGACACTTCGTGACCAAGCCGCCGCGCAGTTCATTGTTCCCTGCGCTCGCCTCCAGTAGCAGCTCTGTACGCGAGGGTGTGCCGCGCCTGAGCTCCGTGCGTACCCCCACATGCACAAACCTCTGCTCCTGCGTTATGCCGATTTTAGTGTGAGGCAGCTGAGCTGTCGCGGAGGAGGGACTAATGCTAGACAGGGCACAATCCAACAGCTGCTAGATCTGCTGTGTGCAGGGCACGTGGCCTTCTCTCAGTTGGATTGAGTGGATAGAAGACTTATATATGAAATGAACGTGTAGCCTCAGACCCTGAGTTTTGGGAGACGGTCAGTCAGGGAGGTAGAAGGGCTATGAATATGAGTTTGTCCTAAACTCCAACCCTCAATCCCAGCGGGTGGTGCAGCTTCAATTTCTGTATTGTGTGACACCAGCACCCATCCCCAGCTGATGTCCTCTGCCTCCTGATCGTGAGGTGTAAATCACACCACTATACAAATAAGGAATCACTCAAAGCATTCTGTTTCTCATCTGCCTCTTCAGGATGAGGTAGCATCTCAGGCTCCAAAATTAAGTCCCAGAAGATGTTCAGAGTCAGCATGTACATAAGACGGGCATAGACTTTAGATTCTGTTATGTCTTAGATTACTTCTTATAGAAAGATTATGGTAGCTACAGTGGTGAAAAGAGGGTTGGAAAAAATGGCTGTCTCCTTTCTTCCCCATAGAAATGATTCTTCTCGGTAATATTTCATGAGCTATAACAGTAGCATAGCTACAAATGCCCTACTGCCAGTTAGGTTGCTTATTTTCACATCAGCCATCAGATCAGGAGAATGTTTATGCATTTTTCAGCAGATCTTCTCTCCAGGCAAATAAAAGCCATTGTGCACACTCGAGAGCACAGACACAAACTCTTCCTCATTTGAATGATGCTCTTGTGTTCACCCGGTGGCGGTTACCTGGTTTCTTTGCTGGTGGGCTTATGCCTAGGACAGGGAGTACACAGCATAGTGCCTAATGTCGCTAACAAAGTGCACCACAGCTGTGAAAAATTACTGCCTGACATGATTATGTTCGACAACTTTTTCAAGGTGTGATAATGATCTGGATTTTCCAGCGTGAAGCAGTCTCCTCTGTACGTGTGTGTGTGTGTGTATGCAGATATAAAGCATTATATATTTATATATAATTTAAATGTGTATAAAATAATTTATACTTTAAAAACTTCCCCACACCCTTCAGCTTCTAAAACTGTTTTCCAGAGTTCACACCAAACCTAAGCTTGTGGACAGCTTCCAGTGTTATGAGGCAATCCATGATTTCTTACTTAAACTGTGTTTCAATAGTGTGTGATAAACAGTTTTTGTAATTCTTCTCACAAGTGATTTCAGTGGAGAAAGAAGTAATTTCTCAACACTACGTCCAAGTCATCATACACATTCATTGACTTCAGCAGTGCAGATCAATCCCACACGGAAAAGAAAAAAATGAGTTTCAGAAAATGTGTAACCTCAGGAATGGGACAAGAAACAGCTCAGTGTAGCAGTCTCATTCAGCGTTGCTGACCAGCTCTGGAGCGAGCCAGTTCAAACAAATGAAATGGGGGCTTCGCATGTTTTGAGTTAAAATGTTGATCGTGCCATAGCTCAGCATTAAATGGTTTCTCTTTTAAGTAAACTGACATTATTTCTTTGTTCAAGTAGCAAGCTGCAGGTAAGAGAATCCCTGCTGGGAGGTTTAAAACTACCTGCAGGAGTCAACTTAGGATCTGGGGGACCCCCACCCTCATTGTGTTAACTAGTAACTTCTGCTGAGAACCTTGTGCTGGCCTATGTGAAAATACACTTCACATTATGCCAACTGTGAACATCCCCATGTCTCTGAGTCCATCTTAGTGAAATTAAACAGAAAGGGATTTTTGTTAGTTCTGCAAATCGCACACTTAGTTCTTCTCTCATGTGGTCTATGTCAGAAGCAGCTGTCACAATGCTCACCTGGAAAGACATGCTGGTCTGGTAAAACTGTAAATTTCAAAAATGTGGGTTTTTTTATATAACAAATTTGCTTAAGCATAGCAATGTAATGAACTATTTTGAGTAACTGCGTATATCCTACAAGAAGGCAGAATTTGATATCTCAGAGCATGCAGATTTTTATAAACCCCGTTTTGATTTTGTTTCTCCAACATGTGAATTGCTACTTTCTCTAAGATACATCTTAGGAACATTACCAAAAAACATTCTTCATGTTTTTTTGTAGAGCATGGTGCTAGTAACACCAAGGTCGCAGGTTCAATCCCCATATGGGCCATTCACTTGAGAGCTGGAATTGATGATCCTTGTTTGTCCCTTCCAACTCCGAACATTCTGTGTGATTTGTGTGAGTTACCGACCCAAAGGTATTGAGTTATGTTTGTTTTGGAAGCACATTGCTCATAGGGCTTGTCAGTCATGTTTATAGAAGGAGACACATGCTTTTTGGACATAATGCCTGTATTTACCAAACGTTGTATTAAAAGTGAGTTTACAGGAAAGTGTTATTGCAAATTGATTACTTCACTTCCACTAGCATTACACAATTATTATCCCATGCTGTTGTGCCACTGCAGAATACCTAAGTCTTTGCTGCAGCCGTGTTGAGGATTATTATGTATATTAAATGGTAACATTAATGTGTCAAAACCAATGCTGCGTAGTGATTTATGGAGCACCATTCCCTCAGATGTCCCTGCCCCCTGGTTCCCAGTAGCTGCTGGGCTGATTCAGCTCCATCACTGGCTCTTGTGCAGACTTGTTTCCAGGTCTCCTGTCTGATTAATTACTATCACTTAACCTGGGATAGAATCTTTGATACTGATCTTAAAATGCCACCAGTTGCTCTACCTTAATGTTCACACCATTATTTTTATAGATTACACCGCAATGGGAAGCTTTCAAAAGAGTATATTCTAGATCAAGGTGTAAGTAATGAAGTAAAATGCTTTTCCATGACAGCTAACAAGCTTTAAAGATAAAATTTGCAGTAAGATAGGAGAATGATTTGGAAAAAAAGTCTCTGATTTTGTTATAGGAAAATTAAAGAGAGAAAATATGCTAAATATTATGGGTAAATCTAAATTTGCTTACATTACTTGTGAAATAACTTCAGACTTAACCTGGTGGAGTATTTATATAGATTTTATCTATAATCATTATTATTGCAGCAGTACTGCTGGTATGTCTACTGACGCTTTCTGTGTTTCTCATTCTATGCTTAAAAGCAAAAACTATACAACAATGTTAGAAAATAAAATCAAAAGTTACCAACATCTTAAGTAAACTCCTCTAATGCACAACACGAAAATAAATGGAGTGACTCTGATACAACTAGAACTCCATTTTTATTTTAGATATATCTATATTATGATGTTTTTATATCATAAACTGAAGATCATCGGCTTTCACAGTTCTGATAGACAGCTGTAAGTTCAACAAGCGGACTTAAATAAATACATATTAACATGGTTACTGTTATGTACTCAAAAGCTGGCCACTACAGGCAGGGAGCTTATCCTAGTACATAAACAGCACAGAATTTGACCCTAAACATCTGTAAATTTAATCAGTTCTCCTGTTACACTATTTTACCAAGCCTAGCATTCTTAGTAGGAAACCATCAAATCAATTTAAAAATAACTTTGTTTTAAAGAGCCCATTTGATCTGGCTGTAATTTCCTGAAAATCGAGGTTAGGGTGAATGAGTTTAACTGCAGAATCAGCAAGTACCACGACAGCTGCTGAGCTGAGCTGCTGCTGTCACCGTGTTCTGGGACAACCTCTTAGAGGACTTCCTCCACTGTGGCACAGTATAACAACTTTCTGAGCTGAAATTAAAAACTACCTACTTACCACTTCAGACCCTGTTCACTCCAATCAGTATAATACCAAACTTATTCCAATTACTTTAATACTATGCCATATTAGACTTTCTGCTACAGAAAGGCATGATTCTCCTTTGTATTTGGAAATTTATTAAACAAGGAGCATTTGTCAGCAATCCACCTGCCCTGAAAGACAGTAGGAACCTGATACAGCATGATAGCAAGGAGATATAAGTACGTATGTATCTGCCAGTTTATTAAAAAGCTATCATGTCATTATGCTTTAAACTACACTTTTTGTTTTAAAATCTCTCTCATCCTCTAAGATTATGACAGTAACTAAAAATATATGAATTTAACCAATGAAGCAGTTCCAGTCTGAAGCTACTGCTTGCCTGGACTGATATCTTTAAAAGATACATTGTGTTCCCACAGGATGTTAATTCGAACCTAATTAAATCTATTTAAATGACACTTTCATTGGATAAAATATACATACCCTGATACATTGCACGTGATTGCTAGTTACTGATAAAAACTCTTAGGGTGAGCTCTTCAAGTTCAGCCACTTGCACAATTATACCAAACCCTACCCAAGAGTTTTGGCTCTTACAAAACTAGCGGCCAGTTCAAAACAAATTGCCGTGTCTTAACAAGAGTTTTAGCAGGTAGCATTTCAACTGGCAGCGCTGTCCCACACATATTTACATACTCTGGCATCACAGTGCCTGTCACCAGACCACAGAGCACTGAAAATCCTCCAGACCTGCAGTTCTCTGAATGAAGCTCTCAGAGGATCACCGCTTACATCTCCTAATCCTTTCAGACTCTGCACCACAAAGATACTTTCTGCAACAAAGCTGATAGTGAATAGCTGGAATACTCTTCCCAAAATACATCTTATTTTCAGGCAGTCCACTAAGGAAAACCCAGATTATCCTGAAGCACCAGTTTTTGTCATTTGCACATTTGAAGTTAAATCTGTTAAAGAACCAGAATCCCTCCAGTCCCTGATGGGGAAAAATGGTAATTAAAAGACAATAAGCAGATTTTCTACAGAAATCTGGCAAAATTTATGTGTGTTTTAAGCTTAGCTTTATTTTAAAAAGGGAATTGCTTTTATAAAGTAATCTAGGTTAAAAGGGAAACTGTCAAAACAGATCTAAGAATTAACTTTGCTTGACATTTATCACATTTTGAAGGCTTCAGATGATCTGTAATCATAAAACTATGTGAATTTCTAAACCAGACGATGCCAGTCTCAGAGAATTACCTACCTCCCGCAACCAAATGGGAATAGATTTTAAATTTAGAGTAAATAAGATGTGTTAAGCTGTAGAAGGGCAAAAGCATATATCTGTTGGCTTTTACTATGGGCATTACTATGCTGGTGTCATGGGGTTTTTACCCTTCTCCATTTATCCTAGCAGACAATTTTAATCTTTCCTTTAGCTAACAGAAAATGGAGTCTTACTATGATCACACCTAATTTCAGGATTCATAATAAACATGCAGGAAATTTAGGAGGTTTACTAAAGATGGTTCACCACTTCTATCATAAGGAGATAAAATAGGATGGGTTATTTTTCTGAAAGAGGAAGAGCAATCTAAAACACCTCATACATGTACTTTAGCATGACCTTTTTTCTGAGAGGTAGTACTCCTAAAAGGTGATCTCAGAATCCAGTTAGTGCTGTAAAAGATTCAGATTAACAAAAGAAAATTTGCAGTAACTTAACTGTCTAGATATTGCAGATTTGAAGAGGTGTCAGACTGTTTTTCACATTGTTCTAAAGTGCAGTAATTGTATTTGATAGTAAGTTCAGTTCTTGCTGTAGCAAGACATTGGTAGTTATATCAATTATATATTATATCCATTTATAGCAATGTGTTCATTTTGGATTAGAAAGGCTAATAGAAATAGTAATTTTTTAGCCAGGGATGGTTGTGAACACGTTTCTCAAACGTTCCAAGAAAACAGAATGGAGAGAATGGCTGTTTATGTAATCCTGCAGAAAGCCGTAAAAGCTGTGACACTCCATGTTGTGAAGTATGCCTGGCCCTGACACAAGAGTTCATATCCATGAACAGCGTGTCTTGCCTCATTGCAAAGCACACCTGCAACTTTAGGAGGCTCAATTAGGCAAATGTATTTGTTTCCCATTATCAGAGTCCCAGTCTCCTCCTGTCTTCTTCCCCCTTATCCGCCTCCACGAGTCTCAGCTGCATGCTCCCGCTGCCTGCAACATGCCAGCTTTGGCCCTCCCCAGACCTGTTCCCACTGACACAGGTCAGCAGTCAGGACTTGCCAAACATTCCCCCTCTCCTGGAAGCTGCGTTGTCTCCTGCTGCACTGGTGAACTGGACTGATTCACAGGGGAGTCTAACAGCTGTGGGGTGTAGCACAAGGAAGAGGCATGAACATGTAGCAAGAAAAAACACTTTTTCACTAGAAGCAACCTATTGCATGAGCTTACATATGCTTAATTACAGATTTCATTAGTTGACTGTAACAGACTAAATAAAATGCTCTATCCAGTGTCCCTGCCTGCAGGAAGGCCTGGAAAGTAACAGCTTCTGCTGTCATATTGCTTTTCTGTCAGTCTCTAAGTCCCTTAGCTGATTCTACTAACTCTGAGATGCCACCAAAATAAGCTATCAAGAAATATGTACTCATCCTAATTATATTTCTCCCCGAAGATTTAGGCATCTCCTTCTACTTGGGATTCAGAACCATGAACATCTGCCTTTTTGAAAGCAGATATTAAATCCTTTCTTTCAAAAGTAGAAGCACACTTATGCACTGATACTTGCTTTTTTATATCATCTGTCCCTAAAAATACTTGATCTGTCCTCCACTTGAAGTTACCAGTTCCTTCCACTGCCTGAGGGGATTCAAACCCTCTTTTTTCCCAAGCGCACCCTAACCACCAGGCTAAAAGCAAGTCTGGTGTGGTATGGGGAGTGTGGAAAGATGTTCTCCTGTACAGCCAAGGATGGAGGTTTTATCTCTGTTCCAAAGATAACAAATCCGTAGTTTGGTAATGAACATGGTTATCAGAATGGTCTGCTTATGTATTTTCGGTATTTGTTTCTGTTGCATGTTTTGTCTTGTGATACTTTTAATACACAGTTGTGCAAACAGGGATCAGAAATAATTTCCTTTCAAAACTCTAGACAAAAAGTGAAATAGTCATGCCATTTAATAACATGTGTTTATGTTGCTGTAAAAATGCAATACTGTTAATTCAAGAAACAAATTCGAAATGGGTAGAAGGAGACACTTTCCTGAGTACGACATACTTACACTGTAGCAGAGTCCATCATTTTGGGAGTGGTGAATATCTGTGGCTACATGTCTTGTCATTGCCCTGCCCCAGATGTAAGTACTGGCTGATTCAGGAAGAAAAACTGTCCTTGCTGATTAAAAGACCCTGCTGTGGATAAGGAGTGATTTTGAAAATTAAAAGAGAAAATTCCTTCTATAAAGCACTGCAGGCCATTGCTGGGATTTACCACATGAAAAGAGACTCTTAGTATCATATCTGCCTTTTTATCATTTATTAAATAGAGAAATATGATTTGTTGCGTATCATATTTCCTTAATTTTTGGTAAACACACAAAATTCCATGCTTCCATGTACAACCTACCTAATACGTGTACTACATAAAATCTGATGTAATTAAAAAAGGTAGCTCATTTTGCAAACATCCAGAGGACTAGAGGTGAAACTTTCTAGAAAGTTTTAAGCAAGTTAAATTTTTGAGCTTTCTGCCCTTGGAGCGTTGACATGCGTGTACCTTTACTTATGCCGGTGTTCATAAGGATGCAGTGTGCTTATCATGACAGCCTCATTATTGCTTCCTCAGATTTATACTTTTCTGAGTTAATGAAAGAACAAGAAGAAGGGCAGAAAAGGCTGAGACATCTATGATAGTTTCTGCATACATTAGACAAGGTTTAAAGGTATGGCTAGTGTCACTTAAGTGGTACAGCTGGAAAACTCAAATAAAGTTTCAGGCATTTAAGTCTTTTTTCGTATTTGAAAGTGAAACAGCAACTTCCTAAGCTAAATACAGAACTCCTGCTTATAGTTTGGTAAGATATGAATCAAGTAGACCATATTTGAAGAAAAAGTTGTTGGCATCTCAGGAGTATAGGGGATGCTCATCAGGCAAGGGAGAAAGTATTGTAAAAACACTCATCATTTAGGATAAAGGAGGAGGGAGTTAAAACCTGCTAGGAAACTGTGTGAAAGTTACGTGCCATAAAAAGTTTTTCAGTTGAGTCTGTGGTGTATTAGTATGCAGCCCATCCAGAAGCTTAATTTTCCAGATAAACAGGTACATTTAATAAAAGATGACCTGTCTGTCTAAAAACTTTGTTACATTTATGCCCTGAAACCATCAGGACTACAGCAAAATACTGCTGAATTGGAACGTGCAGAAATTAGGG
Source organism: Dryoscopus gambensis (assembly GCA_013389985.1). NCBI lineage: Eukaryota > Metazoa > Chordata > Aves > Passeriformes > Malaconotidae > Dryoscopus > Dryoscopus gambensis. The sequence goes on along the minus strand of WEIT01010452.1, from coordinate 173,302 downwards.
CAGTAATTAATGTGAATTATATGACTCCTTCTGACAAAAGAGCTTTTTGTTAATAAAACTAGTATTTTCTGTTTTATAAGATATTGATTTTTAGCCAGGGAGATGGAGAGCTGCACAGAGAGCTGTGCAATCTCTGCCCTTGGAAGTGGTTGGGGCCTGCAGAGGCAAAGCCCCAAAAATCTAGTCCAAGATCAGTTTTGACATTGCTTTGAGTAGGAGGTGAGCTGGTGACTTCCTGAGAGCCCTTCCAGCCTCAGTGATTGTGTTACTGTGTCAACTTTCAGATGTCTGATTATGGGACTAAGATGGGTGTGTCCTCTCCCTAAACAAACAGTCCTACACTCCTGTTATAGGCAGGATCAGACATGAAAATTACCACAAAAATCAATGACTGCATTTAGACAGTATTAGTTCTCCCTACACTGTAACAATGGTTATGTTTTAGTAGAGTTGCTCTTCCCTTGAAAGGACAGGACAATGTTCTGACAGCAAAATAAACTGTTAAAGTCAACAAATTGGAATAGAAGGCCATTTTTCCTTGATGTATGCACAGTGTGTTCAGGGTCCTCAAACCAAAGTAGTAATCTGGAAAGGCCTTATTCTCTAAGTTGATTATCTTTATTTACATAGTCTAGAACTAGAAGTGCTAGTTTGAGTCTCACATTAATGACCCTGAATTTTCTCAAGTCAGAAATTCCATTTTCACCTGAATTTTTGTTAAACCTATTTGTTGCAGTCAGAATTACCCTTTTTTACAGCTATGGAATTTCTCTTTTTATCCTTGTCCTTTTTGATCTGTCCAAAAGGTATTTTTTTGTTTGCTGAATAATTCATTGTGGGAAATGTCTTAAAATAGGATGCTGTTAAACCCACCTCAAAATATTAAATACTATGTTTCCCTCTCACCTACAATTGTGGATGTGATACCAAAACTTCACTAATTCTAATTTAGTGGAAAAGTCAAGTCTTTTAATAGTTCTGTTCTATTTCAAGTAAAAAAGACAGTCAGGATAGAAGCGTATTTGAAATTGCTGAACTGTCTGGCGCTTTTCAGATCTGCTGCAGTTCCTCAACTTCAGTATGTGGTATCAGGGTGAAGTGCCACAGAACTTGCAGAGATGAGTAAACAACCACCTACTTGTACAAATGTTTCTGCAGAAATATTTCAGAAATTTGCCTTGAAATTAGCTCTGCCATACAACTCTCTCTTCCCTTTTCCTCCTGAGCTGCCTCAAAATAGCCTACCAGAGATACTTGTATTACCTTATTTTCATCTAAATTAGAATTTGCCATATGTTTATTTGGGTTCAGTTGTCAGGATTTTTTTTTCATTATCCAGTTAAATGTAGGTATTCATAGGATAATGCACCTACAGTTTTGCTGAGTACGGGAGACTGGTGTGCTGTTCAAAGCCAGAATGGCTGGTATTGAGTTTACTAGATAAAGGAAAGTGAATGCAGTATTCAGGGCATGTGCAACCAGATATTTTTTTCTCCCATAATATGAGACAAGCAATAAACATGACAGATTTAGTTTGAAGAATTTTAAAATCTAAGGTATAGTTTCTTTTCTTGTCTTCTTTAAAAGACCTTTGGAGCATCTGATAAAATTACTGCTCTCTGATACATTATGCCTTTGATAACTTTTTGAAGGTTTGTAGAAAGAATGTTTTTATTCTCAGTTCCTGTACAAGTGCAGTGTTCCATAGATCAGTGTACCTAACCTATCAGTGTACCTAACCTTTGTCTTTCTGACATGGTGTTTCAGTGCGGCAGTCTTAAGTAGCTGTACACAAATGGAAAAACCTTCTTCTAAGTAACTTTAGACTGCAATGCACCATGGCAGAAGTAGTGTGGTTAGCCAAAATAAAATAAAACTAGAATTTTTATCTACTTCAAGTGACAAGAAAGACAGAAGCAAATGCTAAAATGTGCAAAAAATAGGGAAAATTAAAAAGTAAAGTTTTCTGTATTGGTTTACCAGGTAGTCCATTACATTTTGAAGGTAAAATTTAACTATTCTAATTCAGGTGTGTTTTTTCCTAAGCAAAATAGATAGAAAAAGGAGCTCTGAAAGAAAGACACACCCTGTTTTCAGTTGAAACTAATTAACTGCCTTTCCTTGAAAAAATGTTGTTTTGTTTGTCTTTGTTACTCAGGTGTTATTTCCCGTCAGAATGGATAATGTTTTACAGAATAAACTACAGTCAGAAAACTGAGTATTTTTTTGGTTTTTTCAGAATGAAATTACTTTCCCATCCGTCATAGGAGCTGATAATTTTTTGCTTTCCTTGTCCTTGATTCAGTCACATGCAGATGAATGGACTTGGATCCTTCTCCTACCTTGGCTGAAGGCTGTTATTCGGCACAGGGATTCTGGTATGCTCCCTGAGCAGCATTACAATGTTAACGGCACATGAGCATATTGTAATCCTCCACTCTTTTCTTCAGAAGTACTTTGACCTTAACTGTTCTTATCAAATGATGTATTTTAAACTTTAAGATGCAGTTTAGCCAAAGTCCTTGACTGAACTGAATTTTTCTGATAGAGAAAGGAACACACTGGCAGATATTTTATAAAAATTCAATTGTGATTTACTGTAGTCTTTTTTGCTAGTATGCTTCCATTCATTTTCAGTCTTAAAGCCCATCAATTTAGGAGACTTTTTTTTTCTCTAGAGGGATCAAAATATTCTGCTGGCTGAGCTCCCTTTTACCCTTGGTGTAAGTATGACCCAACACATGCTTTTGGATTCTATATCTACTGAAAGTTTTAGGTCTAGGGCCACTTCAGCAATGCCATTCAGCTTATGCTTATAAATTTGTCCAAGTTACCATTTTCTTAATAAAGAAAACTGTCAAACTTTATAAACAAGGAGTGGTCCCAATCCACCAAATGAAATCTAAAAGTGAGAGATCCCTTGCAATTATTTAAGCCGAAGGGAGCTTTGTGGCAAATGCAAATTAAACCAAGCTTTTCTGGGATAGTGTGAAGCTATTCACAGTTGTGTCCCAATTACATTTTATTTGAGGCTTTTCCCCACAGGAAATAGTAATTTTTTTCCCTTTAAATATCTGTAAGTTATAAAACTTTGCCTATCACAGTACTTGAAAGTTTTTAAATGGGAAAACATGTTTGGCATCTGAAATCTCTTGAGAATAAATCCAAGCTTTTTACTGAGGCTTGTTCATCTTTTCCTGTGTTTGACTGTTTAATAATTTTGAAGAGAAGAAAGTAAACCTGAGTTTTTCTTGGTTTTTATGTTGTTTTTTTTAAGTGAGCAGTACCATTATGAAAGGAGATCTTGTGTCATGAAATTGCTATGTCTTTTTCCCCTAGGTTTTTAAGAAATGCTTGAGAGGTGGGGAATGTAATTAAAATCTTATTCTCCCTTTGGTTGCATTTTTAATTTTGAATTCTAACCCACACACATCATAATAGAGCTTTGCATTAGAGTGTTTTATACCTCTATCAAAGTGACTAAAGTAATTAGTATTTTATACATTTTGGTAAGTATTTTGTCACTGGAACCACCAGTGCAGGTGAATGATAATGGTTTGAAGCTCAGGCACTGACAGGACCCTAAATGAGAATGTCGACTTTTAATCAAGAGCACTTGGAGTCTATGGTATTGAAATGCCCTACAGAGAGCATAGAAAAGCCATCCATCACTTGGTGACAGTCCAATCTTTTAGTGCATGAGTAAAATTTTATTCAGCCTTTCGGAGGCAGTTGGAATGTGGGATGTTTCACTTGCCTCAGACCAGCAGAAGTTCAAAAGCATGATGTCCAGATTGCTGTCTGGGCAGCTTGTGTGTCTTTATGTATTATCTTTATTTATTTTAATTGCAATTGAAGCATTTTCCATGTCCTGCTTCAAACACCTTCCCCAATATCCTTAGATACTCAACAGCAGAGTTTATATCTAAGTTTTAGATATATGTTTGGAGTTCATTTGCACAGTTGATTAACTCTTGATGCTCAGTGGAAATGCTCAGCAAGTCAGAGGGAAAGAACCACTGCTTTAGGAAAGGCAGGTTTTCTAAGTCTTGCCCAGAGAAGTAGTTTGACATATGACTCAGAAATCCTCTGGGAAAGGGTTAGAAGAAGTGCATTTAGTGATACGTGTACTTGGAATTGTAAACTATTATTATAATAGTCCAACAATCTAATTTCAAGCTTTGTGTTGTTATGTTTGTTTAACAACCCTCTTTCAGCTTTCTTTGTAAGTGAAAACAGCAGTAGCATCTGAGGACAATGTGGTAATTTAAGCAAAAATATTTTTGTTGTCAGGCCTTTGGGATATTTACTTTTGATGTTGGTGGAAGCAGAAACCTATACCAGGACCCTTGTCTTTTAAGATGAGTTGACAGTGATGAAACCCACTGACTTAAATGGATTTACTCCCAATTTACACTGTGTACATGAATGACTTGCCAATCCTAGTAGCTGCTTGAAATCAAGGGAAATGATCTGCAATGTACTGAATAGGTAGTTCCAGCTGGATACTACTCAGGTTTGTTTTTTGTTTTGGGTTGTGGGGTTTTTTTTTGTTGTTGTTGTTTTTTTAAGTAAATTCAGTTTTTCAGTGCCCTGTGGAACAAAATTTGCTGTGAATATGCAAGATTACGGTTTTTTTTTCCCTCCTGGCATTTGAACGTTTTCAAGCTGAACTACTTTTTGTCCTGTGCCAAAATAAGGTAGAACCTTCTGTGAAGGGAGAATGTTACTAAAATACTACTGTGTACCAGAATGCTGAAAGAGAAGAGGCTGCGGGAACTGTACTGGCTTCATTTCAGTGAGTGGAAAGGAAGAGGGAAAAAGTTCTTCCTGCTGAATCCAAGAACTAGCAAAATGCAACCAGATGAGGAAGACATGTTTATACATCTTACTGAATAAGTCTTTCCAGCAAACTCTTCTCTCACAGACTTGGATAGAATTAATCTTGTTCTAGAGAGTGCTATTTCTTCAGTCCTACATTGTTACTGAGTCTTCAGTGAGTTTGCTTTCAGAAATATACTATGGTAATAATGTTGGCAATGAGAAATTTTTTACCCATCGTTTTAAGTTGAGCTTAAGCACATCTAATTCTGACACCTTTCTCGGTGAATTATTCCCAGCAATGTAAAGAGCTACATTTCTGTCTGCCACAGGGTACGTGTTCAAGTTTTAATGGCCCCGTCATGTCATCATGCAAAGTTAAATGATTTAAATATTCAGAATGTGCAAGAGCCTGGGCCATCCTTGTTATAGTGAGAGCTAATATATTAATCAAACAGCTTAATATATGTTCCAGTTTGAGCAGTATTAGCTGGCACTCCGTTAAATAGCTGACATTCAGGATCTACTTCCAATTTTAAAGTCTGCTCATATCATCGCTGCTGTCATCTAGTGACATTCGTGCTCTGTTTCCACATGGCATTCTCACTCACTGTAATTGTCTGCTAGTGAAAATACAGGTATTATCCATCAATTTTATAAATTACCATTTTCTTCTCTGGCTGCATGCCACAGCTCTGGCAGGATATCACAGAACTTACACACAACTAAAAGCCAAGTAAGTTGCTCTAAGTTGGATATTGCTGCTTTAGAAGTAACCTACTACAGGAATAATTAGACACGTGCCATTATTGAAGCTGATTTAAAGCAACATTGTAGTAGTATTGTGATTATGAAAGTCAGCTGCCAAAAGAAAGTGAAAGTAATTAAGACTATTTATTGAATTTCACATAGAAAGGTTGAAGACAAGTGGGTTCCTCAGTAAAGTGGGTGCTTAGGGCCAGACCCCTCTTACGACTTCTTTTTCAATAGTGACATACAACACCCTCATCATCACTGTAAGAAAAAGCCAGCATTTCAGAATTACTGAATGCACAAACCAAACCAAACCAAACCAAACCAAACCAAACCAAACCCCAACATGTGTAACCACCTTCATCTACAATTCCTGTACTCAGTATATTGTTAAAACTAACAAATAATGATTTGCAGAAAACAGAGAGAATCAATGTTTTCAGTACTGGTTTTGAATCCTTAACTAGAAACTCCCTTTCCAGTTCTCATAGAATTTATTTACACATTTAAGTTTTGATTTGCCAACACACTATTCAGTTACCTTCTGGGTTTAAATTTTGTTTCCAGCACGTAAAACTGTAATACCTAGTGAAACCGGCCACTGATGGTCATAGTATACCTTCAGTGATGTGCAAATCTGGTTTTTTTCCTAAGCCATGACATGTATGGTAAGCAGTGACAGGATGCCAGAAATGCACATATTTATGTTTTTTACTTTATGTTTCATATTTTCATGGGGTTTTTTTATACATGTTAAAATCCTATTAGTCTAAAATAATAAAAAAAATGTTATATTATATAATCCGAAGGTAAATAGGGAAGAAATTTTACTTCAGTCTATATCAGCTGTTCTGATATATACAGATGCTGCACAGTTTTAATCCTTGCTGGGGGAAGAAAAAGAAAAGAAATTATGAGTGAAACAAGCACTTTCACAATAAGCTAATTTTACCTGGTATTTAGTGCCGTCACAGACACCCATCTCAAACCCCACAATGCTGATTCCTCCTAGAAATAGCCAAAACAAAGAAATCAGCTTCCATGGTCTACAAGTTTTGCTTGTCCTCTCTAAATAAAACCAGACAGATGGCACAGTCTTTGGAAATCATGTGAAAACATCTGCGGTAGGGAATTTGGAACAAAATATATACAAAAAATTAATAGATCTACCAAAACCTAATTTTGAAAGTCATATGTGAATAGGCAGCCTCCCAGTGTGTTTTCTCCCAGTACAGACAGTATATACAGCAGGGTCCAAACTAGGCTCATTCCTGGGGTTTGGCTTTACTCTAAAGAAATCAGTGTTAAGGTAGCAAAGCTTAACTCAGGTCTCTTCCCCAGACTTGGCTGCTCCTAAAACAACTCCCAAGTGTTTGCTGCAGGCTTTCAGTCTCTCAAATTTTTGCTGTCTACCACGTCCTCTGCCATCTTCCTCTCTCGGGCGACTATCACCCACCCGGCAGGGGTGCTCTGAATACTCGATAGATGGTCTTGTGAAAAGAAATGCAAAATAGAAGGTGATCCCCTCACTGTTTCTCTTGTCTTTCCCAGGAGGGATAGAGGTTGCCAACCTGCCATACTGCGGTTGTAGTTAAAATTCAGCTGAAGCACATAAACACAACTTTACAGAGGGAATAGCATTGCACAAGTGCTCCTGTAGGAAGTATTTGACCTGCTGCCTATGACTTTTAATACATGCCATTCCAGTCAAGGTTGCTCAATGCCTGGGGGATACTGGGAGGAGAAGGAAAAGAACAGAGAGGGGTAACGTGAGAAGAAGTGGCAACATGGACTTCAGTGGAGATTAACAGCCACAGAAAGAGGTGCTGGGAGAGGATGAACATAGTTACTGATGGCTTAGCTGCAGTCCTTACTGCAGTGTTTTTATCCTTATTTGAGGCAAAACTAGCATAAGCATGGTCAGCTATACTAAAATCACTCCTTCATTTTCCCATGCAGGTGTACCCTGAAAATGTAAAGCCACTCCAAAGTCTTCATTGCTATAATCTTCAACAGGCTATGGAGAAAAACGTGCTGCTTAGTGACTAATGTAGCACAAATTCCCTGTAGCCCTAGTTACATAAACCACCATTTAAAAGACACAATTTGGTTATACAGTGTACATTAAAAGCTGCTCTCTCCTTGAAGTGTATATTGAATTCCCCATAAAGATTATTGACAAGATCAGTTAAAAAGAAGCTTTAAAAAAGCTTTTGAGCATTTCAGCCCATGGTTACACCACCTTTGTAGCCCCACAGCATTTGCGATTATCCCAGGAGTCTGGGGGTGAGAGAGTTAGCTAAGAGAGTGGCTTGGTAGGGCAAATGTGCTGGGGACGGGCTGTGGATTGGGCAGGAAGGGGAAGCTGCCCCACACGTGACTGGGGGTTACAGCACACATTGAGCAGAGCGTGTTCCCTGGTGACAGACACTTCCTCACTGTGCTCACAACACCGCCATCACTTCACAGGACTACAAAAGGTATTTGAGTTCTTCCTGTTTGTTTGTCCCAACACATGACAGTGAAGAATGAACTGTCTTCCAATCTAAAGGACCAAGAAAACAAGCACATTTGGGAGAGATTTGTTCAACTGATGTTAAAAGTTAAAGATTACCTTTACTGTGCAGTAATTGTTCACTGAGGAATCTCTTTTCAGGCTGTAAATAATGGTTTGTATTATCACTGTATTATTCACTTTCAGGAAACATGTGTTTTGTAGAACAAAGGTAGATCCATATCCCCTGCCTTTAAAAAACTTTCAGTAAACAAACCTGAAAAATTACATGATGTTTCCTGTGCTTTAAATCCTGATGTTTAAAACGTAGGGCAGAGAGATTTGTAGATTCTGGAGGCACTTGCAGTTTGTGGCTATAAAACTGCAGAGGATATTAGCTGAGACTTCTGCAGGCTGCACAGGAAGAGCTTTTCAAAGCTGTGTACTGCCAGAGCTCACGCTTCTGTGCAATAGCACATTATTCTGGAAGCAGTGCTTCTGCTCAACTCTTTAATGTTTTTCCAGAAAGAAAAGCACATTAGCTGAGTGTCTCTCTGCCATGGTCCCACTGCTAAAAATCAGAGTTTTCATACAAGCAGTGCTGAGTGAGCGAACTGGCATGCCTCTACAGTACGTCTTTATCTCAGTTCCCAGCATTTAACTGGAGTCATAGTACTCATTTGCTTCCCAGTCCGTCTCAGGGCTCTGAAATCATGGTATCAGCTGCATACCTCCGTGGTATGAAAGCTGCTTTACAGCTCTTCACACCAGTCTGCACCCTTTGCCTTGGAGAGGAAACAACTGCTCTCAAATTGTCCATGACAGATCCAGAGGCTACTGCTGGCATTACATCTCACTGGCACTGGAGGATAACCTGGGTTATCCCATGAACCCAAACAGCAGCAGGTGCTGCTCCAGATCCTGCTGCCTCTGCCACTGTGCAAGGAATACCGGTGCCAACAAAATCAACATCTGTCCTGTAATGAGAACTAGTCCAACTCCTAGCAGCTCTTAATACCTGAAATCCCTTAGGGGCTGGTACGGAAAAGAAATGACATGTAGTGTTTACATTCAGGAATTGTCCTGCCCAGAACAATTCCTTACTTTCCTTCCCACTGCACCAGCAAGATTAGCACTGAATCCACACAGAAAAAAACACTGAAGACAGTGAGTGTAATATATAAGTATATCCAGCTGCAGAAATTGCAGACTATATGTATAAGGAAGTTTCTTCCCCTTTACTATTTAGCTATTTTTATTTGCTGAGTCTCAAAGTACTAGTTACTGTTTTGAGATATTGTTGAAATACTACTCAAAGCCTGTTTCATAGAAACCAGAATACTTAGGAGAAGATCACTGAAGGGGCAAAAGTGATAAAGTAATTATCTGTAGAACTGGATTTAAAACCAACCAGATGGTACCAAAGAAAAGGCAAGAATGCTTTGAAGAATAAATCTGAGTGCTGATTCTTCCACTTAAGAGAATTTACACTGATAATGAGCAGTATCAGAGATAATGAATTCATGAAAAATAATCTTGTATCTCAAGCCTTGTCGTTCTCAAGACTGACTAATGTTTGCTGCTGAAATCTGAAATGCTGGAAGCGTGCATGTGCAAGAATCTACTTTGAAACCTAGGAACTCAGTGTATAAAGCCACTTTACTCACGATTGATGAAGATCTTTTCTGTGCTCATTGCCACATAATGTACATGTCTCTAAACATCTATCTGCATTTCTTCTGTTTCTCTGACAGTCACTGCCTTTTAATGTTGTCTGTCCTCAATGGAAGAATCAAGTTTATGCTACAGGCTTCAGTGTTGCTTCTGCTGATGTTATTATGGCCTTATCCCCTGTAATATGAACTTACAGAGGACTGAGTGTTGTTTTGAAAATAGATTATTTATATTCATATATTTTATTTTAGTAAGGCACTAGAAACATTGCTTTTTTACTTTATACTTCCAATATTTAAGACCTCTCTTTGCTATGTTGAAAACAGGCAGTGTATAATGATGGAAGTATTTCCCCTAAGAAGAGTTCAACTTGCCTAGTCCCTAATCATGTAATTACTTTTGCATGTATTAAGAGTAAAAACACTTCCTTTGTAGTCACACAGAGAAGGATATGCTGAATCATGGCCTTTGCTATATAGTCTCAGTTTGTAGAGGTACTCCCATAAGCCACAAATAATAACAATCCTTATTTCTCTTACTTAAATGAGTATTGTATCAACACAAAAGGTTTTTACAGGAAAACACTTTTTTTCCCTAAGTATTATCCCTCTGAAGGTAATGTAAAAGAACATTTTAACCATCTGCTCAGTAAATATTGACTTCGCTTTTAGCCAAGCTTTTAGTTCTCCAAGTAAAAAAAAAATCAAAGTGTGAATTCCTATTGACTAAACTGCCAAACTCAGTGGCAGAATTTGCACTGGCTTCAGGGTAGATGAGGATTTCAAAGAAACATTTATGTATGTAGCATGGGCTAGTTCTGGTAATGTGGAGACTTTTAGGTCACTAACAAATTTTTAAAAATCCCATAAACTCAGCCATGTAGAATTATCAGAAATTGCTTAGACTGCCACACAACTTTTTTAGCTTTCCAGTCACACACATCTTCTCCAACTGCTCTTCCTGCTAAATAAATAAACAAACCATAAAGAAGACCTAGAAAACACCAGCTAGCACCCATGAAGATTTTGTAAAGTTTGCATATAAAAGTCATATATAATAAAATACTTTTTCTCTCAGTCCTCACTCAAGCACAACTGCTGCCAAAGATGAAAAATAAAATGATTAATCAATATTTCTTTAGAAAGTTGATGAAAAGCCTTTTTGTAAATTTTATATATTCCTGTTTATACAGAACATTCTAAAGCAGATCCAGTGTACATTTCTGCTGGTTTGGGTTGCCCATGCCGTCTTGCGCTTTATAAAGTGAGATGAGATGGCTTTCACTAAGACTGCAATAAACCCTATGCGGCTTTTACTCAGTGGGCTTTGGCCACTGTATTCCCCTCCTCCCTTTTGTGCGTGAGTTGCAAGTTGATTGAGAAATACCCTGTTTCCCCACTCTTGGCATGTGACATCTTTAAAGATTCAAGAGAGATAGGAAAGCTAAAAAGGCAACAGGTAGGTAATACAGCAGATGGCTCCGTCTCCAGTTAAACTTGCTCAGAGTAACAAGCAGTAAGGCTGTATTTTTTCTGCAGGGTGCAGGTGGAGAGGCTGTGAATGAAAATAAATTTCTGAACACAGATTCCAGCACAGGATCAGTGGAAACTACTGCCAAGCCGTTACCATTTAAAGATCCAAACTTCATCGTAAGTGTATTATTTTAACAATTTGAAATTCCAAACTTTTCCCATAAAACGCTAACTAGGATTCTATTTAACCATGTTCCTAGTGTAAATATTAAGAAAATCAACTTAACAGCCAAATAAAAGGTTGACAGTTTTTAAGAAATTTACCTCAATCCATTTCACACCGTGGTCCAAAGTGCACACTGTATTATAACATGAAAATGGCACTGGTCCAGAGGCAGAATTGTTATATTGAATCCTGGAACAGAGTGAAAAAACCTGTTAGGTGCAGGTAAGTGTGGAAGTTTGATGATATGATATCTCACAAACTACCACAGCTAGAGAGGAACAATTAATACTACGAATGAAGGAATCCCATGTTCCAGTTCCTAGTCAAGGCAGGCTGCAAAGCAGTTGAGCTAGAAATTAGCCAGAGAGTCATTAGCAAATGGCATTTTGCTCCTCTTCTGGTCCCTGAAACTCTTAACAGATTTGTGGTGTCTTCTTCCAATCATTGCTAGATTTAGAAGCAAAATGCTCTGTGCTCCTGAGAAGTCTGGCCTGCCAGCATTCAGAGTCATGTAAACACTGACAGCTGATGAAATGCAGGCTCCTAAACACTCTGAGGGTTAAACTGGGAATGAAGGTGAGGAAGATTAAGTTAGTAATGCTGGGTTTGTTTTTGCTATCTTTTTATCTTGCTGTGCCAAGGCCGACTCATTGGCACACTGTACAAATGCTTTCTAGACAAGCAAACTTCTCCGACTGCTGGTCCTAAGCCAGTACTTAGAAAGAAGGATTTTATCCCAGATTTCATTCTGCATGAACAAGATACAATATCCCACAGCACATAAAGAGTAATCGGGCAAC